>VWZW01004119.1:390633-510582 GCA_013397115.1 Edolisoma coerulescens
AAAAAAAAACCAAGCTTAAAACCAGAGAAAGAAATCGCATCGTTGTTGTGGTTGTTGAGATGCCAGCTGAAAAGGAATCATTATAAAGAGGCTGATACTTTCGGGGGGAGACAGAGGACTCACCCGAATGATCCCAGTTAAGGGCCTTAACAGAGAGGCGGCTTTCACGGCTCTTTGGAACTGGTGAGTCTCCCTGCTTGGCTGGGTTTGAATTGTGTGTTACTGCAGTAACATTTCACAAATAGGGACACCCCTCCTCTTAAAAACTGTTTGCTCCCGAAATAGCAACACAATTTAGCAATATTTTGTATCAAGACAATTACATTGTAGTATTATTGTAGTCTTAGTACCTCATTAAAACAAAAAAATGTTAAATCCTTATTTTGTTGAACACAAGAGATGAATAGTAAATATTGATTTAGAATGAATGCAAACATTTCCCTAGGAGTGGATAATTACAGCCTTTCTATGCAAAACACTTATATTTGAAGAAGCACTTCACTTACTTTGCCATGTGGTATACATTCTTTAGTACATTTTAAATTATACGTTGTCCTGGACAGTGTCTGCTCTATAATTTCTTGTGTCTCTACACCAGAGTCAGTATGTAATTTTAAACTGCAAACTTTCTGCCAACGAGAAGGGGAGAACAAGCTTAACTCTTTCCCTTAGCTGGGCTCAGAAATCAATTCAGACTGCACACAGAGTCCTACGACCAGCGAGCTCAGGGCTCGAGCAGCAAGGAACGAGTTTGGAGTAGCTGGAATTTAACAAAGATGCTGCTCCCAGCAGTCCTCGTTTTCACACGGCATTTTCTGATTACGTCCGAGGCTCCATGTGCTCCACTTTCCAGCCAGATCACAAGGAGTCCAAAAGTTGGAACAAAAAACTCGACTTCCAGAGAATTCACAAATGAACTGAGCATGTGAAAAAGAGCACTGAGGTTGAGCACGTTCGAATGCGTAGCTCAAGGAAATAATTTATTCTACTTATTTTGGCATTCAGATGGGCAGTTCCTTTGCAGACTGACATGGGAGAGAATCAGCTCTTTCCAAGGAGGGTCAGGCACCCCTATGGTGCTTCATGAAAGTAGGGGACAGAGTTTACACTCCAAACCCTACAGCCTTTGTCAGCCATTTTAAACTGTGTACATCTAGTAGGTTGAAAAACTGGAATACAAAATTCATAATCAGGCAACATGAATGTGAATACAATATGCCCCTGTAGTAACTTGAGAGATTAATCCAAATGAGTTATGAATTTTGTAATCTCATATAACCACAAGCACCCTCACTGCATATATTTTATGGGCCAAGTTTTCCAAACCTGGGACCTTGCACCTAAATGACTTTTTTTTCATAAATATTTATGCCCTCGTCTCCCCATCCCAAAACAGAGAAAAGCTTAAATGGATATTTAAACTCATCCTAGTTTAAGCAGCATTTAAGGATGCATTTAGAGCCCCTTGACACATCATGCAAAGAGAGGGCTCTGTGTGTTGCTGGATGCAGAAACTTTAGGCCCCACAGAAGATTAGACACTGTGGTTAATTCGTTGCAGTAATGAGCAGAGCAATGGTACTCAAAGGAAGAGCAAACAGGAGCTGAATGTGATTCCAGACATTGACCACAAATTGCATCAACTAACCCAGCACTGGATAAAGCACAGCCCTGGCAGGAGGCTCTTACATGTGCCATATACTCTGATATCTCCAACTTTTCCTGTAAAACTTACAAAGCAGGCTGTAGCTACAGGACAAGAGGAAACTGCCTCAGGCTGTGCCAGGAGAGGTTCAGGCTGGATATTGGGAGGAATTTCTTCACTGAAAGGTTGGGCAAGCTGCCCAAGAGGTGGTGGACTCACCATCCCTGGAGGCGTCCAAGGAATGACTGGACGTGGCACTCAGCGCTCTGGTTTAATTGAAGAGGTGGAGATTGGTCAAAGGTTGGGTTCGGTGATCCTGGAGGTCTTTTCCAACCTTAATGATTTTATGTTCTATGATTCTACAGGTCTTGCGTCCCCACATGTACACTGGCAGACTCACGTTTGCTCACAAAGCACATCCCAGTGTTACTCCTGCTGGATTTTTAGCCAGGAAATCCATTGAGTGTCTACTGCTGTAGAAGAGTTAAATATAGGTTTAAGGAAATATTGTTATATTAGGGGAGAGGTGGAGGGAAGGGAAAGAAACTAGATAAATTTGAAATGAAATAGATTTTACTATTTCAAAATAATTCCCTGGACAGGGGGAAAGGGAAGAATGAATTAAAAAAAAAAAAAAAAAGCTTATCAAAATACAGCAAGTTCTAACTGAAACAGCAAAAGATTGCTGGGAAAAGCAATGAAATGCTGATGCCCCTTATTTTCTCCAAGATCTTTCTCATGAGCCTCACACTTCACCCACCACCAAACCCTTTCCACACTGTGGTTTTATCCGGCAGCTGATCATAAGGAGATGCATTTCCCTAACGTGTGCTTCCTTAGGCACAGCTTTGTACTTCCCGAGAAGCTTAGCAGAGCATTAAGGCAAGAGACTTCAATCCTGTGGGCAAAGTTATGTGTCTGCAAGGAAAATATTCAACCTCCCCACTTGGCACCTACCCCTGTGCTATTTGGAGGCAGCCCCATCTCCACAGCAGCACCCAGGATAGTCCTGCTCAGAGCGACTGAAGAAACCTTCCACTGGAATTTACTGGCTTTAAAGTAACTTCTTCCCTTTGCCCCCTATTCCAAGGATTTGCATAACCATAGGGGAGAAGACGACGCGAGATAAAAATAAATGTGGCCGCTGCGGATCCAAAATCAAGGGGAAAGTGTCAGGGCAGTGTTTTGCTTTGGGTTTTAGTGGAGACAAAATAACTGAAACTACTAGGAAAGATAACGTATGACTAAGAAAATTCCCTGAGCAATCAGAGGATGTGTTTTCAGCTTTTTTACATTCTAGTTTTATTTTCTCACAGCAATGAAATAGGATGAGATTGGAGTCCCATGACCAAGCTGGCGCAAACCACGCACCCTACCTGGATAATCACGGACTGTAAATCATCATTTTATAAGAATTTAACTTTTCAGCTTCCAACATAATCAAACATAGCGGTGAGGGGGCCACTAATCATGACAAAAAATATACTTCAGCTTCTTTCTTGAAGTGCCAACTCCAATAAGTTCTCCAAGTGAAATTAAATGCATGCTCTTATTCCAAACCACAGTTTCCCCCTGGGATGGCCCGATCTCAAGTGGGGGCTGAAAGGCCAGTTGTACCACAGCCCAGGGTTACACCCATTTTTGCAGTTTTTTTTAACTACTGCATGTAGTATAAATTGTATCCCAGCCCACTCAGTGACTGAGCTTTCCAGCGTTGGTAATAAAAAAAGATGTCTTCATAGTTTCCACATTCCAGCACTAACGAGTGGGCCAGTCCATATCTTCCCTCGGTTTCTCACAGTTTTGTGTTTGTTTGCTTTAAAGGCTTCTCTGCAAAGCTAAGGGCAGAAAAGAAAGAAAGATCTGGTGTGTGGCGTAAGTGACGGTTGGCGCCGAGTCTGAGAACAGTAACAAAGAGTCATTTTAGAGTGGAAATTAAAGTGGAAAAGACCCATTAGCCCATGTGCTCCGTGTCCCTGCCAATGCGAGGGTGCTCCACGGAGTGATGCTTTTTCGCGGGCTCAGCACCAAACTCCCTGCTACTGCCACCAACGCCGAAATCGGGACATTTGAGTGCAAAACGCAGCCCCTGACATCCCAAACCCTCAAAGAGAGCGTTCCACCTCCTGAAGCCTCCCAGAGACTGAGCATCGCCTCTCCAATGCTGCAGGGGGCCAGGAGGACCCTGCCCTGGCCAGTCTTCCCGCAAAGGAGCTGGTCGTGGTGTCGGCGTGCCAGCTGCTGCCCTGCCACCACACCGGCCAAAGCAAACATCACACCATGCAAATTTATAACAAAAAGTGGAGCAGAGGCCAAACACAATGCCCTCCTGGTGGGAGGAAGTGTGGAGACAAGACTTTTCCCTTTTTTTCCCCTTCTTTTTTTTTCTCCCCCTTCTTCTTGGAAGGGAGGAGAAATGTTTCTTGGCTCCTCACTGTGAAATACAGCAGTGGCAAGGGAAAGGGAGCAAATCCAGGCATTGGCTTCTGCAGATATCGATCTCTGTGCACTCTGAAGTGGATTGTGACCTTTGTCAACCTCACCCCCAGCCAGAGAGAGGGGTCAGGGAAGACTGTCTGAGATGGAAATAGCCGTTTTAGTCACTTTTTAACCTTGCAGTCCCTCACAGGGGTATGAAATCCTGGAGATCATACAGACTCTGCAACACAAGGCAATCGCTGCAGCACGGTGGGCAAATTGGAAGGAAAGGGTGGAGTGGGGTCAAGTTTTTCCATCCCAGTTCCCAGATCATCTCCAGAAAGCTGATGGCATAGAGGGGAGTTAGCAAGGGTGAAGTCCTTTGCCTGTGGCATGAGTCAGATGTAGAGGCAAAAGAGAACAGTGGAAGCACGAACGGGCTCACACTACTGCAAAAAAAAAAAAAAAGAAATAAAAAGGAGTAATTTTATGCTTTAACAATACTGGCACTCAGGAAAGATGCAGTTCTTGAAAGCTGTCATGTGTTTGGGACTCCAGTATTCCCCTCCAGACACATCCATCCTCCATTCACAGGACTGATGGCCAACGCATTCAGGGCTAACTCGGCGCATTCCTGATCCCTGGGACCCGCTCTGCGTGTGCAGAAGAACTTCTCACAATGCAGGCAGTTGATCTGCACACACTGCAGGCTTTGTCCAGGACTTCTCCACGTCAGGCATCCAAACTGGAGCTGCTGAAGTCCGGAAACAACCCAGACAAATAGCAAAACCACTATTTCTCTGCATGCAGAATATTTTTAAGCAGAATAAGGGCACTTCCATTATCTCGGCTGTGTAGGGGAAGAACCTTAAAAGACCACGACGAGAGTGTGAGCACTCAGCAGACAGGCCAGCCAGGGAACAAGCCTCTGTATCAAATGATACTTGTGGCTAGGAGGAACAAATCCGAATTTCCTAAGCACAGAGAAGGCTCGCAGGACTGGTGGAGACGGTACTTACCATGCGAAAGTGTTAACAAGCAGTGAAAGAACTGAAGCACATCTAATTAAAAATGCATACCAAGGCATAAAGACAGAGTACAAGAGTAAACAAATGGCAGAGACCAGATTTGTTTGCAATAAATGAAGAGGAAAACACCACACAATGCAAACTCATCCAGCACAGAGGATACGGAGGAAGGCGGGCAGGGAAAGGCATGGCTCCTCAAAAACCTCCCAAAGCAAAGTGCAAGGCCAGGGAAAAGCACGTGGCATACCCTAGCATGGATGAGCGGGACAAAGGGGTGGAACTGGTTCCAAGACACCATCCTTGGTAGGAACATTTGCCATTTCCAAACAGGTACCACACTGCAATATGGATAAACCAAAAGTTGCTGGCAAGCAGAGCTCCAGCTCAGCACGAACAGTCCACCACGGGACACACAACAAAACAAGGCCTTCTGGAAAAGAGTACATTTTAATATTTCTGCTGTAAAATATCTAGAGATTGGCAGGAGGATACTGAGTTGGGCCAGGAGGCTGGGGCTTTCTTTTTTACTGGCTGGATGCACAGAGTTCGTGGCTATTTACGAGTGGCACTGCCCCATCTGCATTGGATTTTCAGAAATAAAAAGATCTTCAAATCTTAGTATTATTTGAGTTGGAAGGGACCTTGAAGTTCATCTGTTCCATCCCCTGCCATGGGCAGGGACATCTTCCACTATCCCAGGGTGCTCCAAGCCCCATCCAACCTGGCCTTGGACACTTCCAGGGATCCAGGGGCAGCCACAGCTTCTCTAGACACCCTGTGCCAGGGCCTCACCGCCCCCACAGGGAAGATGTGCCATTAGAAGAACTCTTGCATCCAGGAAATACCAACATCCTCCACTGCTGGTATGTTCATCATTCCTGATTCTGAACAACACTGGAAAACAAAGCCCTGACGCTCTGCCAAGACTTGCTATGTCACACCTTAACCACAAGGAAAACATGGGCTCTCCAGGGCCAGCAGGAACTCAGGCTCATTGGCAGCAGCTTCTCCTGTCTTCCCTCACCCCAGTCACGAGGCCACCTTCCTTTCTTCCATAATTTTCTTTCTTTTAGGTCCTGCAGCACTGAACAATGGTGATCACACCATTTCCCAGAAGCAGCGTTTGCTTGATTACTGCAGAGCACTGTCATCTGTTTGTTTTTTCAACACATGATAGGCCACTGCCTTCATCCCCTTGGGATTCCCAGCCAAGCGCAGTTCCCATCCAAATGGGGATAGAAGTTCAATTTTATTTCACGGTTTTGTCTTCCTTACAACAAATCTTTTCTGACAGTGTTTTCTGACTGCTAAACTGTTCCGTTTTGAGCGATTGATCTAAAACATCTGTCCTTGAGATTAAAAGCAACGTTGAAGGGATACTGCGACACTATTCCAAAGGTGTGGAAGTTTTTGAACACCAAACTAGTAAGCAACAGGAGGAAACTTTTAGGAAAACTCAGGCACCTCACCACTTGGATTTTGCGGCATGCGTCGTTCCCCAGAAAGTTTTGCCAACTGCCACATAATACAGGAAGTCGTGCTTCAAAATATTTAAGGTTGCATTTCTCACCATTTCCTTCTTATCTTTCATAAGGCTCACATTTTAAAATGTCAGCCTACATATGGGAATGTTTAATCTCAAGGATGCTGATCCTTTGGGAAGCTTTTTTAATCTTCTCCTAAAGTTGGGGGTTTTGTTGGTTTTTTTCTTTCCCCTTTGCTTCTCTCTTCTCTTAATGGTTTGTTTCTGTTTAGGCTGTACCTCATTTCTTAGCTGCTTTTAAACTCCCCAGCCTCAAGCTTTTCTCCCCTTAAAGAGGAATTATATGCACCTTTTGTAATACAATTGAAGGCCGGAATATTACATTGCCCTGATATTTTAGTTTTCCAAGAAATACAATAAAATGATAAAACAGCAAATTTAATTCAGAACATTTAAACTGTGAAAGTTTGTGTGCAGTGGATGCACAGTGTTAGTTCTGCAATGGGCCTGAATACCAATCCCAATGTTTGGCATTACATTTTTGTTTAAATTCCGTTACTTCCGCTTGCCCATATTACTGCATTTATTTTTAGTGCGTGTGTTCCTTACTGCCAATTTAAATTCATTTAATGTTAGGCCCACGACAGTTTTTCAATACCTTTCTGTTATTTGGCTGTATAATTAACTTTCCAAAATATGATTTATTTTAGTTGAGTTAAGTTTTGGCAAGAAAGCAGGGGGCATGGGGGGTTCTTCAAGCACAAATTTACTACTGGCAGCACTGCTATGAATGGCATGGAGACCAGCATCAGAAATCCATCTTATTCACAGAAAGGGCAAATCCACTGGGGATTAAGTGTAGCCCCTCTCCACCCTCCCCTTCCCTGTCCCCCTTGGCTACCCTCCATTTACCAGCTCAGACATGGAACTGAGACTTATTCCTTGATTCAGAAAAAGGAGCTATTAGAAGGCAACACCAGTTCCGAGTGTGCTGGACTCCGTCCAGGCAAAATTTGTTCATTTCTTAATAATAACAACATTGCATCCTTCTAGGTCATTAATAAATAAAGGGTTTGGAGGGGAAATAAAAGGATTTTTCATTTTTCCTTTACTAAATGAAACTATTGCTGTAAAGGCCCTACATAATTCGCAGTAACCTGTGGTATCATAATAAACTGTGTTCTTTGGCCCCAAGCTCGTACAGTGCTTAACAATATGTTTAACTGAGGGAGTGAATGTGACTCCCATTTAGAAAAATAAAGAGAGATATTTCCCTGCCTTTCAGGAAGAACATATGGGCCAATATTTAGACATTTGGGCACCTGTGCACCTTGACTCTGGGAAACAACCACGGTGAGGTCAGTGACAACCAAAAGTACCAGATTCTGCATATTGTAGAAGATGTTTTATGCAAAGCTTTCTTCAGAAAACTCCTAATCACATCAGGAATGGACTTGGGATATCTTCCCCCACAACACCAGTGGACCAAAAAGAGCAGCCATCTCTGACAAGTGTTTTAGACTTTCTCCTTCAGGCTCAACAACCTGTCTGTGTGGATGGGAGCAGTCCTGGACACCAAACAAAAAGCCAGTATCACACAAAAAACCCTCCATCAGCAGTTCCAAAAGCTATAATGAAATAAATTCTATTTGCTATAATGAAACTGCAAAATTATATAATGAGGAATATATATATGTATATTTATATACACATAAATATATCCATATAGGCTGAGCATCAACAGACACCCGTCCCACATACCAACACTGTCTCATGGGTTGTCTCTAGAACAGATCCTTTTGGAATAGGTGGTTTTCTGGGAATAGTTTTCTATATCTTCTGATAGGGACCTTTAAAAGCCATCTAGTCCAAACCCCCTCCAACAAACAGGGACATCTTCAACTAGACCATATTGCTCAGAGCCCCATCCAACCAGACCAGGAAGAGGGCAGCCACCACTTCTTGGGACAACCTTCTTCACTGTTTTATCTCCTTTATTAAAAAACTACTTCCTTATTTCCAAGCTAATCCAGCTCTCTTTCAGTTTATCCCTTGTCCTATCACAACCGGCCCTTCTAAAAATTTGCCCCCATCTTTCTTACAGGGGAAAACATGCACAGTCTTGACCCTTTGGCGTCTGGCAGCCTGAGGATATGATGGGCACCATGTAGATCCCTGCTCTTCCTTCTGTTTCCTCCTGTGATGGAACACTGATGAATGCAATCACGTATCTTTTGGATTATTATTAATCTACACGCAAGAATGCGGTCCTGAACCTTCAGAAAAAGCCATCACACTCATAGTTTTAAGATACAGTATGACCCTGAGGAGTCCTGCCTTGCATCCAACTCATCAGACCCTCCAGGAAGAGGTGAGGTTTCATGGTGACAATGTGGCTGTGGAATGGGGTCAGCTGCAGACTCTCCCAGTCTCACCTTTCCCATGTGGAAAACAGGATGTCACTCGATGATGTCTCATGCCTTTCCCCTGGTCAGACTGAGAAATGGGGACACTGCACATCCTCTTACACCACTCAGCTGCAAAACTGGTGTGGGGCTTTGAATAATTAACAGGAACGACCAGCCGTGGCTGCTTACAGGAGTCATCAAGAGAGATTAGCTGGAAGCAAGTACTGATGCTCTTAAACTTCTTATGTCTACAGCTGGCCTTGTTTTTTTCCTCCCTGTTTCATTTAGCACCAAATCCTCCAGGTGCTTACAGGGCAGAGCTGTACTGGGGGCTGGTCCCCGTTGCCACCCCAGAGCTCAGTCCTGCTCAGGGGCTGCCCCTCTGCAGGTCTGCTCCCTACATCAACATAACTCCCCCAGCTCGATGGTATCAGGTTCAAATTCCCTGGATTTTGTTTGTTGCGCCATAAAAAGAACATGGTAGCTGCAGTCCATCATGCTAAATCATTTTAGCACCTCCTTTACCCTACATAGACTTACAGTGCTGAGAGCACATTTGTATTTTTCTCCTGCTGCTTTGGATTTATACAAAAAATGCCCCAATTTCCATTTATTTGTGACAGAATATTGCCTGTCTTCTTGTTTTATCTTTTCAGCTTAAGAAAAATAACATAGGACATGATCACCACTAGCAAGACAGCACGTTCTATATAACTTCTCCCGCTGTGTTGTTTTATTTACCAGCTTTCAAATCCCTAACCTTCCTCTCTCCAACTTCCTTTTAAATGAAAGGATCCTCTTGTCTCTGTGAAGTTCTTATCATCTGCACTGGTTTGCGTGTTAAAGTTTCAGCATCTATTTAGTCAGTGATGGTTATTCTGCTTAATGACTCCTATACCCCTGTTAATACTCTTTTATCTGGCTCTAATATTTTAAGATCTTGTCTAATATTAATGCTAAATGCTAATATTAAAGATTTGCTACTAATATTTTAAGCTCTTGCTGGTAGTGTACTAATGTTCGGGGAGGTGCTTGGGAGTTATTGTGTTGGAAGGACCGCTGGATAAATTTTAACAGCCTTTGTGAGTACTGCATAGAAATCTAGGCAAAATAACTGGAATAGAGGGACAGGTTTTAGCAATTTATTTATGGAGTGTCTTGCCAGCAATGAGCTCAGAATCAGGTTGAAAATGTACGTGTCTGTGTGGGCATGTGAGTGTGTGTCTCTCTGCATCTCTCCAATAAACCAGAACAGAGAAAAATAACCCCAGTGTGAGGCAGAGGTGGGGGACACCTGCAGCCTCTCCTGCATCAGGGTACAGCCAGTGCTGCCACTCCAGGTGATGCTACAGGGGCAGGGAAGGAGGTGGCTGCTGTCCCACAGGAATCCCAGCCTTCGGTATTGCTACTTCACCAATTTTTTCTATATACCTACAGACAGCCCCATTTATCTCTTGGCAATAGAACATCCTAAAGATTTAGGGAGGAGTAGGAAAAAAAAATTAAAAGATAAAAATTAAATTAAAACCTCCTATATTTCAATACCAGTTTATTAACACGAACCTCTGCCACATGCAAAGGGAGAACAGAATCCACTCTGCCTCTGAAGAACAACCTCCTCCACTAAAAATAAAATACAGTGCAGCATTTATTTCACCACGGTTTAAGAGTTAATGAAAGATTTGCACCTGTACAGCTGTTGCAGACTGAAACGAGCTTGTGGAGCGAATGTGTTTTCTGGTTGAGACAGTTGTAAATGCCTTGAGTAAAAACACTGAGGACTGCTAATGGATAGGTTTATTTTAAAGCATGCCATCTGCTATCAATCATAGAGAAGTATAGGAAGCAAGTTTGGCTGTGCTCCCTCCTTGTGAGCCTGATAAAGATAGGGCTGTGGTACTCTGGAACATTTAGTACTCAAGAGAATAAAACATCAAACCTACTCAGCAGCTCCACTAACAATAATAAAAATGCCTCTGCCTAAAGGTGACATTCTGAATTTACGATTATTTGTGTCTATAAAGTGTATTCTTTGGCTCCTGACTCATTCCGACTGTCTCACTACAAGAACAATACATTAAGCCTGCCTGAAGTAAATGGAAATCCTATCCTTTTATTAAACTAGCAGCCAGTACCTGAGATGTTCTAATGCCCTGTAGGACCCAAAGAAGGTTTTTCTGCTTTGAGTGTTAATTCTTTTGGCAGGATTAAAGTCAACCGCAGAGAAAATGCTTATTTTGTGCACTCAGAACTAAGCCCTTCTCCAGGTAAATGTAGTTTTAAAAGAATAAGAATAAAAACAGGAAAACCTAAGGCAGATTATGAATATGCAAATACACCAAGCAAAGGCTACAAAAACTGCAATTTACCCCGATAGCTCGTATTTTATGCTACTTAACATTTGAGACAGGAAAAGCTTACGCTCCAAGAACCTGCCCAGGAAAACTATGCACAAAATTCCCAAAAGGTGTGTGCCAATCTTCCTTCCTAGAGCTGAATTTCACATCTGCTGAGATTCTCCAGAACTGAATCCAGGGATTTTTTTAATACAATTTTTTTTCTCCTTTCTTTTCCCTACACTGCATTTTCCCCAGAAAAAGGCAGTTGGAAGATGCAGAGCTGCTTCCCCATGATACACGAACATTTGGTTAACTTCAGAGGTATGAATCATTCCCCTGGCTAACACCACATCCCTCTTCTCTCACTCACACTCTGGTACCCCACTGATCAGGGGCTCTTGAGCCTGCCTGCTTAAAAATAATTAAATATATAACACTTCCTGGCAAATTCACCAGATGTAAAAAACACTTAGCAATGAAGCACACTGGATCCGATCACATTAGGCTCCTATCTCCTATCTGCAGCTTAACAAAATTCCCTTGCAAGCCTGCTGCTGATGGAAAGCATTGCTGTGGAAGCTCGGGGAAAACCCACCTGGTGATCAAGCTCATGAGCCTAATTAAAGTTAATAGAGAAATTAAAAGTGGGAAAAAATATTAGAACAGCAGCATGGAAAGAAAAAAGAGTAAGCACTAGGAATAGAAAAAAAGATAAAAAGCAATGGGAAAAGTGAGCTTTCCTTTGAAGTCTGCTCTGGAAAGTGAAGGTGATTTCTTTCAATGCCCCCCACACCCTGAATTCTTTACACAGGGGGCCATAGGTCCAAGCAGAAAAACAGAAAGCAGAGGTTAAGACTTATAAAGTTCACAATATTAAATCAAGGCTGATTTTGTGCTGTATTCACCATTTTGTTCCTCGAGAGCTTCACTGTCTCTAAAGTCCATGGTCAAATGACCACTGGTTTCAAAGGATACCTTTAATCCCCTTGTCTGAGAAGCAAAAGAACTGAGAAGTAAGTTTCTAGGGGAGGACAAAACTAGTACATACTTGGAATGAGTAAGATATTATGAAAAAGAATTAGGAGACTATAGAGACAGAGGAAAACCACAAAGATACAGAAGACTGTTCTACGGGGAAGTGGATAAGCTCTGAGCATGTTGGGAGCAGTCTGCGTGGTCACCTGGCTGCAGAAACACAGAAATACTGGAAACAATGCAGGAATATAGGAAGGCAAAACTCAAGTAACAGGAAAAGGTGGAAAACAGGCAGTTATCAAGACTTCCATGCTCAGCAACACCCGGGAAAAAACTCCCTGGAGGTACTTCTCACCTCTAGGTGAGGATTTCCAAATAACTCCCTTCAAAGAGCAACACCCCAACTCATAACGAAATAAACATCAGTGACCATCTCTCATCACTGAGCTCTGTACCAAAATCAGTCTGTTCCATGCTCCAGGAAGAGGGACAGTAAATCACACAAGGCACGTCATAACACCGAGGTCATAGACCAGTCACAACCATTAAAATCTCCAGCAAAAAGAGTTCACCAAAACTCCAGTGACCAAAAAATTGTAATGACATTGAAACTTTCATAGAGATGTAGCTGTTTCTTGGAAAATGTCATTGCCAGGATTTTAAGTCTAAGATGAGGGGTTTGGATAGCCAGAGGAAAGACAGAGGAAGCCAATCCAGACTCACCCATAGCCTGATGGTTACGCACCCAGGGATGGCGGGAGGTCCAGGTCCAAATCTCAACTCTGAAGACATTCCCAACATTGCCGACAACATCCAGAAGGAAAGATGTGCTCCAGAGCCTTACTCCATACATTTTGCAGGAAAAAAAAAAATAATTCCCAAGGTTTTCTTTTCTCTCTGCTGAGAAAGGGAAACAAATTAAAAAGTTTGAAAACTGTTCACGGCGCAGACTCTTTTCTGTGGCCAGCCCTAACCCCACACTGCCCAGAGGTTCACAGGCACACTGCTCCTACCAGAGCTCATGTGGTGAACTCCCCATCTTTTGCACAAACTTAACAGGATCATTTTAGACTCGTACAGAACATTTTCCTGTGAAAGCTCGCAGGCTCGGAGCAGCTTGTCACCAGAGTTCAAGTCCCTGGCACACAGTTCATTGCAGCTCTAATGAAAAAGCACAATGATTGGGCCTGCGTTGCTAAGATTAGACATTAGTGGCCATATCAAGAAGAGAAATACCTGCAGATTAGCAGAGCAATTTGCTGCTCTAAATCTGAACCTTCTAATCTCTTTTTTTTTTAAAGTAAGTAGCAGCCCATGAATATGGGAACAGAATTAAAATTGCATTTACTAAGTGATTTCTAAAATACTTCAGCATGTGTTTTAGAAAACTGACAAGTCATTAAAATATAGTTAATAAACATTATTCAGAACTCGTTGCTTTAGATTAACACTGCTTTAAAATCACAGACATTGATTGGTTCAGTGCACTGCTGCAAGAAGAACTCTGTCTGGTGTCCATGCCCTGTGGAAGGAAACATGATGGGCAACTCAGAGTCTACCTTGCGTTTGTATTTTCCAACTGCAAAAATATTGCAGAAATATTTGCAAAACACTTTAAAACTTGGCATCCTGGCCAGTGAGGGCATGCACAGAGACTGGAATCACAGGCAAAAACTATGGAAAGATTGAAGGGTGGCAACAGACTGAGATAATTGGAGGTGTTCAGCCTGGAGAGGAGAAGGTTTTGGGAAGACCTTAGAGCCCCTTCAAATGCCTAAAAGGGGCTCCAGGAGATCTGGAGAGGGGCTTGGGACAAGGGGGAATGGGTTTAAGCCAAAGAAGAGTAGATTTAGATTAGATTTTAGGAGGAAATTCTTCCCTGGGAGGGTGAGGAGGCCCTGGCACAGGGTGCCCAGAGAAGCTGTGGGTGCCCCTGGATCCCTGGAAGTGTCCAAGGCCAGGCTGGATGGGGCTTGGAGCAGCCTGGGATAGTGGAAGATGTCCCTGGAAGGGAGGCTGGAATATGATGAACTTTAAGGTCCCTTCCAACGCAAATCATTCTATGATTCTAAGAAAACTAAAATGGAAACAGAGGTAGCAGCACCATTTTTAGTGACCAATTCAAAGGAACCTGAAATCACGAGCCATTTTTGATCAAGTGTAGGTGAGAACCATCATGCACAGCTTTCACTGATGACAAATTTTTAAAATTTATTGTGTGACTGTCAAGAAATTTTCCCTTTTAGAAGCTCTGCCCTGAGCCAACTGGAACTGAGTGCTTTTCATATTTCATGCAACCATGATCAGCTCAGATACTGTGGGGGAAACAAGCTCAGGCACAGCTCTCAACTCTGGACCATTGCTGACGACCCGAAGCCATCGGGTGAGTTCCATCATCAGGTGGCCTCTCTGCTGCAGAGGACAGAAAGCAGGTTTTGATGCTGTTTGTCGATATTTTGAAGGAAGGGGAAAGATGTGGTGAGGCTATTGGTGTTTTGAAAAGGGGTTGATCAAACTCTCTTCCTAATACAGCCCTTCACCCTGTTTCATTTTTTCTGTCCAAGTATTGCAGGTCAAACTCTAACAGGAGAGAGCTGAAACTGAGAAGGCAGACAATGTATCTTAAAAATGAAAACATTACTATTCATAGTTGACTTAGTAATGTAGCTAAAAGGAAAAAAAATCTTGGCTTAGTCAAATTTGTGCCCATCTAACTTAAGCTAAGATAAATATTTGCAAATGCTCTTAATGACCATTTTTAATCATATGCAGGATTTAGTGGGCAGCTTCCTTTTGTTTTGGTTTATTTTTTTATTTTAATAATAAACTATTTCATATTCAGAAATGTCTGTAAGCTGGTGAATGGTTTTGATTTATGACATCTCTCAGACATCAGGAGTCTGGATTTGAAAGCTGAAACATGAGGGAGATCCAGATCCTCAAAATGATTTTACTTTTCAGTCTTTTATAGTGACTTGCAGTTCAAAGTCTTTCACCCTTTCATACTGCTGCTTATGTAGAAAAAAGAATAACACCTCGCACCCAACTAAGATCATTTGAGTGATACCAGCAAATTTGTGCTTGAAGGTTCTTATGAGATGGGTGTGATTAAACCCATTTTACCTACCCTGATCCAGGGGTGCCGTATTTTGGGGCCACAAAGCTCCATGAAAGTCTATAAACCTGCTCATTTCCTCCCTTCACCATTGTGGCTTGGGCATGTTTGCTCCACAGGGCTGGGCAGAGCAGATCATGGAGTCACGTAGTATCCCAGGTTGGAAAAGACCCACAAGGATCATCAAGTCCAACACCAAGAAGCTTTAGCAGAAGAAGAATCTGAGAGAGATGTTGCACACATGAGGGTGCTGGGACTGGTCAAGGCCTCCCTGGAGTGAGGCAGCCGGATGAAGGGTGACTCCTCCAGTGACACATCTCGAAGCAGCAGGGACATTTTGAGACTGTGGGAAGCCGCTCTGAGGAATGCAAGGAAAACAGCCTGTTTGAAAAGAAAAAAAGAAAAGAAAGAAGAAAAAAATGTTAAGAAACTCAGAAGTGCAGCTCAAGGCCTTGTTTTCCTTAGCCCAGTGGTGAAGGAAAGTTGTTGTCGGAAATAAAAGTATTTAAACAGCCTACGACAACAAGGAAGCAAATGACTACTGCCAGTGACCGAGGCGAGCTCAGCTGCTCCCTGTGAGCCAGGGGGATTCACATCCAGCCCGGATCTGGGAATACTCCCTGGAGCAGACATCCCTCTCCTCAGCCTCCCTAGTGCCTGTCGCATCAGTCATGGACCAAACCTCAGAGCTCCTGATCACATGAGTGTGTTCCCACTTGGATCTGTGCTGCCTGGTCCCACACGGAGGGTGGCAGAAGGACCCACTCGGCGTGGGGCTGAGTCACCGTCCTCCGTCGTCTTCTGCGCCACTACTTCCAGCACTTCCAAACAAGCCAACAGGAATAAATATGTGAAAATATTTCTCGCCCACTCCCAGCCATGTTGAAAAGAAACCTGTTGTGGTTAAATGACTCGGTCAGTTCTTTAGGGATTTTCCAAGGTTTCCTATAAAAAGAAATCTGTGGGAAATGAATGATTGCATAATCACTAACACATGCCAATTCATCTAAGCCTATTATCTTTTATGGCATTTTGTACTCTATTGTCCTGACTCTGGTGAATTTCTCTCTTACAATTCTTTTCCTTATTAAATTATTTACACATTTTGCTCTCTCCGACCCTTTTGCATCAGTGGGATACTTAGCATCTACATTAGGAAAGAAGGAAAAGACAAATGGTACCTTCACCTTTTCTCGCATCTTATTTTTCCCACCTTCACAGGAATATCTCAACAACAATCTCCTTGAGAATGTGAAGGGCCTGCTCAAGTGAGAAGCTGTATTAGCTGGGTCTTAATGCCACAAAAAGTAAGTTTTTTCTTAAGGCATATGCATTTTTACAGAGGTTTTCTAAGGTCCCTGACAGAAATGACCAGTACTCATACTTTTAAAATTACATAGTCCCTTGAAAATGCTGCAAGTTGCCTACAGGTCATCATTTCTTAGAAACAAACCCCAAGTGTCTTGGAAATCTTAATTACACCGCATTTCAATTGGATTTAGGCTGCTAAACCACAGATTTTAATAGGAATTTCAGATCTTTAAAAACCTTTTGATTTTCAGCTTTAGGAGCCTGACATTGCCTGAAAGCCAACCAGGCATTCACCTTTAGAATTAATATTTAATCATGTTTTGAGTGGGGTTTTTTCACTTTTGAGTGTTTTTTTTTTTTTTCAGTTTTGAACTCTTCCCAAGAACAACAGGTTCATAAATGTATGAATCATGGCTAAGCACTCACCTCTCCAAAAGGTGTGGCCTCTGGCATGGTTGCATTTTTAAATAAGGGAAAAGTGGAGAAGACCTGTGTGACTGAGGACCTACAACTTTTTTTTCTAAAATCCCAGCTATTGAGAGGAACTATCACTGATGACTACTAACCACAGAGCTCTAAGACCAGGGAAGGGCCCAAATTAGCTGCAATAATCTTTAGATTAAACTAAGAGGTAACTCCCCATAATCTTAATGTGAGGGAGGAGACTGCACAGGAAAAATGGGTTCCGGGGACATGCAGGCAGAGAATAAATGAGCTACAGGTTCACCAAAGGTCCTAATTGCAAATAATGAGGTGGGATAACTATCCTTTGGTTATACCACTCATCTCTGCATTGAAAAGTCCAGTTCTTCATAGCAGATCTGCCTGAATTTTCCCCAGAAATGCAGCAGGAAAACAGGAGGGTTGGGGAGAGACCTCGTGTCCCAGACATCTCAATTCTCCATCTCCCAGTGCAGGGCAGTTTCACCTTGGGAAAAAAGCAGAATTGGAAGGGCAGCCTGGATGTAAGATGGGAGGTAAATGGGGATCAGACTCCTGGTGAGGCTGAAGACAGGGAGGAAGAGGACCAATGATCAAACATTGAATAACAGTGCAAAGAGGAAAAAAACATCCTCCCAACCATGCAAACCCTCAGTGTTCCTGCAACAGCTTGAACAACTGCAACAAAAAGGAACTGCAGCTCTGTCCTCTCTTTTGCCATTCTTGAGGTAAAAATTTCTTAGACTGCATTTCCCGTTGAAGAAGGAAGCAACAGCCAGCAAGTCCCCAATTTACTGACAAGTTTTACCAACTCCAGCAAGCCAACAGGACCTACTCTTAATTTGCTTCTGACTCCCAGCAAGCAAGAACAGAAAAGTTCTTTATCAAGAGCAGAAACATGTCAGGCCAACAGAGTCTTTAAAAATCAGATCAGCTTTTCCAGAAAAAGATTATTTCCATTGCCCACATGAGCAGGTTTTCACAGAAAAAAACCCCCACCTATTTTGGTTCTCCTGTACTATTCCACTCATTTTAAGTGTTTCTTTGACTGTATGTCAATTTCTGAAACCAAATTGAGTTTTATTTTAATCAGAAATAATTTGCAAGACTATTTGGCAGCATTCACACCCTGCAAGTGTTTTCTTGTTGTCAAGGGCTCCTGAGGATCTCCAGCACCTGTCATCCTCTGCCAGCATCAACCTTTCCATATGGGCAGGTCTCCAGAAAAGATTATGGGCAGTGTAAAATCCACTCATCTTAAATCACCATCTCTCTGATATGCAGCAGGGGTTCAGAGAGGAGAGTCCATTCGGTTTTGTTGCTCCTCCAGTGTCTGTATCTTTCTTGATCTTCCTTTAAAAAAAGATTTACTCCTATTTCTATTGGTCTTGTAAGATCTGCTTTGGTTTTTTCTGTTAGCTAACTATTCAGTCCATTGGTAATGTTTTAAAGCACTTTATCAGCCTATATAATTTTATAATCATTTTGTTGTTTTCACTAAAAAAAAAAAAATGAAACTACTCAGACACCTAATGCTACTTAAGTGCAAATAGATTTTTTTGTGGTTGAATAATAACATCTGTTTTGATTTTCCAGCCACAAAAGTGCGTTTTATCTGGCCTTCCTTTATTTGAACTTTTCACATCTGCTCAGGCCTGCTTCCCATAAACTAAATACCAGATCCTTTCACAATGTAGGAAATTTACCTGCACCAGTTGTTGTCCCAGCTCCAAAGACTTCTTTATAAGAGCCAGATAAAAATGTCAAAAGACTAATAAATACAATCTTAGTGCACTGTGTATTTATTAAACTTTGCTATTTGTTTTCTCTATCCCAAATGGTTGGTACTCACAGACCTAATCCTGCAAAACTTATTTTAATGAATGAACTAATTTACTTTTATGGAATAAAGTATGTTGTGGGCTGGTGCCCCATGTTCAACACAAAATTTAGAGACAAACTTGTCACAACACTCCATGTTGTTCAGCTACAAATTTAATCAGAAATTGTAGGGATGGTCAGATGCAGTGTGCTTTCAGCAAATAAAAAAAGTCATGAGGGGAATTTCATAAGCCATTTTCAGGGTTACCTGCAAAGATTTGATAGTGAATTTTAAATTTTGTCTTATTCTGGTCTCTTCAGAGATGAGCACAGTCAGGAAGGAAAACAGTGCTAATCAACACCACTTTTTTTTTTCTTTTTCTTGGTTTTTTTTTTTTTTTTTGGTTTAAAGTAGATGTTTAGTTTCTAATTGTAGTTCACATCCCATAACTTAAATATGTTTAGCTAAAAGAAAAAAATAAAGTGAAACTCCAGCCGAAGTTAAACAGGCCAAGGGGTTTTGCCACTGCCATCAGCAGATTGGGAAATACATCCTGGGTATCAGATAAATGTTAAGGATCATTCTTTGAACTCAGAGCTAAGACACAGGAGAATTCTGCTCTGCTGATGTGACCAGGAAGATATGCAAAAAAAGCAGCCCCTCATCAGCCTCCTCATAATATCTGCAGCTATTCAGCATTTCTTTCCACTGATAGAGAGATATATCTGGAGAACTCCTACGTCCCTGGGCCCCATGCAGCTGTGTCTGCAGCAAAACTGCAATATTAGGCCACTTTCCACAGACAGATAACTCAGCAAATGGCTCTGCAGAGCAGAGGAGAGAGCGCTGATTGCAAAGCTGAGAAGCCAGGTTTTCCTTCTCTAGGACACCAGGAGCATCTCTCCTCTTCCAAGTCTCCTACCCGTGTCGTAGGGAAGAGACAGAGTTTCACTCTTTTATGTTGTTTCGAATCTTTAGCAAATCTTGGGCTCTGTGATTTGGCAACCTCATCAAATGCAGCTTTATCAACCCAAAACACCCACCAGCACCAGTGTCTTAAATAGACATGAGATAGGAAAGTACAAGGAGGACCTCGGTGGCTTTGGGAAATGTTGGAGAGGAAAGGCAAAACCCATGCACTGCCCTTGATTTACACCTTGATTTTTTCCATCTGCACAAAGGATTGAAACTGCGTCATGATGGAACAGTTGTGAGAATCACAAAGAACTTAACAAGTCAAAAATGGATTAAAAAGCACTTTATGGCTTGTTAAAGAAATCCCCCTGTTCCTCAGAAGCATTTTTAGCATCTTATTAGTGCTATTTGATCTGACTAACATATTGACTCGTCATTTGAATAGGAGATGAATCCTTTTTGATGGACCACAAAGGGAGTATAAATTCAAATGAGGCACTTCTCCAAATTTTTATTTAAGCATAACCCCAAAGAGCCCATAACATCTGTAAAGGTTTTTTCCTGTGCCCCACAAAAGACTATCCTAATGATCTTTTAAATCATGAATTTTTTTCTTTAGAAGTAATCATTGCATATGTATTTAACTCAAATAATGAGTTGGAAGTTCTCTTTCACCTGTTTTGTGGAATGCCATGCATAAATTTGACAAAGGAAAACACTCTAAGCCAATATAACATTTTTTTAAAACAATCTGTCATGGAACTGGTACTTTAGCATGAGTTGAATTCATCATCAGTCTCATACAAAGTAGTTCAGAACTTGACAAATGAAAAAGACAAGATATATCAAAGAAATATGCAAAACGCCTCATGCCTTTCAATCAATCTCTGATCTGAAGTGATTTTGATCTGTCCAATCCATACTGTCTAGGACAATTTCAGTGCCACCAAGACAGACATTTCTATGGAGTTAGTAGACAGACCCACAACTGGCTTCCCTTTGGCAAAAGCCAGAAAACTTGCTCCTAGTCATTTTTTTGAGCAATTTTATACCATCTAAGAATTTGCACTTAGGAATAAGTTGGAGACCTCCAGCTCATTTTGAAAACAGTAATTTATAGCTACACAGACATTATGATTTTACAGTGTTTTGATAGTTACGCCTTCACTATCCACATGGAACATTTAAAAACAGATTAGAAGCCATTAATCTTGGAAATATGAGGGATTTGTAGCCTGAAGAGGAGCTCAGAGCACTTGCAGTCTAAGTCTCTTTCTGCACCTAGGTGCATGGTGTTATTAAGGTATTTTATCCTCTTCTAGAGCAGGTCAAGAATTATGCTAAGGCAACCCTGCTGTGGTGAAAGTACTGGGCAATAAATCAGGGATCTCAATACTTTGTCACAGATACTCTTATTGACCTTGGACAAGTATTTAAGCTGGAAACCATTTTAGGCAGTTCCTGTCTCTTGTTACAATCTCCAACAGCACTCAGTCAATCGGATCCCCATATGCAATTTCATCCTTTAGGCACAACAATAATCACAGCCTCCCACTTCGCTAAAAGTCTTTCATTTTAAAATTTAAATACCTTAGAGATAGGTCAAATAAAAACCTTGTATTCTCCACACCTGTGCCTTGAAACGTGGGGGAGATCCACTCATTCCAGGTCTCTGCAGCAGGCTGTTAATTCCACCAGAGCCTGACCTCAGACGCTGGGTTCAGCTATTCCTAAACTCTGATAAACGTCAGGTCCAAATCCAAATCTGGATTCCAAACTTGTGGTATAGGCCCATCTGTACTTGAAAGCAACATTTAAAAAAAAAAAAAAAGAGGAAAGCTAAGATCATGAATATTTCTATTTGAATGCTGCATACAACAGATTTATGAACTTAAGCAGTTACTTTTTTTCTTTGTAAAGTCAAAACTACCACAGGATTTCCCGTCCATATATACCATATGCTTTTTCCAACTTTGTTCAAAATTCTTAGCGTCCCAATATGCTGGAGCTTCTGAGCACTACTGAGGTGTTGGGTTTGGTTTTTTTTTTTTTTTTTGCAAGCTTTATCAACTTGCAAACTGCACTATAGTCGAGAATTAATTTTTGTATAGGAAAAATGAATTTTATCTGTTTATTTCTGCAATATGGTAATGACTGGTGAAAGCATCACATGCAATGGAGCCCTTGGGTAACAGCCTGAAATAGGATTAATGCTCTTAAATGACAAGAGTGTTTATTTCAGTGTAACTGACTGTATACATTGGGTCAAGACACGCAAAACCGAGTCCTGCCAGCATAAGCCTTGCAGGATCTTCTGAGTACAATCTGCATTTAGAGCCCAGTCAGAAGCATGACAAGTGAGACACCAACAACACTAAAGGAAACTTATAAATGTTTTCAAATTTGTTTTATGGATTAATGACCCTACACATAAGAACTGACATTTCCAGGACAAATCACTCCTTTATCCTACTGGTATTTCAGCAGTTTTTGCTTACGCCAAAGCAGAGGCAAGTTTTTCCTTCTTCAGATCAAACGAGATCTAAAATCTGGGAAGGTTTAACAGTAAAATAAAAACAATGGGGATGTAAATGTTAACCATCTGCATTTGTCGCTGCTATTTCTTATGATGTGATATCTCCATCAATGGCATTATATTTTTACTTTTGTTATCTCTCATAACTTCTCAATCTATTATGGTTAATCATTGATAAACAAACACTTTGACTTATAAAGTGGCAATCATCTCGTCTAAATTTAACTGTGTAAAAGTCAAACACCTACTCCAAGCTACTCGTGAAGGCTCCTTCTATAGATAGTGGTGACAGATTGGCATTTTCAGAGACTTATCCTACCTGTCTTACACACTTGTTTTAAGATGAGATTAATCACTCTGTGGAAGTACTTTCTTCTTTTTCTTTCCTTGGACTGACTTCAGTAAAAAGCAGCACACAAGTTTTGTTAACAAAAACAAAAAAAATACAGGGAAAAAATACCCAAGAGATTATTTTGGGCCTCAAACTTGAATCCACAAAGGTATTTAGCCTCAAAAAGCACAGTTTCTGTAGGATGCAGAAAGTTTCCTCCTAAAGGCAGATGGGAAGAAGGAAGGTGGAGAGAGACAGGAGCATAGCCTTTATAATTCGGTTTATCACCTGCCCCAACTCCCTGCCTTTAGGGCTGGTGAGAAGCAATGCTAAGGAGTACCCAGGCACAAGGGAATATCAGACTTATTTTACTCTGTATTGTTTTACCCAAAGAAGCCATGGGGATTGTCATAGTTTCCTTCTGGATGGAATTCCAGTGACAGAAAGGTTTTCCAGGCTTTGGCAAGAGAAAAGGGCTGGCCAACAGCTATTCTGCTTCAGCAGAAGCAAAGCAAAACCAGCATCTCCCTTTTTCACATGAGATCAGCTCCAGCTCAACACAGGGGAGGACCACACACCAACCATGGCTTCAGGACATGAGCCTTAGGAGGCAATTCAACGGAAACTTCTAATACCATTCAGATCATTCAAATGAAAAGATGCTGATGCTGAAGAGGGGAGAAACATTCTTCCTGGCGTCTCTCCATTTGAAATTCTGCTGCAGTGACAGTATCTGGATTAGACTCCAGGACAGTATTTCTGAAACAGCAGGAACCCTGCTTACTGCATCAGTTTTAAATTATAAGCCTTCCAAAGATGTCAACACCACTTTCCTGGAGACTTTCCTGAAATTAAAACACTGAGCTTTTCCCCTGAGCCTTCACAGAGTCCTATGGATCCATCTCCCAGTGTCACCATTTGTATCGTGATTTGCCTACGTTGGGTCACTGCTACTTCTTCATTTCTGCTCTATAGTCTGCCTCGCTCTTTGATGTTACCCAGTCACTATTTCCTTTCCCTTTACTTTTATCTCTGTCCTGGCATTCTTCCTTTAAGCATCCTCTCTACCAGATGGTCTCCATCTCTCCTTCAGAAGTGCCCAAAATATTCCTACTGCCTCCTCTTGATCTTCCCCCAGCAGCAAACCTCTTCATCCTACAGAGCTCAAATACCAATGGATTTCTCCTCCTTGCTGCTCTGCTTCTTTCTTGCACTTTGAAAAGGAATTCACTGGAAGCAGCTAACCTCCAATCCTCATTATGCACGATGCACTCATTTATAAGAGTTTACCCAGGAGAAAAATTCAGACGGGATATAGGCTGCTACAATTGCGTTTTTTCAAGTGGAAGCACATCTGATGTCTGCGTGCCGAACCGGAGCTCTAGTTTTTAAAACAGGAGCTCCAACTTTTGCATTTGGAAATCCATATGGATCCTTTAATCTGAAGGTCAAAACAGCTTTCATGAAAGATACTGAAAACAATGATACTTTATATTCACCAGCATAATTATATAAAGATGATTCAATATTGTAGTATCATCAGAGGATTCAGAAAAATCTCTGTATTATGTATTTTTAAGATGGGGTTTAGACAGTGTAAGATGAGGCTTCAGAAGTTTACAGACAGGAAAAAAAAAATCTTGTCACAATTTATATCTTCCTAATAGGTCACTGAAACTCTGAGGATAACAATTGCTTTTACTTGCAGTTGGCAGTGCACTGTAATCAAGAATAAAGCTCTAGATATTTTTGTGGAAATACAAGCACTTACTAAATGCAGCAGCATAATAATGTATTATATATTATACAAATACAGCGAGGTGGGATTTGTGTTTCTCTCTTTGCAAGAGAAGAAAGAACTCTGAAATGACCTTCTGTTCATAAGTTTCTTTGAAAAAGGCTTGGCCTGAAACCACTTCACTACTATTGATATAGTCTGTTTCTGTACATAAATCTTAAATGTAAGCACGGCTTCAAAAAATAACTAAGCAATCACAAAGCTTTACTTTTCAGATTCAATTGCCTTCAAATCCTTTACTGAAGTCCCCTTGGCACTGTCACTTCAAAATCAGGATAATGCTGTATAGTGTTTCTCAGTTTCAGTAAAACAAAAGCCTTATTGAATAAATACGTGTGAAAATGCTGCAAACAAAACAATCTCAGCAGCCACCACCTGACCGGGCTGTGGTGACCCTCCCTGGTGACCTGCGTGGGCTTGGCGCTCGACTTCTTGGCATATCCCAGCACTGCTCAATTCCACTGTCTTTGTCCTTAAAACTGCAGCAAAACACACGTTTTCCTCACAGAAACCTAAGAGCAGGCTTTAGACATCAAGGAACAGCAAGGTGACCTAGGATTTCCATATGCAGGAAGCTGCTGATCAAATGGTGTGTCCTTTTTTTAATCTGCTTCTTGGATCGGGAATATAGAGGAAACCTTGTGGTTCTGCTAATCCCTTAACTCTGGGGTCTGTCAGGAGAGCTTACAACGTTACCCCGTCTTGGAAACGTAAAGGCAGAGTAAAATATCCAGTATTTACTATCTCATGCCTCGTTCTGCTCTAAAAACGGATGACTCAGGAATGTTTTTCTTTTTTCCACACATCATCTTCTGCATATCCTACATTTCCCTGTAGTTAAAATATTAGCTCAGGCCCACAGATCCCATTGTTGCAGCAAGACAGCCCCCCATGCCAATGTCCCTGAGATCAGGTTTCGGGGCTGTGAGCTCAGGTATCCAAATCCCTGAAACCAGAGTCACCCAGCAATTAATTCCTGACTTTCGGGCCCTCGTTGCTGGCCAGGAGGCACACGAGTAGTGCTGGTTCACAGCTGACTGCACCAAACAGCCACAAATCAGGACAAGGTCCACTGAATTAGATTTGATTGTCCTTTCAAAAAGGTTCTCCCATTAATTCGCTGCAATTTGTATTTCAATTTGGTATCGAAGAGCCTCAGTATTCTTCAGAAGCACAGAGAAAATGTATTTTTGCTAGCAGGTAAGGTAACGGATTTTTTCTCTTGTGGAAGGTTCATTTCACTATGTTTGAACTAAAAAGAAAGAATTATTGCCAATTCTGTTTCTGACTCATTAAGCCTAGTTAACAAAAAATTACAAAGCAATTATTGAAAAGCAGCTTATTAAGATACAGAGCAAGAAACAACAAACAGGCTGTTTGTAACAAACACGGAGAACTGTCGTAACTCTAAACCTGTAGAGTTTAAAGTATAAAAAATGAGAGGGACACCAAGTACTCAGAAAATATGTTGGCTCCCTCTGAAGACTAGAAATATCCAGCAGGAATGACAATACAAACTGGTCGCTGGCTTGAGTACTGTAATGTACAATTGAGTACTGCAATTTTATCTCATCTGAACACTAGGTGTTCCCAGCTCTGCCTGGCCCCCTGGCAGCCCTGTGTCTGTGAAGCCAGTGCTGGATTTCCCCTCAATCCTTCCATTTCTAAACCTCCCATTTCCACAACCCCAGCCAGCAATGAGCACTGCCCAAATCAGGTGTGCAGAGCCCAGGGAAGTGGCCTTGACACGGGCCAGGGTGAGGAGGGCAGCCTTCACTTAATAGTGGGACAGCTACAAAAACCTGATGCTTCACACTTTACACCGTGATGTGAAGCAGATGTCCAAGTCCTCGCTGTTAGAAAGGGCAGATTAAAAAAAAAAACAAAACCCAGACCAGTGAATAAATGCTACAAATTGAGGTAAGGTCAGCTCTGCAATGTAGGACATCAGGCTAGACAGAGGCAGAAATAATTTTCTTGCAGATTAGAAGCAGATAAATGAGAGAGAGAAGGCAGGAAAGCATGCAGTACAGAAAGGAAGATAAGAAAGAAGCTGTTCATCTTATGTATGGGAACCAACTGCTGCATATGTATTTCCTACGCAGTTTTAGTAACTATCCCCAAGATGTTAATCTGAAACACTTTGCAGGAAGTGGACCATCTATTTAATTTAAAATGTTCTTGGAACACTGCAGGATTTTCAGATAATTCAGTTAAAGCACTGGACACTCAATCTGCACAGCAAAAAGGCTACGGCCAGGATTTTGAATTTCACACATAGATGTAGATGTCTTACTTAGGAAAAAATGCATTTAAGCATTTGAGTTCAGTCATTTATACTTGCATGGAAGCATTTTTCTAAGATAACTGTTTACTGACAACATCAAGTATAAATTACTTGTGCATTACATGTGACTGAGGGCATAGAGTGTAAAACCACAATTAGTGAGGGTGGGCACACACTAAGCCCAAAAATAGAGGGTATTTCCAATGGAATTAATAGAAAAATAAACAACCTGTAAACTAAGGTGAATTCTTGTTCATAAATTAACACAGAATAGCCCAGTGGGAAACATAACATGCAGTTTTCACACATGGCAGAAGTTTGCTGGTGGTTGTGTCCGTTAAAGGTGAAGGCTGTGTTACCAACAAGCACGTTTTCATCTGGCCTTAGACTTAGAAATAACAGTAAAAATCAAACACAAACAGTTATTTTCTTCCTTTTGGGATTTGGCACATGTGCTATAACAGACATAGATGGAAACTTCTAAAATAAATTAAGGAATGTTCTTGTCAGTTTATTAATCAAAGTTTACCTGCTTCACATTACACAGAGACAAATTAAACAAGCTACCACGGTACTCAGAAAACATCTGCTAACAAAGTCAGAAGTAATGATAAACAAACTTGAGTTCCCTTTGTGGTTGATTTCCATCCAGCTGCATTTAATTATAAAAGAGCTATCAAAGAAAGCTCCCCATTAGCAGCTAATTCAGAATGACTTCAGAAGAAAATCCCAGAGCCTCCAGTGATATCTCTCCAACAACTTTCTCATCTCTGCAAGTGATTGAGAAGAGCTGAATTAGACCAGTTTAGTGATCAGTCCTCCTGCTAACTGCCAGAGTAGGATGAAGATGATATATCTTTTCAGTACCTGTGATTGCCTGTTTTCAAAGTAGGACCTATAAGATGTAGCAGACTCTTCCTTGCGAGTAATCTCTGCCAAAAGCCTCGGTGCCAGCCAGAAATACAGAGATAACCCTGAAAATTGCTGTATGCATTTTCTAAAGCAGAGCAGCTGCTGATATCATGCAGAAAGGGAGAAAATTTGTCGCTACAAGTTTTTTTAATGCAGTTTCTTTGACTTGGGTATTTTTCACAAAGAAATCGAAGATGTGGGCATTTATAAATATCTAATTCTGGTTTATAGCAATCAGGAATTTTTTTGTTGATGTAGCTAGAGATGCGTATAGTCCCAGACTCATGTTTTGAACCAGATGGCAGCAGCCTTATTATAGTTTTTATTATTTTTTAAAATAATTATAAATTAATAAAAGTTATTAAAATATAGCAGCCACTCTTAAAAAAAATAAAAATAATGAAGAAAGCAAATATATCAGTGTTCCCCTATAACTTCTTAAATTGAGAAATTTTGGTAATTTTATAGATAGACAACCAAAATCTAGCTAAAAAAGTGAAAGATTTCCGATGAACCCAGATCTATTAGGAATTTTTATAAAATTCCATAAAGACCAGCAATAATCATGCACCCTAAAAGAGCTCTGTGAACATAGCTCAAAAATGCACAGGCAACTTGTAGCATATCCCTATCAGAAGGTTTGGACAACAAGAAGGCAAGTTTGATAAACCACTGAAAGATTTTTCCTTTTTGTTTTTTCCTGCCTTCCTCTTTTCCTACAAGACAGCAATGGGTGATTCTTCCCTGAAAGCTCACTGCTGCCTGGCCAGCAAGCAAATATGAAATCAAAAACCCCGTGTGCCAGATCTGCACAGCTGTATTTGTGCTCCCGCGGCTCCCAGAGGAGCGCACACCACATGTCGGTTCCCTGACTTGGGGTGGGTTGGTGAGGTGTAAGTTAAAAGGGCAGCTGTACACTCCGGGAAATTTTCCAGATTCATTTTCTACCAATTGCTTTAACAACGCCACAAGCCACGCTGAGGAGGTTGGGATGCTGGGTAGCACAGGTAGGAAATAGGAAAACTTTTCCTGCAGCTTATTCCTGATCCAGTCCCCAGGCTCTCTTGAAAAATCTGTAGGCTCTTTATAGAGGCTTTTTTTTCCCTGCAAGAATAAAGGGATTGGCTCTGATTGCTGCTATTCTAAGAGGTTAAGGGAAGAAAAGAAATTATTATATATCCTCATGGTAATCAACCAAGGTTTCGTGTAACTGTTGCTCTTGATGTGGTTCTTCCAGACTCTTCCAGAAAAGAGTTTATTGATGTACCTGGCCTAGAAGTTGGAGAGCCAAAGGAAGAAAATGATAACACAGTTTAACAAACCCTTTGTTTACGTAAACATCCATCCACAATCTGTGTCTGGTGGGGTGAACATACGGCTTTAATTTTACCCTTGGCACATGGATCAAACAATGTTGCCAATATCTATTGTTCTCCTCATAACAATATGCCTGGTGGTTTCAACATATCCTCTCCATTAGCTGGCTTCAGATCAAGCATTGCTGTGTATGTGCTTGTGTCTCCATAAAACTGGAATATGGATCTCTTTTTTTGCCTTCTTTGTACCAAATGTGTAAGAAGGAACACAGTTGAGAATGGCGGTCAACTGTCCCCGTGAGTCATGAGAACAGCTCGCCTCGGAACGCGCGGCGGAGCAGACACCGGGTAGGAAGGAAGGGTTGGATTGGATTTGAAAAGCCATGGCCATGTAGCTCAGGCTTTTCAAAAACCAGAGGAAGTGGTGAGTCAGATCCTTATCCCGTTTTATCTGGGCTTTAGCAAACCTTTCTGGATTTGGTCCATCTCTGATCTCTGTGAGCCCTGCTCTGGAGAATGGACACTCCACAGGTCGTTAGGAGAAGGGTGATTGGGGTTGTTTTTCCTTGTTGATTTTCCCTCTCCTAATTTTTTCAGTTTTATTTCTTTCCCACTTATACAGAAGGCCACAATAATGCTTTTTCCTTTTAGAAATTTCCAGGTTCTACAGAGGCAGCATAACAGAGGAGATTGGGATCTGGGGAATGCCACAAGGAGAAACCTCCAATGGACTCCCTGAGCCAGGGTAGCTTGTCATCTCCATGCTAATCTTCTCAGCTTCTGCCTCGGCCTCTGGAGCAGCAGCTCTGCTTTCTTATGCTTCCAGCAGCCATCAAACTTGACATTTCTCCTCTATATTGTGCTGTTTTTCAGCCTGTACTTCCAAATGTTTGATCCAAAACTCACTTCAGTCAGTGGAAAGAATCTCATCGCCTGGAATATACTTTGGATCTGGCACCTTCTTTCCACCTGATCACTAATGCTTAATTTATAATCGATTAATCAGTGAGAAAATAGAGCTTTCTGATTCCTGTGGTGCCATTTTCACAATAATGGAGAAAATCTCACTGAAGAAACATTATCACTGGTAAAAAAAACCAATTATGCCTGGGCCATTCAGGGAATATACTTTGTTTGGTGGTTTCTTTCATTCATGACATCTTTTTTTCTAAGGCTGAAACACGATGTTAGAGAGGAAGTGGCTGGGAAGGGTTGATGGTGCCTCAAACATTTGTCCTGCCTGGAGCAGAAGCTGCTGCTGTGGGAGGCAGTGCCCCGACACCCTTGATTGCTCTGGAGCCCTGCATGTAGCATAAAAAATGAGTGAAATCTTGTGGGAGCACTGCAAGGAGGCAGCTCTGGGAGATAACACAGTGGTGGATCAGCACCACCAAAAATAGGGCTCTGCAGGCCTTTTTTTTCCCATGCTCTCATGACACTCCTCCTCACTGGAAGTAGTAATTCTGAAGAGCTTCGGGGTTTATTCAGTATTTCTGTTTTCTTCCTACTGCACCGTTTCTCACTTGCCTGTTTCTCCCCAATTTTGATGTTTTACCTTCTGAATATGCTGAATCCAAGCCCAGTACTTTGAATGATTTCACTGACCCTGCTGTTCTGCATGCCAGCACAGATACATATCTTTTAGGTTTACTTTTATCTATGCTAATTTCACTTCCCCCTCACATTTGCAAGCAGAGAGCAACTGCAAAGCTTCCTGTGCATCGCAGGCCACAATTTAAGGAGTTTAAGAGAAATTAGGCTCGATGCTGCTTGTGCTCTCATATATATTCAAGCACAGCTTTCGGTCTCCTCACTACACATGTGCTTCAGCCTGTTCTCGACTGTCACAGTGATAACATTTCTATATAAACTCATTCATTAAGACTATCAGACTGTAATTATCTCTGCTGTGCAGAACGAATGCAGGTTTCCCCCTGTAATGGCAAGGCAAGAGAAGGAGAAGAGGGGGTAGAAGAGCCCTCCTTTTATTTTTGGAGTCAGTGTTTTTCTCTGAAAGCCATGGCAGTTCTGGCATGACTGGAAAGCCTAAAAGTGACATCCAAGTCCTAACCCTTAGTGGCTGATCCCATCAAGAAGCAGAATCCCTCCCTGAATGAATCAGGTAGTCTCTATAATTTTGATACTTACTTTTGTGTCAAACCAAAACTAGGGAGCTATTTCCCCTAAAAACACCTGTGGGAGGTGGGGAACACTGGGAGCTCAGCAGAACAGAGTCCTGTATAATTCAAGCCTTATGTGGAGAAAAAACCAGTGCATTAACTTTGAAACTGTCTAATACCACAGATTTATTTATTATAGAATTAATTACCTTGCTTGAAGTAATTAATTACGTTACTTGAAGTGGCACTCATTGACACATGATATTTTGTCTAATTCTCTACTGTGCATAAAAATGCAATATATTGTAATGTAAGTTGTAGTTATTATTGCTTTAAACATCAATTTAATCAAGGGGTTTGACAAATGTAACAATAGACTGATTACCTTTTTTGGTCAGTATTTTATGTTAGGACTTTGTCAATTTTACTATCAGTTTGATCTCATTCTAAAATAGCAAATTATCATAATAAAAATACTCTTTGTCTAAATCCATGCAGTTTAAAAAATGTTTAATACATCCTGGTCGTTGCCACATTAGGCATAGAACATAATTTGGGTCTAAATGCAGTGAAAATCGAGATCACAGCTCAACACAAACACGTGGGTCAAGCATCAGAGTTACTACAGGATTACTGCAGGGTTATATTTGACTTGGTTCTCCTATCCATGTCCAGTGCACCCTCAGAAGCTGGAGCTCTGCTTGGGAGAGATTTGAGGTGTGGAAAGAGGTTTCTAACCAAACATCCCTGGTGAACTCCAAAAAGACCTGCTGGTGAGGGAATTAAAGCAGTATTAAGCCAAGCTGAAGCAAATGCTGGCATATAATTAACACAGCATTGTCAAAGAGAGCTCGTGGTTTAATTTTAGTGGGGAAAATATGGTATCTCAGATACCATGATATGGGTGTTTGTTCACAGCCACTGTACCTGTCAACTATTATTATCCTGATGCTGCCGTGTTCCCTGAACTGTTTTGATTTCTTAACAAGAAGAGAATTTTCTCTGATGTGCCATCTGTAAGGCATGGTTTACCAAAGGAAAACTTTATCTCAAATTTTTAATAATTTTCTGTCAATTCCAATAAAATCAGATATATTTTTATAATACTTACAAAATAATAGCAAATGTGACTCACCACATGTGCCACTATTTCATTTGATATTCTTCTTCTCCCACTGACTTTTCTTTCCAGCACAAAATGCAATTTAAATGTCAACTTGAACTAAAAAAGTTACATTCCTGGGGAGATTGCTGGTATCTCATGCAATCTCAAATAATTCTACTGCTTTCCACTACTTTACCTGCTTTCTTCTATTTTAGTCTCTCATTGAGCAGGTTTTAAAATTAACAAATGGTGGAAGGGATTAAATAATGCATAGTTTGTTTAAGTATAAATGACAGGAAAAATCATAGAATTTTAGAATGGCTTGGGTTGGAAGGGACCTTAAAGCTCATCCAGTTCCTCCCCCTGCCATGGGCAGGGACATCTTCCACTATCTCAGGTTGCTCCAAGCCCCCATGTCCAACCTGGCCTTGGACACTTCCAGGGATCCAGGGGCAGTCACAGCTTCTCTGGAAAATTTGTGCCAGGGTCTCACAACCTAATTTCTTCATAACGTCTAATCTAAATGGACAAAAAATACTGCAAATGAAGTATGGACAGAGAATGTCTACACAGGAGGTGCAGGTCTGCTTTGCTCTCTCCAGAGATTTTGTTCTTGGGAAATTCATTCAGCATTGCGAGAGTGTTTAAATTTTTATATTTTGGATTTACCTGAGGCTTTCAGGTTCCCCTAGGAAAGTTGTCATACACAGGTAAAGATGTTTTCACTCTCCACAAAGCTATTTTTCTTTGGGGCAGCACCACAGGCATTGGGCATAGGAACCACCAGCTTGGGTTTTCCCTTCTGGGGCATGGCACAGCAGACTTCTCCAGCTCAAGCTCACTGTCACATAGTCACAAAATAGGGATGGCAACCAACTGCCCTGCCTGAATGCCAGAGTTCAAATCCCTTCCCTCACTGCTGAATTCATACACATTTTTCACTTCCATAAAAACATCTTGATTCATAACGCCAGAGAATTGTCATGATCTTTCTTTCCTGATGATTGCTTTTCCTCTGAAAGTCCTAGGAAGACTGCTGAATGTCATCCTGGACTCCCTGTAACATTGCACAACAGGCATGGGAAAAATGGGAAAAAGAGTTTTGCTGACATCAGTTAGACGTCAAAAAGTTTAGTGCTGAGATTTAGCCCTAATCTCTATGTCTTAGTTCCTTAAATCCAACACTCCTACTGCTCCCCGATTTGTGAGAATACACAATAAAGACTGATAAAAGCAACTCTTCCATTTTTTGAATCACAGCAATAACTTGGGCTGTTCCACTTCAGGAAAAATAAGGATTATGATATCAAGCACACTGAGGATTCGCTGCTGCCCAATTCAGAAAGGATGGACATGGTTTAGTCTAAATGAAAATTAAAGATTCAATATGTCAAAGACACCAAAAGCACCACGAAATGTAGGAAGCAGGCTCAGGTTCAAAATGAACTCTAAACTCACCTGGAATTGCTGTGGGAAACAGTTGCTGGAAAAGCCATCTGGAAAAATTCCTCCAAGAGAAGAGTCTTCCTTCACCCTGCCTGGGCCCTTCACCCACTCTGAATACAGAGTTTTCTTATGGACACAAAAGGTTCAGCTGTGCCACAGATCTCCAGGATCTTGATGGTATCTGCAGCAACAGATGAGACCTGCATCAAGAAATGTTCACCAGGAGATTTTAAAAATTATTTTCTAGTGAAATTATTGAAAACTGGGGTTAGAGTCAAGTTCTACATACTCACCCTGACTTCAAGGGACATTTGTGCATCTGAAAACCCACTCTTCCCTTCATTTTCTGGAAATCTGTGTGCCATCCACCATTGTCACCTAACTTTTGCAGCAAACAGGTGAGGACCTTGCTAGTTCCCAGCTTTGATTCTCCCCTGCTGCAAAACCCATCCTTTGCAGAGAATGGGGATGATCCTTCAGGAAAAAAACCCCCAGGCTTTAGGATGCATTTTATTACTCATTTTCTGACTCTCAATTTAATAAAGATAGATATATTTAAGGTGTCTGCGTTCTGCCAAGAGGGAAGGTCTCCTGCAGCCCCTGTATATTCCAGAGATTTGTAGGGTTGCTCTGCTCCACGGATGGATGAAGAGCACCTCATACTGCCTGTATTTACCTCTCAGAGGTGTTGGAGGCTGTAATTAATTACTGTTTGTAGAACCCATTGAGATTGTTAGAGAAAGGCACTAGAGAGCGAGTGGTGTTATAAATTATTACACTTGAAAACGTTCAAACTCTTCAGCCTTCCACTGCTCGCCTTCGCACAAACTTGAAGCATTTCCTTTTCTCCTCCTGGAATAAAATTTGCCCTCTTGACACGCACAAACCATTAGAGAGGCTGTGCTTACAAGCACCTAACAGTGTTTTCTCAAGTTTATTTTGACATTGACTTTTAATCAACGTGACGATGATTGAAAAAGCCAGTCCAATGTTTCACTAAAAAGGAATATTAAAAGTGCATTGATTGTGTCTGCAAAGATATGCAATTAAAAAGTATAAGTGCTGTTATTTAACACTTGACTTTACTTATTTTGAACTCTTGTGGCCCTGTTGTGTACATGGTTAAATGTGCAATGCTGTGTGTTTCAAGCAACTTGGCTGTAAGCAATTTTATATTTTAATGAAAATAATTACAGTTTGAGTAATATGAAGTGTATCTGAAGTATAACCCCTGATGCTACTTCCCCAGAATTAGCTGTGATATAAATTATCATGATTTATTATGGTGACTCTGTGCTTTATGTGTTTATAGGGGATCCTGGCTAGCAATGATGATTCTTAACTAACAAAGAATTGCATTTCAAAAGCAATTTTTTTCTTGGATCTCATCTGTAATTCTTCCCCAAAAGTGATATGATTTAACTGCGCTGCAGTATGTGCTATTGCAAAGATGGCATTATTGTGCTGTCATTTTGACAGCTTACTTTAATTTACACCATTTAATGGGTGAATACATTTTTTAAAAATCTGGTGTTATTCTTTCTTAATATACCATATGCCATCGATCCCACATGCACTTCTTTGCATAAGCACACTAAGTTACAGAGTGGTATAAAGCAACCTATGTGTCATGTACAGCCTCTCCTTTGAGTGACACATCAGAAGCTCAGGTCCTCTCTGTTCTTCAAGGATTCAGTGGATCCTGTGACATTTCTGAGCCTCGAGCTGAAATATGTTACACTATACGTGATGTCCCCACTGGCATCTGTCCACCTCGGAGATGGGCACTTTTCAAATATGCTGTACAAAAATAAATTTCTGAAAGTCATTTGCCTTGCTAAAAGCAGCAATATAGAGAGTGTAAAGATTGTTGTAATTACATTACTGCAAAGGCTAGTATCTGCAGCAGCTGGTTTCAATTCCAACCACTATTTTCAACTATTTGGTCAAACAAGATCTCTTCCAGCTCCTGACACATTTTGCCAGCTAATGGTAACTACTCATCAGCACGGGCAAAGGTTGGACAATCGTTCCCTTTGTCTTCTTTTGGGGAGGGCAGCCTGATCATTCTTCTGTCTGGGGAATTTCAGGGTCACCTCCAAAGGAAGCAGAGAATACAGGGGTTTGATCCAGGCCTGTCCAAACCTTTCCCGTAAATGTACACCTCAGCTCAGCAAACATCAGTTCAGTAAGAGCTTTCCCATCCTTTACTTAGGCAGCCTTCCTAAGGATTCAGATACTCAGTCTACCAAGGCCAGGTTGGACAGGGCTTGGAGCAGCCTGGTCTGGTGGAAGGTGTCCCTGCCCATGCAGGGATTGGAACAAGGTGAGCTTTAAGTTCCCTTCCAAGCCAAACCATTCTATAATTACGTGATTCTACCCACATTACAAAGTGATCAGAGGATGCCACTGAGAGCAATCCCTCCTCCTCAGGAGGACCTGTCACCCTGGGTTCATGTACCATGTGAAAACATCTCCACAGCTCCCGGGTCACACCCGGCTTTTCTCTGCCTTGCTTGGTCCTGTCCACAAAAAACCCTCTGTCGATTTCCTCAGCAGAGCCTGCAATCCTGGCCCAGGAATAATCTCTGAAGGCTTCAGAAAATCTGCTGTGGGACGTTATCTCAGTAGAGGAAAATTTCATTTGGGAAGCAGCCCAATTCAAGAAAACGGTTTCATGACAGCGTGGAAAGCAAGCTGATGATACTCCAAGAACTTAACTTTATTTGGTAGACTTTTGTCTGCTTTCCAAGGACTCCGAAGAGTTAAATAATTTAAGACTATAACAAAAACAACAAAAAAAGATACCCCAGTCATTCCATTTTCCTGTTACAAATATTATTTTTGGACAGAAATGCTGCAAACAAAAGTGCAAGACGAGCTAAAGATTTTAGGCAGGAGGTATCCAAGGTTGAAAAGGATTTTGTTGATATGAACTGAAGAAATACAACATACCTTTATACTTACTTAGCTCTTTGATGTTGTACATGATACCCAGTATGGCATTACAACCAACTGTACATGTCATAAAAATACAGAGATTCCATGTGGAGTGAACCTGCAGTGAATTAATGCCTCTGTCAAGGTGTATCCTGAAATGTATTATGCCATCCTTGCTTCAAATCCCAGCTTACACATTCCCTGCAACTGACATGATCAGGAATATTAAAACATCCCAGGAAAACCAGGAAAGAGTTTATTTTAAATTCCATCCCGCTGATTGACAGTAGCTTTGGAATGAGAAATCACGTGAAATATTTAGAAAATTGTGTGCTTTTTAATAAATGTTAGCTATTGTGAAAAAAACCCCCATAATTCACCTTTTCTTTTTCCGCATCAAATTAAGACAGTAGGGTTTGGATCTGGAGCACAAGTCTGATGAGGAGTGGCTGGGGGAGCTGGGGGTGTTTAGGCTGCAGAAAAGGAGGCTCAGGGGGCACATTTATAACTCTCTACCATCCTATGAAAGAAGGTTTTGGTGACGTGGGCTCAGTTTCTTCTCCAAGGTAACAAGGGACAGAACAAAACAACCTCAAATTGCACCAGGTGAGGTTTGGGTTAGATATTAGGAAAATGTTTTTCATGGGAATGGTTGAAAAGTATTGGAACAGGCTTTCTAGGGAAGTGCTGGAATCACCATGCTTGGAGTTTTCAAAAATAGTGTGTATATTGCAGTAGAGGATGTGGTTTAGTGGAGAACATGGTGGTGGTGGTGGGTTGGTGATTGGACTCAAGGATCTTAAAGGTCTTTTCCAGCCTTAATGATTCCACAATTTCACCTGTGTCTCACCTAAAAAAACTGCTGGGAATTTTATATGCCCAGAAATTAGGTATTTGCTCAGAACAGAGCAGCAGATGCTGACAACTGACACACACTTCCTGCATCTACTGAAAATTACCAACATCTTAAATTATCTCCAGGTGCTATGAAAAAGCTGCAGACCACTGAACAGCAAGTCAGAAAACTGACACAAATGTGATTTCTTGGGGTTTTTACACATTTGCTTGAGTGACCACTTCAGGTAGAAAAATACCAGAATGGAACAGTAAATAAAATGCAGCCAATGCTATGTGTTAGGAAGGGACTTTCATTTATAACAGGATTTTTTACTCATTTGCTTTTTGCAGAAGACATCTCTGAGATAGGATTTGCATTGGGCTTTGCTGCAGGAGTAGAGAAGTTGCATATTTTAAATCTGTAGCAGAAACCCTGCAGAGTAGAAGGGGCAATGAACACCAACTCCCTCCCCCTCCAGTGGGAAAGGACCAGATGAGAAGCTTTACAAGTTGGACACATGGCCCCTTGACCTGTGTGATACTGGATAACCCTCTGCAGTGTCAAGCAATGGATCATCTTACCTTTGCTGCTGCAAACCAGACTTCCTTATGTGCTTGGAAAGGACACTTCCCATGTCTGAGACAGACTTCCTGTCCTGCTTCACCTATGGAAGAAAATCGTAACAAAACAAAACCCACAAACAAACAAAACCCCACAAAGGAACCCCAGTCAAACAAACAAACAAAAAAAATCAAAACAAAAACAGAACAAACTTTACAGAAAATTGAACTCAACCCCCAAAATATTTCCCAAACCAGCCTTGACAAAGTACATTTCTTGTTACATCTGCCCTTCTTTCAGGGTGGAAACGGAGCTCTGGAAAAATGCAGCAGAACTGAGAGGCCCTGATGGAAAGGAGAGTTTCTGGACACTGAGAGAAGCAGTGCAGCAGATTGGTGCTGTATCATATTTGTTTCTGATGGATTTAGTTGGTCAGCCCTCTTCCTCCTTCCATGCAGCACATGCACACTGATCTATAGCACACACATATGGTCACCAGCACAGAGGCAGCAAATGCCAGATCAGATAGGGAAAGAGTAAATTTAAGAGGTTATAAATGTCTTTTCATAACAGTATATATTCAATACTGTCACTGAAGTAAGAGTCCGAAGACAATATGAACACTTGTCTCCTCTTTTATATGATCATAAGAAAATAATTTCAGTTCAACTTAGTAATGGCTTTGCTACCTTGTTAAAAGGTGATTAAAAAGGAAAAACAATTTTCATTTGGAATCTCTAAGGAGAACCATTGCCCTAGTGAAAATTAGCCAAAAAGGCTTTTTTTTCTGCCATGAAGTCATAAAAAGGTGAAACATTTTCAGTGGGAAGGAGGACGGGGATGTTGTTGGTGCAACACATCCTGACTGTCACACTGAGGGGGAGATGGAGGCCTTGTGAAATCAGTTCTGTGTCACCTCTACAGCTGGGTCCAGGCCCTTCTTTGTGTTTTTAAACACAAGTCCAGCTTTTTGTATCTGCAAAAACCCTGTCACAGAAGCATTTTCTTCAAAGAGATGCTGAGATTTGTTTTATCAGATAATGCTGCAATCCTGTCTGATGTGGCACACGAAGAAAGAGAAACTTCCCTAAAAACATTCCAAACTCCTCTTTGTGCCACCCACACGTGCAGTCACGACTGAGAGACAGAACTGCGTGTGGCTCTCACGCACTGCTCAGCGTCGCTGCCCCTCGTGCTGGAGCCTGGGGAGGAATCGCCCCGGGAGCCACTGCCAGGCTGCCAAAGGCAGAGCAGGATTTCCCCCAGCCTCCCTTCCCTCCTCAGCACAGAGCTCAGCACTCCCTGCTCTCTTTGGGTGTTTGTCACAATAAAAACCTGGCCACAAGATTTAGAATCAAAGGCACCGAGTTACAAACCCTGCTGGAAATCTGGCGCTTTGCTGAAGTGTCGAAATGCTTCTGGTCAAAATATGTCCATAATCACTGAAATATACAATTGCTTCTCATAATCAGCAGTATTTGCTCACATAAATAATTTTATTGACTCCGGTCCCAGGAAATGCTAATTTTGTGTGACACTGGGAAGGACTTCTAAGACCTAGAAGACAGCAATGGCATAGATATTGCAAAGACAGAGCTATCTAAGACTGTGTCACTACAGCTTCAGTGGAGGCAAACCAGAGTCAGTATCAGTTCTGTAAATACTTCTGCATCACCTCATCAGTGTGTGGGAGCAAGAGGTAGACTTGCATTCCTTGGAAAATATACAGAAGCAAAGAAATGGTAGAGAGAAAGATGGAGATTTTATTGTAGATGATCTTTAAAGTCCTTTCCAACCCAAACTTTCTAAGATAGGAACATGTTCGTGAAACACCTAACAGTGACTCAGTGCCTGAGAAAGGATAAAGAAATTATTGCTTTATGAGTTTTGGTTTTGTTCAGTCTCAAAAAAGTTGAGATACTCAACATTTGAGTTTTAAAAGGAGCGCTCTGGGATGATCCCTCATTAGGGGATCAGCTCTATAATGAATCAGCTAATGGGCCAGGGTTCACCATCAGCTGATAGGAGATATACTTCAAGTCAAACCTCTGCTCCAGCATATTTATAAAGCTTTTTCAAACAGGGTCCTGGGTCAGACCAGACACAGCAGTCTTACAATATTTTCTTAAAAGTATTGCCCAGCCTTGGAAATACAGCTGAGCGTCTTGGATTCTTCTCATAAAGTGAAAAGGGCCATGTGTCTTGTAAAGACAAGCCCCAAGGGAACTGAGGTAAAGTATTTTTGTAGCCTTAACACAAATTTTCCTTGTGTTTATGACTTCATTATTTCAGTGGGTGTGTTATTTCAGTGGGTTTTTCAGCTACTTATTTTCTATCTTCTTTACAGTTCTCTTTTTTTTTTTCTGTCTACTTTAAATAAGGAAAATGGACTCAACAGATGATGCAGAGGTCTTTATAGCAGAGCTACTGGTTTTCATTCCTGTTTCCTGAACGTCGAAGAATCATGGGCTTAAGATGCTCAAAGAATATTTTTGTAACATAATATTAAAGTCACTGTTGATGTCTGGTCAGTGTAAAAGCTCCCCAAAAGAGCAGAGGTGAAAATTTTAGGCATCTATCTTCTGTGAAGTGTAGTGAAAGAGTTAAGACAAAATGAATTAAGGGAACACAACCGACAACAGAAAAATTGTTTCTGATTAGCAGGAAAACCCAGGATTAGGATGCGGTTACTCTGTAATTGCAAAATCTGATCTTCAGTAATATCTGGTGGGGTTTTAGGGAAAAAAGCAGCAAAAGGACTGAAAAATAATACTAAGCTCATTTAAGGTGAATTAATCCAAAATACTGGTCTCCCCAGCTATGAGGTTCCCCCTACACCGGGAGAGCCTAACCTCTGCAAAAAGCTGTTGGGATTGGTAGGACAGATGTGGTGCAGCACATCTGTCTGGCCTGGGCAGAGTGGTTTTCACGAAAGTGCCCTTTTTTCTTGGTGCAGCTGCAGCCAAAATGCACGGAGACAGCAGCTATTGATCGAGCAGAGCTAAACCCATGACCCGTCCAAACTGCCGGTTTATTAATTATCACTTCTACTTTACCTAATGTCAACTCACTTGCCATATCTGCTTTACTGGTGGCTTGTTTGCCTAATTAGCAGTAATTTGTGTTTTAACTGAGCCAGTAAGTTCCCTGTAAAGTCTGTGCTTGGGGACTCCTGTGATCACCAAGTTGCTGGTCAAAGTTTTGATAAGAGGTAATGCTTGAGTAAATCCTACAAGCCATTACCCTCAGGCAAAGTAATCTCATGGTAGGGATGGCTGAGTAAAATAATAGGAAGCGTGGAGCTTTTCTCAAACCTAGAGACAAATCTTTTACAAGACATGAAGTTCTCATTTTTCTTTTTTTTTTTTTTTTTAATTTGTCACAAACTTTTGTTCTGTGCCAGAAAATTAAAAAAAAACAAACCCAACACCAAAATATCAAGACAAAAGTCTATTCTTGGATTTATGACATGAGAAAATCCAGGAAGGAAAGGGGACCTCATGAGGAAGCCTGTTTTCACATTTTTACATAGATTTCAAAGCGTACACAGTGGCAGAAAAAGGTACATATAGCTAAAAAACCAAAATGTACTGAAACATGAGGAGTCACTTTCCCTACCAAGTCAAGAGGTGGTACCATGCATCAAAACCTGGCAGAGCCCTGACATTCCAGTCCATGATGTGCAGGCTGCAACTTCAGCAAGAGCCTGTGAACACAGAGTTGTCCAGTGCTCAGCTCTTCCAGCTGGAGGTGTCTCAAACACTCTCCTTATTTCATTCAAATATATTAAAAATATGGTGGAGAGGTAAAAGTACCTACTACAGGCATAGGAAATGTTCAAGGCAACAGGCAGAAGTGAGTTCAAAGGAGAGCAGATAAGTTGCTGTAGTTAATGTTTTCCTGTTTCAAACAAACAAAAATTGCAAGAAAAATATAAATGTAATAGATTTCATACATAAAAGAGTTTGGTAGGAAACACCAATACATGATTGACTCAACTGAATGCAGACTAGAGCAAGGAATACTGCCTTATGGATTATCTAAAGGGGCAACAAATGTCCCTTCTTCCCCACTCAAAAAAAGGCAGCATAATTGAATTTCACACAGACATGATTGGACTTAACATCAACCAAATAAAGGTGCACAAAGCAGCTCAAAAGAATTAACTAAGAATGTAAAGTCTATCACTCACCTCTCCTCTGTAGCTTAATTTCTCCTTTTGTTTCCTTCTGGTTTTGGAGTTTCAGAGAACGTTTGAATTTAAAATTCTCCTCTTATACACACAACTATCCATTGCACTTGATCTGTGTCACATTTCTGCTGAAGGATCTCAGCTTTCAAGAAATAACCCAATTCTGCTTGCAGGTCCTTTTGATTAAACAGTCCTTGTTGAGTGAGACCCAACCAGTGGAAAAAAAGAAAAGGATATGTAAAAAGACATTGGTCACTAACAAAATCAGAACAGCAGCCAGAGGTGCCTACTCCGCAAATGCTGTGTACTGTGGTTAGAAAATTTGAATCCCATGGAAACCAGCCTTGGGTTTGGGCAGGAGAGCTCAACACTGGCTATAAATGATTTGTACTGATGGTCAGGATCTGGCCATTGAGCTGGACAGATGTTTTCACCCCTTTCGTTACCACCAGATTTTCTGAGCCTCTTTTCATAGGCGGTGTAGGGCTCAGGGACATGCTGCAATAGGCTCATGGGGGACAGCAGCCTCATAAAAGTGGATATCGGTGCCCTATTCAAACATTCATCTAATTTTCCTAGAAAAGAACCAGTGAGGGAAGCTGCTGCTCACTGTGCTCTAACAATCTATCCAAGGGTTAAAATATTGATCCTTACCTACAGTATAATGTAGCTTGACATGTTTCATCAAGCATGTCGTTCTCACTCCGGTTCCAGAGCACTTCTCTGAAAAGCAAAAACAGGAAAAAAAACCCCCTAAGATTGCTACTAACATGTAAAATATATTTAAATAAACCAAAATAGCATAGAGAAAAAACTTTGTCATAGCACAATAGAAAATTAAACACCAAACTTTAAACAAATAGTGCCATTTGCTTTTGCGGCAGCAAAAAGAGTTTATTATTTCACTATTTCATCTCACCTTGTGTCATTAAAATATAGGACACAAGTAGTAAAACACAAAGTAAATATGCACATATCTTTACACCATGTAGGGCAGCTATAAATCTTACTCTTTGATAACAGCTGTACTATAGCAATCATTTGAGTAGTGCAGCTGCCACAACAATATCAAATTTTATAGTTAAAAAGCAGTCAAAACTTTAATGGTACAGTGGAGGTAGATATATATTGTGCTATAAATAAACATTATCTAATGAAGAAATGAAACATGTTTATTTTTCCTTGACATATCGTTCAAAATCGTATATCTTTGCTGCTGCAAGCTGCTATAATAGCAGCCATTATACTTCAGCACGTATAACAACAAGGTCTGTAGTCAGGCTAATTACTCTGGATTTAAATGAGGGATGGGAGAACTTCAGACAGCTTGGCCTTGCAAGCAAGGCTTTCGTTTCAGTAGAGCAGTATCTTAAAATGTTATCAGAGCTAACATGTGCTGGCAGAGGTTCTGAAGTGGTTGGGAATGCAGTGAGAAACGAGTGGGTTTTCCCCTCAGACGATGACTTCTGCTGCGCTGGTGTGACAGGGTGTAATCGATCTGGGGAGCAGGGGACCATGAGAACTGATGTGCTGGTTCACTCACTGCCACATATGAAAAACCTCTGGAAGGATTCAGGAAAGCACATGTCTAGTGCAGACAGGCTCATCTCCCTCCCAAGGTAATAATGTGCCTAAAATGTGGTTTCTGTGAATTTACTGAGGTTTCTGCTGTGCTCACACTCAACCTAGGGATGCATTGATGGCACCTATGGAGATATTCTCCTGCCTCCTCCTCAAAGACTGAATGAGGGCATGGGAATGATTTTAAACATGCTAGAAACATCTAATATTGAAGAGTTTTGAGAGCACAGCTCGTCGTGCTATGTAAGGGAAGGCCACAAAACATTGTCTAATATTCAGGTGTGTGTTTCTTCACACCTTGAGTCCAGAGTGAACTTCTGAAAGACATCTCCCAGTCCCTGTTATCCATCCCACTGCAAGGAGCTGTCTGGAAACCACTCTCTGGGTGGCCTTGGAATGGCACTAAAATGCTGGTGCACACCAAGGGCAAACCCAAAGCAGTCCATCAGTACCAGGGAGTCAGTCCGTGGGATCACACCAGCCTCAGTCCAAGGCTGGCCCCAAAAAACAAATGCAGTAGATTTGAGGGCCTCAGCATCATCTCCACTGCTCACTAGGATCGTTAAGGTTGGGAAAGACCTCTAAGGTTATTGAGTCCAACCATTAACCCAGCTCTGGAGGTCCACCACAGAGAAAGATGTAGCCTCAGACTACCAAATAAAAGACCAAAGTCCACAACCTCAGTATGTCACAAGATGAGAAAGAGAGCTGGGAGTGACAAATAAAAAATATCCTGGGTTCCTGCAGCACCAGTGAAACTGGCAAGTAATATTCATGAACTCCATTGCCTTAAAAATCCTCCTTAGGAAGCTCTGATTCCCCTCTTCACATCATAAAATTCTCCCTACCAGAAGGGAGATTACCATCTTGCCTGGAGTTTGCCTCCTGTTCAGTGTGGGTTTCTCTGAAGGTGACACATGGACACCCTGGTGGGAATTGCTGCGACCCGGGGGAGCAGATCCATTGGAGAGCAAATCCCTGACAAACAGCTTATTACAGCTAAACTTGGTGTGTGCCCACCATCAGAGATCCTCAGGGTGCTTTTGCTTGCCATCAGCAGAGCATTTATCCAAAAAAACCCATGAGATGCTATAAAATAAACCCAACAGCTGTTAGCAGAAGATGACAAATCCTAGATACCTTTTTGTCACATTGCAACCTATACAATTTACTCCGTGTTTACAAACAAATTGCTGCAGAAAAATATTAAGTCCTGGCATTTAGAGAAGCTCTAGAAATTACTCACTCCCCTGGAATTCTGCATGAAAAATTAAGACTACACTTCTAATAAATGTAGCTAGAGCAAAGTTTCATAAACATTCTTGAAATTTCTTCTGTAACAGCTTTGTTTTGGCTCCTCACTTTTCCTACTTAAACAAATGGTAAGGTTGGCTGATATTGTCAAAATACAGCACTTCTCATGAACCAGGAGTCATTTATTAATGTAATTTATTGAGCCAGAATTGTAAAACATAAAATCATATTTTTACTGTGGGACTCACACACACTAAACAAGCAAACAAAAAACAGCAAAAAACCCCTCATTGCCCCCAAGCTAAGAATATTTTCTTTTAAAAGTCAAATTATTACAACTGTGGATCTGTAAGTAAGATTATGCGTTTCCAGAACTGGCCTTTGAGAGGCCAGCAGGGTAAGTGTTAATGAACCATGCAATGTTGGGTAAGAACAGAACAGATGTTTGCACAGCCATCAGGTAGACCTCTGTTTATATAAATGCACCACAGTAGATAATACCTAATACCTTTCTCATGGCTTAAAATAACCTTCCCACTAAAAATACAAACAGGCTTTTCCCCAGTTGTGAACATGCTTAAAATCTAATTAATACACAGCCGACTGCAAACCCACCAAACTGCTCAGGCAGGGTCGGACCTGTCACCCAGCATCACCTCTTTCATGACACAGTCTTAATCTCCTCCTTTGTCCTTATATTGCAGTTTTTGCTCCAAAGGTTTCTGCACTAAAAAAGTGGGGAGGTGAAGCCAAAGTTCAATTCAATTTATTTTTATATTGCCTCTCATACAAAGTCTTTCAAAACTCTTTATAGTGAGAGATAAAATAATCATATAACACTTGCCGGAATTCAGCGTGGTGACTTTTACACTCAGGGTAAAACCTATGTGCCAGGACAGTAAAATTAAGGAAATTTAGAAACAGAGAGAGGATTAATAAACATGTATTGTTTCTGCACTGTGGGAGAAGAGGGAAGCACATCCCTGTTCTGGTGCATTCGTAGCCCTTCCTTTAGTTTGGAGAGTCCCAGCGTAAAGGGGCTGTTGGAGGGGGGTGAGAAGGGCATCATCACTCAAAGGAGCCCCTTCCAGCTGTATTGGGCACAGAAACATCAGTCAGCTGTTTTCCTTCATATGGAAAACCCAGTTTCCATTCAGAAAACAACAAAACTTCAGCCTATCCTGAGAAAGGAATGAAAAAATGCACCAAGTCACCTACACTCATCATCTGACAAAAACAATGCAGAAGTAGTCCCACAACCAAAGAGGAAAAGGTGTTTGCAAAAGACAACCAGAAAAAGCAACAAACATTTATGGCAACACCATTATTATATTTAATTTAAGTTATTTATAAGCACTCAGTGTCTAAAAACATGACCCTATAATAAGTAATACAATTACTTATTGTATTATTCATGAGGATAACCCTGGAACCAGGTACATACCATGCTCTGGCAGAATGACACATGCAAGGAGTCATTGAGTGGAATTTGTTTATCCTTCTACACCCATCAAATCAAGGAAATAAGCACCAAAAAACTGCCTCTTGGGCTCCCAAAATAACTTTGCCCCGTATCTAAACAAAACCTGAATATCAGCACGCTCATCCAGTTTATCCCAGTACAAACCTCAAACAACACAGGAGAAAAACGCTCCCGAAAATACACTGATAATTAAAGAAAGAGTGTTATAAATTCTGTGATACAGTCTTAAATCGTCATTGTAAAAGTTTACTACATCTTTGTGGTCCATTGATTCAGAAGCCCACACATAAAGAAGCCTGGTAAAAGAGCATCTAAGAAAATATTTGGGCAAGAGCTAATATTTCTTCCCACCTGTCTTCATGCCCACACCACTCAACACAAGCCACATCTTTATAACACACAGTAAGAAAACACAATATATAGTAACTCATTTTCTGACCTTTTAATATTTCTGCCATTGATTGTCAGAAGTGAGGATGACTCTCTATCCTAAGGTGATGGATTATTTAATTAACTATTGACCTTTTCAGTATCAGATGTTGACAATGAATGCACTCTTGTATAAGCTGCCTCCTCTGGATGCTTTTCTGTTCTCCAATGCACATGGATTTGTCTCATATTTTGGTTTTAAGTGTAACATTTCTATTATTTTAATCTAAAAACAAGTCAAAGTCTTGTATTTAGCAATGAATACTTTTATGATCTACTGCTTTGAGTTTTCTTTTGAACTGTGTTTCTAGTGGAATTTGTATGAATATTAACAGAATCGAGTCTTTCATAGATAAAATCATTTCTACTGCTTACCTATGACTTAGGTCCCTGGCACGCTTTCAGGACAACTTCTGCACCAAGAGGCAAAGAAGCCAACACAGAAAAGAGAAATTGTTCATCATCTGTGCACACGGATCAAGAGACGTCCCAGACTGAAAATTGTAGGAGTCATTTGATATTACGCTTTGCCTTTGGGCCCAGCAAAGACTCCAGCCAGGAACATGACATTTACACCGAGCACCTTTAAAAAGAAGGCATTTCACTACTTTCCCACAAGGCATGCAACGTGAAGCCTTGTTTACACACAGGAAAACTGACTTCAGACATTTTCTCCCCCAAAATAAAGAGAAAGGATCCAGATCCTCATCCTGGAGACCTGGGATCCCAGTGCTCTGTTCTCAGCAATTACATATTCAGCTACAACCTTTTTATAAGCAAACAAGGTATTTTCCTCCACGAGCTTGTTGTTGGAACCAAACACTGAACAAATGATCCATGCCTCCAGGTTGTCAGAGAGATTTACATGTGACTACACAGCAGTTTGGGTATTCCACTGTGATTTCTCTCCAGGACTGAGAGAGCTGATTAATCTAACACATTCCTGGTAAAAACCATCCAGTATTTATCCAGGAAAAAAGTTCGTAGCCTGGCACACCTTTGTAATAAATATTCTCTTCTGATTTCATCTGTTCACTTAGAAAATACATATTTGCCAAACCGCGTACCAGAGAGAAGGTTTGGGGGCTTTTTTTTTTTTTTGCTAAACAGACGAGAATATTTTTTCAAGGTGTTCCATTTCCTTAATTATTTTGGTAACTATATAACCATAAAATCACTTCATGGGAATAATTCCACAATGTATCTGCACCAGCAAATAACAATTAACAAATTTCTAGAAGGTCTGTTAACAACAAATCGTGTTCTCCTTTTTCTTTTTTAAAAAACCATATTTTTGTCTGTGAAATCAGCAGCACACACAGCAGCACATATTCCTGCAGCTGATGGATTTGGTAAGTGGTTTTAATCAGGAGCTTTCCTTTTGCATCAATCAGCCTTCCCCGCAGCCCAGGAGAAACCCCTGCATGTGTCGTCGATACACCCAGATAGCAGAGCTATAAGTCTGATTTTTTCTGATGTTAATACAATATTATGATAGATATCTATTAGTGGGGAGAGTGGAGCAGCAGACAGACTCCAGCCCCTCTGACAGCGGCTGCTCTTTCTTTGTCAGTGTCAATCCGCGCCGGAGTCGCGGGGAATGAGCGAATGTGACAGGAGAGGACCGCTCCAATTATGGATGAAGGGACACTATCTACTCCCACTGGTTGACGTGATTTATTCGACGGTCCTTCTGCATTTATAGAGCAGCAGATTGTAGCTGCTTATGAAGTGACAAATAGTGCTCAATGACATTGACTGACTTGTCTGATCAATTTAGCTCGTCTGAAAAGTAGCCGTGGATCGCTGTCCTCGTTGAACGATGGCAGGAACAGTCCCTGCTCAACTTTACCGACTCAAAATCTCCCATGCCGTTAGAAAAACTATTAAAGAGGACTCCTTTTAATCAAATAACACGACAGCTCCATACAAAGAATGAAAAATAGAAACCTTTCCCACAACTTTGCTGTGAAACGCACCTTGCTTAAAGAATGTTTTGCCTTCGAGACGGTGTCAGGGGAACATTTTTATTATTTTATAAGTGCCTGAATATTTGATATATTTTGGTGGAAGAGCAATGTATCTGACAGAGGGGAAACAAGTGAAGTTTTCCTTCAAGAACCAACAAAGCAACTTTTCATGTTTTCTAGAAAAGTTGCCAACTGTCCCGATTTTATTGAGCCTCAAGTCATCAGATTAATTTTAAAATTCAGAGCTCCTGGAATCTGGTGATGATGTAATCGAGCTTTTATATTAAAATCAAGAAGAAAAATTTTAAAAAGAAATTCCTGGTCTAATGGTCAGAGAACAACTTAAAAATGTGATTTTAGTGAACGTAGTGCAACCAAAATCCAAAATAAAATTGGAAGCCAACTTACAAATGCTGAAGGGTTTTTTGTGGATTTTGAGAAAAAACCTTAGGACTACTGAAGCCTGGCAGGACTTTTTCACACTCGGGTTTGACAGCACAGGAATTTCTTAGAAGTCTGGCTCATTTTGATAGAACTGTTGCGTTAATACCCTAATATTGAAAACTGTCAAACTCTCAGTGGCTGGAAGCCCTCCTGGCAGAGAGAGTTGTTAAATGGGAAGAGGTGGCAGAGCCAGGCTCTTGGGTGCCATAGAATTCCCACTGCTTTCCTGAGCCTCAGCACAACCCTTCTAGTAATGCTGGAATTACAAGATAAGGTGACATTTGGCATAAGCAAAGGCCTCACAATAATTCCTTTAAACAAACACTGAATTAAAAACCATTGAGAAACTGTTAGCAATTGTATTTTATCTAGCATTAGATTAGTATTTTTATAAAGTCATAATGTCACGTCACACCTTATAAATAACGCTTATGATATTTCCTATATGAAGCAGGCACAGGAGTTGCCTGCGAATGGTAATTCTGTGTATAAATATATACAAACTTGTGAGGGAGTCTACACACACATATCAATATATATATGGTCATAGCATGAATAAATCAATGTCTGCATGTGGGGGGTGCGTGTGCGCCGTTCATTATATATTACAATATTAAACTGTTATCCATGCACAAGTATATTTATGTATATATTTCAATTTATTAGAGCTAGGCAGGCCTTTACAGACTTAATAAAGAGCACCAGCATTATAAGCCAAGAACCATTTTTCCCTTTCCCTGTATTATTCAAATTTATTAAACAATATTTCACATTTGTTTGACGCAATGTCAAACTCGGGACTCCTAAAGAACTGCTGCAGCTTTGGAACTGTTATGCTTTCTTGGACTTTAATCATTTTTGGCAAGGCTCCATTTCCTGTCAGAAAGTGAAACAGCTTAGGAATGTCATTTTCACGAAAGAAAACAGAGAGAATCCGAGAGGAAGTTCTCCTCCACTCCAGAGCCCCTAAGATACTCAAACACACTCGCAGGAGGGCTGGAATACATCAAACATTAGCAGAGGGAAAAGGACACACTTTTCCCACATTAAAATACATGGATAAAGTTGAACTTTTGCTAAAAATAGTTCCCATGACTAATCCTATTAAGTTTTTAAAAAATTGGGCCGTATCTCCCTTGAAGTCAAATTGTTTTTTAACTTTAGAATGACATTAGAAAAAGACTCTAAAGTGCCTTTGCTTAAGTCAAAGTCCCTGGAAGATTATTTTTTCTTTTCTGCTTTCTTTAAGTGAGATATGAAAAATGAGGATGGGAGCATGGATCACTCTTCTAAAAGGGCAATTTACCTATTGAGGAGGTGAGGAGGATCAGTCTCTCCCAGATCATCGCTGGTGATTTACTGTTTAAAGGAGAGGCTCCCTACAGAGGGAAGAGGTTCAAGGGAGCAGACACAGACTAACCCTTCCCTGGGCCAGCTCAGTGCCTGCAGGAGCTGAGCACAGCCAAAGGGGCAGGGATGGAGGAAGCCCTGTAACACTTTTGGGCAAGAATCACCTCTTTTCTTCGATCAGAAGGCTGGTTATGTAAAAACCACCTTGACTGCTTGTTGTGATGGGGAAACAAGTAATGGCCAGATGGATTCTGAGAACACAACCCACACCCCAGCAGGAAAAACACTGCACCAGGAAAGTTAGCAGTTCCCACCGCATCGTGGCCACGTTGGCAGTAAATAGAACTAAGGACTTCTGACAACCACCAGATCCCTGTACAATTTATGAATCCTATTTGAAGCTCATCTGAGTGCTTTTCTAGCAGACCAAACACTTCCCAAGGCTTACGCCATCCTTGTTTGTCCTGACATCCCAGACAGAAATCCCAAGCTATGGTAATACCACAGTTGTTTCAGTGGGAAAGCAGAAGGGAGTTGGCTGCAGAGGAGGGTGAGAATCCATTCCTAAAGGAAAAGCCATTTGCAACAGGATGCCGAGATAAAAAGGATGTTTATCTCATTCGAGGAATTTGACCTAAATCCGAACAACACTCATATACAATAAGGAAAGGCAGGTAGGTTTATCTATTGCATTTTCCCTAGAATTGGGTTAAATACCAAGTGGTGGGATTTAAGGAGCCTTGCAAATGTCTTAGCCCTGATTGCTTTCGTTGCAATATGTGTTTAAGCCCGTGTGTTACAAACCCCAGTGGGGCACAGCCTGCCCTGGGGCCCGGAGCAGTGAGGCCAAGCTGGGAGGACATCCCAGAACTGTGATCCACAGCATCCAAATACAGGAAGAGAGCACCCAGCTGGCAAAAGCTGAGCAGAGTGTCATGTGTTCAAGGAAAAGAAGAAATCCTAAACGGAAAAAATATGACCTATTCATGTGCTTTGAAAAGCGTGCATACTTCTAGCTTAGTCATAAGAAAGATCAGGAACTGGTATTAATGAAATGAGAAGGATGTTGGAGAAGGAAAAATAAAAGGAAAATAAATTAATAACTCCCTTAGCAATAAATTTAAACTTTCTGTGATTTGCTGTTTGGTTTTTTTGTCTATGGATAGATGGGCACAGAGCATAAGGGGATGAGGAATGGAGGGGTCACAAGGGTTGTCTGCCTCCATAAACCTTCACATCTCCCTGTTTAAATTCATCCTCCATCTACCCTCATCTCAGCACTGACTAGGGAGCGAAGGTAACAGCATAAACATCCCTCAGGTTTGTACAGGCAGAGGCACACAGGCATTGCCTTAGGGGAGGGAAAGAGCAGAACAGGTTGTGGTGGGAAAACCACCCCCCTTTGCATGTGCTTTTTCTCTCCATCTCTCGGGCAGCCGGGTCAGGTACGATGGGGTGGTCCCAGCATGTCCCTCACACACCAGGGGACTGTAAAAACTCTCAGCATCAGCCTACATCTGCGTGCCTTGAAGTCGTCCCCCCCACCCACACTTCCATAGCAGCTGAGTGAGGTCAATCCCCAAACACTTGTGAACGCGTCGCTCCTTCCCACCCCGCTGAAACCCCTCTGGCAGCACTGTTTTCTTTTCTGCCCCCAGCTGAGCTTTCATGGTGCTCTCTGATGTTCCTGCAAGGAATAACTCATTCCCCCAGCCCAAACCTGTGCAATAGGTACCTTTGCTCTTCCCGTTGCACCACTGCCAGTCGTCCTGACAGCATCTTTGTCCTCGGACCAGCCTCTCTGCTGAATCCCTAAATCCAAACCAGCACATGACGTTTGTTTGTTGTCAAAAGTATAGCTTGGTGTTTGCACTTACAATAACGTCTTGTAGCAAGTTCGTCACTGAGGAACATTTCCAGTCATTTATTTTCCAGCACAGACTACAGGTTTCCATGGCTATATTCCACAGGAAAAAAAAAAAAAAAAAAGAAAAAAATTCCAATTTCATGTGTAGATGAAATACTTCAAAGTCTCAAACACTCAAGCCATCACTAACACATGCAATAATATAAACTGGAATGAATTTCCAGGATGTAGTAGGCTGAAACTCAGCTTTTGGAGCAGCAGGGTTGAAGTGCACTTTGACACCAGCCCTCCCCATCCCCTCTCCCCACACCAGCTCACTCCTCCTTATCTCACCTTCTTCTCCTGATTGCCTCAGTCTCACAGCAGCTGGCAATCACCAATTAACACCAGAGCCCATGAATTTGTCCAAGCTGAAGCTCAGTCTGCACTTCCGACCCATCACTGTAGTATCAGTTTATACTGCAAACTCATGAGGTCAACTCATTACATGTTCCTCCAAAAATCTCTCCATTCCTCAGCACCCAATCTTCATTCAAACTCATCTTTACCCTCGTTGTATGCTGTATACTTCCCTGCATACTAAGGCAAATATAAAATAATTTAAGTTGGGAAAGCCCTCTCAGGTCATCAAGTTGAACCATTAGCACATCGCTGCCAAGCCCACCACTAATCCACATCCCCAAGTGCCACATCTACAAGTCTTAAATCCCTCCTGTAATGGGGACTTAAACAGACTCTATGACGAGTTATGTGATAAATCATTGTTAAAAGTTTTGTTTGCATTGTTGGAGGAATCTTCCATTTGTACTGGGGGGAAAGAATCTGGAGAGCGAAATCCATATCTGGAGCTATGCTCCTATTTTTCTGTACAGTTAAACACATGTAAGGACTTACTGAACTTCCTGAATTTAATAAAAATAAAAAAAAAGAAAAGAAAAGAGAAGAAAAATCCACAATAAACCATACTGTTAATTAGCTGTTAAGCAATGATCACCATGCCCATTCCTCTTGATAAACTGTGTCACTTAAATCCCAGCCTTTTCCCACTCCCGTTGCTCTAGGTGCCTCTCAAACAGCAGTTCACACATTTCACTTGGCCCTCCTCCCTTCTGTCCCAGCCTGGTACCTCCTCCAGGGTGTCACACACAGCCATCCATTTATCTTCCCTTTTTATCAGCTTGCTGAGCCATTCGAAGATGGGCAAAACTTCTTGAGGCCTCCCCCCTTTTTCTTTTACCCCCCTCCATTTCCATTTCTATCTAGATTTTTCCAAGCCCAACACAACCTAATGGGCAGGAGAAGGCCTGAGCCCAGATTGTTTAACAATGCCTTGAGGGGCTTATTCACCAAAGTTCGACGCTCTGACAAACAGCTTGCTGCAGCTCTAATGGTAAGGCATATAAAATGCATCATACATTAAATTTAATGTTGCCTCATTAGTCTTAATTAGATTCCTACATTACACCAGGATTATAGTTTCTTCATGTTTATGTTTTCTCCTAAAATGAAGTCTACACTAGACAACAGTTTGGTGTACTTTCTGACCTTTGAATAAATATGCCCTGAATGGGTACCTATGGATATTCTTAACCTTGAAGAAACAGAAATTAGGTGTCGTTACAAATGCCTCTCAGACAGAGAGACCACTTAGAGTCAGTTACAAAGGAATAAATTTAAAGGAAAAAAAAAAAAAAAACATGCAAGGATTAAAAATTACTTTCTCTTTTAAAGGGTAAACAGTGGAGGGAAAGAAAGGGACTGTTTGCTTCAAATAAGTGGTGGCTTTTCTATTTCTACAGATGTTTGGATAGATTTCTCTCGTACTAATTAATTTTGTCTTCTGGATTAGATTTTTTGCAGTTTATTTTCTTTCAGTTGTAAAATCTGTTTCCAAGTAATGCCACTAATTCTTCTTTGGAGCTTGGTTCCAAACACCAGCAGAGCTCATCCCATGAGTAGTCATAATGACCTACACCAGGACCACTCATGGCAGAGATGAACAGTTTTTTAAAATGGAGCATCCCATTTTTCTTCCTGCAATTATTTTGACAAGAAATTTTAAATTTCAAAAATTATGGAAAAAATATCTTTTTTTTGGTAATGTCAAACAAAAGCTTGGTTGTTATAAGCATTGAAAAGGCGGAAGCTGGTTTACCAAGTGTTGTCATTCTTAACATTTTGGCTCAGATCTTGCCATGAAATAGTTCAGCCTCTTGAAGCTATTTCTCACCCAGCACAGCGCAATTCATACAAGTCCGTCTGTTTCTTTCTGACTGATTTGTCCAAGCACCCACAGTAGCATAGGAGCAAAGAGAAGTCAATTAGAATGGTTACCAGTTAGTGTTCTGCTGATATTTTTAAGATTATTTCCTTTCATGTCCCATACCATTAATTTGATAAAATTTAATAAAATTTCATTTGAATTTGCATGTGGCCTGGTTTACTTGCTAATTAGAATTTGAAGAATATTATTGAAAAGAGAGTACAAATCCATATATTTCATTTGCTTAAGGGTTTAAAAGAAATTATTTTGTCCTGTTTGGATTTACCCTTTTCAGAAATCTTTGCCCAACAGCCAGCATTTGAGGTTTCTTAATATTTCAGTGGCCCTACCAGGTACACTAAAATAACATTATTTCTTCTGAGATAAAACAAGCTGACTTAGGTTTTGAAAACTCCTTTCCTTGGCTCAAGAAATGGAGAAAACGCTTAGAAAAATTTTCAAGAACTATCTGGCTTTAAAAGTAGATCAAAATCTAAATATTTGTTTCACAGACAGTACTGAAACAATTATTTAAATGACAAAGAGTGCACATGTACTGACTTTGTTCAAACTCGAATTTAAACTTTTCATCCGTCTACACTACAGTAGCATGTTTTCCTTAGGAATGACATCTTGGGAAAGGCCTGTACAACACGAAAAGGAAAAGGTTTACATTTTCTAAAATCCCCTAATCCTGCCTTTTTGCAGTCTCTCCATAAATTGTTACCTTTTTCCTGAGGGGATAAAAAGCTCAGTGGTTTCTTCGGTTCCTGGGGCAAACTGCAGCTACAGAACAGCTTAAATCCCAAACAAACCAACCAAAACCCCAGGAACACAGAAAAGTACCATTCTTCATCATGAATTCAAAGAATAACAAAATCTATCAGTAAATATGGATGAGGGCCATATCAATGGGCTACGGATGGATTCACAGGAGGAAGGAGGACTGGATGTACTATGGACATATCTTTAGCAGCTAATATCACATATAATTACAGCACAGCGCTGAGCATCTGAAAGATATTTGAGAGTAGAGGGGTGAAAAAAGCAGTTACTGGATGATGATCTGTTATTTAGAAACTGATGCCCAGGAACACGCACTCACTTTTATCTTAAAACCACAAAAAGTATTTCAGAACAGGTAAGAATTAACAAAATTGTTTCTTTTGCCAAAAGGCCCAAGAAAAGTCAACTCTATCTCTTGCGTGGGTTGGCTGCAAGGCAGGATGCAGCCAGGCAGGATACATCCACCTCCCTCCACCCGGGCTCATACAACCTCCAGCAAAAAATAATAGATGTTGTAGGAAGGCTGTGACTTTTTTATCTTTTTACTGCCTTTCTGCCGTGGCCCGCTGGCAGTAAGGACAGCCAGCCATGCTGGGCTTCACTGGGAAAGGCTCCCAGCATGGCTGGAACTGGATCCATGGAGAAGGGGAGTGTGTGAACCCCAGGCACCCCATGCTGCAGACCAGACCTCCAGATGTTGGCAGAGCAGCGTCTCCCGCTTGGCGAAGGATGGAGGAGGCGACGAGGGTGGTGATCCTGCCGTCGGGAACTGCTCTGCTCTGCAGAGCTGGCAGGAGATGAGAGGTACGTTGTGCTCTGCAAAGAGCTGCAGCAACTTCCTCCAGAGCAACAGGGAGCTGAGCAAAGGGCAGCTGCACTGTAAATCACAGCTCCAAGGCTTCCACAGGTGAGGCACAGCTGGGCAGGGCTCTGCACACCGCGACGGAGAAGGCAGGATCTGGTCCAGCCCATTGCTGCGTTGGTTGAATCCAGACTTTTCATTTTGCTGGCTCTGTGTGAGGGGGACCTACTGCCTTCCGGCTGGATTTCTTTTGGGACATAAAGAAAGCTCTGGGACAACACCCAGAAGTAGATTAATTAATTTATTCTGCCTTCCCAAACAAGGTTCGAGCATTTCCGGGATCAGCCGCGCTCCTCGCACGCACATGAGCTGTTCTGGCAAGGGCGCCTCAGCCCAATTTGCTTTGAGTGACAAAAGTTAATTTTATTGATGCACAGCCTTCTGTGATGCTAGGTAGGAGGTCCGACGATGCAAATCAAACTGCCTCTCCCAAAATATCCCAGTGATTGATAATGAGGCAGTGATGCAGATTTTTGACACTTTTGATCCTACCACAAGCAAATGCTAAATTTAGCCCTGAGGATTTAAAAAGCTAATGCCACGTTGCTTTAAAAGCGATCAGTGAAAGATATACATAGTTTAACAAAGTCCAATGTTATTCAATGAAGGTTTATTTTTTTCAATGCCAAAGCAAAGCTGTAACAAGCAAGATTTCAACAGTAAGGGGGAAAAATTAACTTGAAATAAACCTAGGTATTGAAACCTGTCAAATATGCTATTCAAGTTTAATTTCACTTCTACTGGAAAGGTTATACACTGCATTTTGATTTCACTACTGTAGATCTACAGACATATATGTGTCAACTATTCTGCAAGGTGTATAAAGGACATATCCAGAAGCATTTGAACAAGGAAGTTGACTGACATTTACAAGAAAAGCCTCTATTATATGTCTATATTTTGTTTCATTAATCATGCATGTTCATTAACCAATCATGGTAATTTATTATGCACTGTTTGAAGACATGTTGCATTACAATGGTGTCATTGTCACTTTGATCATCTAAAGATCTCACAGGATGACATTTCCAACCAGAAGACCTGGCTCCTCTGTACGTGCTGCATGAATATGTACTAGAGACTCAGAAGTGTTAAAAAAAAAAAGGAAAAAATCGACAACAAACCTGCAGTGCAACAGTGTTTGCAAGATACAGAAATTAATTATGTAGCTCAAAGATAACAACCCACAAATTAGGTAGAAATATTCAGGTGAAGTGATTTGCACATGATTTTAATAGTGGATAAGCACCAAGAGGAGATGCTATTCATTTTGTCATGTAATATTTGATCATTAAGTGTTTTGCTAGGTTGTATCATGCTCGATCTACACAACAATCTGAAAAACACACTCTTAACAAAACAACCTAAAAATGTTCTCAAAAGTCTGTCTTTCATCACTACCAGCTATTGCATTTATATAGTGAGAAACTAAATATACGTTTATCAGAAGATAGTTAGAGGCACCACTACCATAATGCAGCACTTCCTTTCTCCTCAGTCTAAGGTCACTGCAAGAAGTGTTGTGAACCTGAGACTTAGATAGAGTCTGGTTTTATGGAACCAAGGTTTACAACTTCTTCACTGCTCATTTCTGCCTTCTATTGCACCTTTCATAAACCTACTGATTAATATCAAAGAGTGAACAACCCTGACAAGCAGGATTACTAATCCAACATAACTGTTTATAGTGTGAATAAAAAAAGTGCTCCATTTCCAGCCACTGCACTTAATAACAAATTCCTGTTGTACTTAAATGTTGAAGGGATTACATAACTGTCAGAGTTCCTTTAAATGTTAAGGGTAGTAATCATATTAAAGACATACTATACAGAAGCAAATGCAAATGTCAGTTTAGCTATTATTACCATATTTGCATGGAGTTTGGAAATATGGGGCCAGATTCCTAAACATGTCACGTTTGGGCTGGTTGTGGCTGAGCAAAGAGGAAAAGGGGCTGCAAACCAACCCCGCCAGTCGTGCTGGGATCTTGTGCCATATAAGGGTCAGAAGAAGGAGCTTCACGTGCCCCAGCACAGCCACGGGGCTGTTCTGGATTCCACCAGCTGAAACAGGACCACCAGGACAATTGTGCCAGCGAGACGGAGGGGAATGCCACGCATTCCTCCTCCCTCGCTCCCTCTTCCGCTGTGCATACTTCGCGCAAGGAAGCTGCTGGATTGGCTCAATACCATCCCAGGACAATTCCGAAGCACCCACTTAAGACATGCTTATGACAACTGCGACCCTCTTGGGTACCCCTAAGACAGCAAGAGCCAGGAATCTGGTGCAAACAAAATCAAATATGCAGATGCTCTCCGTGTGGTCTTTAGATACTGTTCCTCTGACCTCTGCTATTGGCTTAAACATATTACACACCCTGGAGTCAATTAGTGCCTTAGTAACAAGCAACACTATGAATTGTCCAGAGAAAATTAAGATAGATAAATTAATTAAACTACTAAAAAAAATGAAATTTAAAAAAAACCTGCAAGCACAGCAACAAAACCCCCAGCAAACAGACCTCCAAACCCAACGTAGACCTAGATCTCGGATTACACTCTATATTTACCTCCTTCCCTGCATTGGAATCATTTGCAGGATTAAAACCTGAGCCTGGCGCCTCCCCACACTATGATTATTGGCAAAGAAACAATTCTTTGAGTGTCTTCCAGTACTCTTTTAAAGGACTGGGGTTATTCACGCAGAGCCACACCCCACATCCAGCAAGACAAGAGGAATGCTTGCCTATGGAAGTTATGTGCACGCAATGAAACTCTTGTTCCCAAGTTAGAAATGGGACCCCATTATTAGCATTCCTGATATTCATAGCACTGCTGGCGTTCCACAGCACCCAGTAGGGCTCAGCAAGCAGCCTTAAGGAAAAAAAAATTCTAACCTTGAGTTTTATATCATCACGAAATCAGTTAATTTCAGAATTATTCACCTGCAGTGTCCTGCTGCAGTGTTTGCTTTGAGAGAGAGGATTCCAGCCATAGTCTCACCCGAAAGATGAATGCCAGTGATGCCAGCTGGTGCTGATGTCCTGGAAGAGCATCAGTGCTGAAATTCTTCCTCCAGCGCTCCCTGAATGGTGTTCCTTGGAAGTGCCCCACTGACACACTGCCTCACCAGCAAGCTTTGCCTTGTAACAAATAGAAAAATGAAAAGGCAAAGAGGAGCAATGTAATTAATTCACTGCACATTGAGGTCCAGGGATAGTTACAACATATTTGATACCTAAACGTTAAGTATTTTCTGGTAACCTACTCAGTGGTGGGTGGAAAGCAGTCTCCCATGGCTCAAGAATCCCTGAGATGTTGAACATTTTCCTCTACAAACTCAAAAATTCAAAACATTTGCCAATAATACACGTGTAAGAATAGAGATGTCTCTGGATAGGGTCTAGAGAAGGTCAAATTGCTTTCAAACATCGTCTCTTTTTTTAGGATAGATATCACTATGGCAGTGATAAATATTTTGTGAAAAATCTAAATAAAGCAGGCTGGATGTTGCATACTTAGAATGGGTGTCACTAAAGAAGTGGGGGGTTTTTTTTATTCCCCCAAGTGAAATTTCTAGGAAGGATTTTGGCAACTCTGTTAGTGTGGAAATCACCATGGGAAGCGCATTGGCCTCAAGGCGTTTGACGACCTACGACGTGTTCCCTGTCACCACGTCTGGCCCCTCTTCATGGCAGCCTCTTCCTTTACAGGAATTGTGAGGTGACAGAGGAATTTGTCATGCTCCTATTTCTCAGCATTCTTTTCCGAGAAAAACCATCAAAACAAACTGGTTTTTAAAATTTCTTTTTTTAGTTAGCGACTCTTTTTTTAATCTCTGGTTTGGTGTTTGTCCACAAATGGAGAAGGAGACCTTGTGGCTCAGCAGATGGTCACCTTAGACGTTTTCCTGAGGGTTGGAAAGGTTCAAAGAGGGAACCCCACACTCCTTCACTGGATCCTGAGGTCCCCCTGGCCCGCTGACATCTACCATCTAATGCCTGATGACAGGGCAATGGAGACTGCATGTTTCAGCTGCATTTCTAACACTATCAAAGCCCCTTTCCCTTGTAACTGAACTGTTCTAATTATGCACATTTCCCTTTGCTGTATTCCTCAAGGTCTTGTCTCACCAAATGATGTAACTCTTGATTACAGCTCTTGTATTCAGCTTGTACGACGAGGCTGAAATACTCCTGAACACCTTGATGACAAGTACATGGATTTGCCTGGCAAAACAATAACCACGCTAAAGCTCTTTTAACATCCTGGTTCCTTTGCTGAAAGCATCTGCCTATACTGTCAATTCATCCTGTGCCTCTTGGGTGCCCGACTTCAGCATAAGTATGCAAGTCCTATAAATGAATACATGCCGCTGGGGGTAGCACTTACAGTAGAAGAGGATCGTCTCATGAGTGATAAGGGTGACAGAAGTGCAAAGCAGAGCTGAGTGGATCTGGCACTCACATTGCGAACAACACAGCATCCGTACGGGAAGATTTTCCCACAGAATGACATGCAATAATTTATTCTAAGCCCTTCCAACTTGTGTGTGGTTGGCTTTTTTTTTTTTTTTTGATTTGGGATTTTTTTTCTTCCCCTCCTCTGTGAAGTTTCTATCTTCTGCAGTTCTTCCCTAAATAACTATTTAAGATGCCACTGCTGAAATGAAATGCATCATTTGAAGGAAAACTAACCCATCTGACCAAGTAAATAATTACTAGTCAACACTATCCCCATGAGACTGCATTCTACAAAAGTGTATCACTGAGAAAAAAAGGGTGGGTTTTTATACTAAAATGCAATGGTCTAAGGTAAAAGCTAAAAAGACTCAATTTTTAACCAGTGGTTATAAGCACACAATTAAAATAAAAATATGCCTCGCAAAGGTTTAAGCAGGAAATGCTGTTTTTTCAATGACAACCCTGCACCAAGCATTTCAACTTCGTAAAGGTCAGAGCGTGAAGGACTTCCAGATCCCCCAATGCTGTGCAGCACAGAGGAGCAGAAAAACTCTCATCCCGAGCCAGACGGGTTTCCCAACACATCCACTGTAATGTCTCCAACACCAGCCACCACCAGATGTTTCAGCAGATGCCAGAGCGGATGAAATAAAGGTGGCTGTGGGATACTCCTTGTCCTCTGGAGGAGATCAAACATGTTCCAACCACATATGACCTGGAACCAGATAGGTACAGGCACTGTGCCATCACCACTGAGAGCCATAAATCGCAGTGGGACATCCTCCCATATACTGCTGCCCTGACCAAAACTTCTGCTGGAATAGTTAGATTCCACATATCCCAGGGTTTGAAGTCATAGTGGAAAAGTCTGAAGACTCCCTGGACACCTACAGACATCCTTTTGTCTTTCCCCCAACTTCTCCTATCTCCTCCTCCCACCTAAGTTCTCCCCCTGTTGCTGCCTAGCTGCATTGTTCAGCAATTTGGTAAAAATAGCTATAAACTAAAAAAAACTCCACGCATTGCTACACTTACCTGATACATAAAGTCCACGGACTGCAATTTGCATATTTTAAAACGATCTGTACCAGCATTTAAAAACGTCCTTTCCATTTAAATACAGTCATTCAAGCAAAGGCAACAAAAAACCTGCACCTTTCCCCTGGAGGCTTTTCTAAGCCTCAAGCTCACATGTCCATGAGACGTGATCCTCTTGCTTCTTGCTGCCTGTTCTCCAGCTGTTGGTGGTTACTGCAAAAGAGACAGGGAGTCCAATCCTGCTCTTCAAAACATTTTTGCTTCATTCTCAGGCACCTTCTGCCTTCAGCAGCCTGAGCAGAGACTGGTTCTTAAACACGCTCCTTTAGAATAAAACTCCCCCCCAAAAAAGCATTGGAAGGAGGTAAGCACTCAGAATTAGTCAGTTCACTTAGTCTTTGATTTTCCTAGGCAGCGACCTCAAAATATAAGCACAGCCTTCAAAATACAAGCTTGGAATGTCAACTGAAGGTCACAATTTTATTATTTCTAAACCAGCTAAGTAACTGTCTTAAAATGTCCAAATGGAAAAGAAAAAGTAACGATGTAGCAGTTTGAACTCTGTAACAAGTCTAAAATATGAAAATCCTCTAGAAGAAGGAAATCCATGCTGTGAATGACCAGCTCTCACCTTGGTGTAAAGCACTGGGAAAGGAGAGGAAGAATTTTAAGGAAAGTACTACAATATCTGCAATAACTGGTGGATTTGGAAGGTGAGATCATCAAAGATAAGAGTCCACGACAGAGATCCAGTGTGGATTTAGCAGACAGATTCTCCAGGTGGTAATTCTCACAGCACACAACTACAGCACCATAAAAATCACACACAAATTTATATATATACAGCAAACAGATTTTTTAAAAATTGCCATAATTAACAAATAGGAGGAAACACAACAAAACTGGTTTGAGAAACAACCTGTGAGGTGCTAAGCAGGTCTGTTCCATCAAATATCTGTGATTCTCACAGGGCATTGCTGCAGGAGCACGTGAATCATTGCTCTGAGCATATGCAGATCTTTGTGAGACTGTCTTAACAGATTTCTGTAATACATACGTGATTTAAAAACACACTTTCATTTAAAAGTTCAGTTTTTGTAAGCACATCAAAGCTTTGCAAATGTAGATTTATTTCTTTTAGCTGTGCATATTAATAATATTGATATAATTATCACTATTCACATTTGAAGACTCACGAATACAAATTTTTTGAAGATTACTTGAAATTCAAAACGGGGAGTAAAGAGATCCATAATTTAGCGGGTAGAAGTGGGAGTCAAATTTTCTGGAGCCTAATTTTCCCAGTATTTAAATATTGCTGAGAGTCAATGCAAAGCTCTGAAATGAACTTTGGAAAAACTGTTCATTCCCTTTACTACACTTATCCAATACATAAACTCAATGGGCTAAAATTCATCTACTTTACAAAGATTTGGTGCAGCTTAATAGAGTGCTTTGAGATCTTGTGATGAAAGAGTAAACCCAAGTACAAAGTAATATAATAAAGATAGCACCATTAATTAGAATTATTAAAATTCATACACTAAAATCTATAATCTAAGCAGTAGGGACCAAGTTATTCATGGGTGTTTAAAATAAGGAAGAACATCAAGAATACTAATTTGGACAATTGAAACCGGCATACCAAAACTGTCCCTTTTGTTCTGTTTAGTCTTTGGGGAACAGAAAAGTTCACACAGAAAAGAACAATAAGCTGCTGTGTCTATAGTCTTTGATTTGGTTTTTGAGATGGTCAGTTCGTACTTAACAGCAAGTGCTAAAGAAAACTATTCATTTCTGGAGCAACCAGTGGTGTGATGGGGTAAAAGACAACTTTTTTTTCATTTAAAAGGAGAACAACGCTCTTGCTGTCACAGGAGGTGGCTGATGAGGAGATGAGGCTGAGCAAGGAGATGTTTGGATGCTGAGCATCCTGGTCTAGTGGAAGATGGCAGGGGCTGGAACGAGATGATCTTTAACCCAAATAATTCTGTGAATATATTGAGGCCAGTGAGGGCCACAGCCCATGCACAAGCCAGCTCCTCCTGCCTCAGTTTTCAGACTTCAACCCTTCTTGTTAATACCCTCAAGAGAAAAAACACCGAGAGCTCCACACGCAGCTTGCCTAAGCCACTCCTTGGCTGGAGAGATGAAGAGCTGCTGTGAGTGTGCCCCTCTAGGTCCCATCCTGCCAAACCTTCCTCTAGCAGACAAACTCACACATGCAAAGCTCTGCTCGGAGGCAGCAGCATCGTCCAGCAACACTGGTGTCCAAAATAAGCCACAACAATGGCCACATCGGATCTGCTGCCAGCCTGGGGACTGTGACTAACTTGCGCATACATTTGCATAAGTTATATAAAAATGAATGTATAAAGTTATATTTATCTGTACTTGTATCTTCTTTGATATGAGTGGATGTTGCTTGTCCACCCACAGTAAAAACTTACAATATTGTAGGCTTATAAATACAGGGAGCAGGAGAGCAAATCACAACAGATTTCTCCTAGGTTACACTTCAGATGTTCTTCAGAGGAGTGGAGTTGTGGACAGCAGTGAGGGCTGGTAGCACATCAACAAATTGGCCACCAATGTGGCACCATTTCCAGGGCTCGTGTTCCCATGAATAATGGAATTGGTGTGAAAAATAACTCCACTTCTTCACCTTCATTCCCCATTGCATCCAAGGTCCCTGCACCAATCCCATTAGGTACAGCTCTCTGCCTGTGCTCCCTCTTGCCGTATCCCACCCCAAACTGGACACAAATGTGGGAAATCAGGGTCTGAGCCAAATCCCACTGGAAGTTGGTGGGAGTTCTCTTGTTGACTTCAAAGGGAGCTGGAGCAGGTCCCCACTGCACAGCAAGGAAGATGTTCATCAAGATTTATAAACATGATTTTTTGTTCGTCTTTTTACTGCCTAACTTCATAATCTCAGTTTCCTGGACTGATGCCATGGATTGCTGTTCTGTAGCTGATTTACAATAAACAGAAGAAAAACTCTGCAAACATATATTTTACTGCCAGTAACACACACTTCAAATTCCTTCTGTATTTTCAATGAAAAAAAAAAATTACTACAAAGATCTAGAGAAAATACAGTATCTGGCTTAATCCCTAATTGAAGAAGAGTAGATTGTTATGGAGACACAAATTATATTGTACATAATGAATTTCATCAGAATACAAATATAACAATATTGCTTTTTTGCCTTTCAGCTAGGGAACATCCTATTTTAAACTTGGGAATCATTTAGCTTTCAGATTTCTCAGAGTATTTGCAAGGAGACTTGGAATTTCAAAGTAATTGCAAGGGTATGTGAAGCTCAAATCCAGCTTAATGACAAAGGGGGAGAGAAACCAAGAAATCTTAATTAGCGTAACCAGCGATAACTAGATTCAGTTTCTGGGTGAACAGTGTCAGATTAGTACAAGGAAACAAAACACTCATTTAGGAAATATCAAGGTTTTGTAGGGAGAAGGAAAAAAAAAAAGGTCAGGAGATCCCAAGTTCAAGTTGCCATTATCCTTCTGAAACATCAGTGCTCAAATTGTCCAAGATAACAAAATGACTGAACTTTCCTCATTGAGATTACTCTGATTTATCATTAAATTTTTGCTTTAAAAGTTGCTGAGTGGATGAATCTAATATATTTAGTTTCAGGAAGAGAATTAGGAAGAAAAAGTCCCACTAAAATATGATTAATCCCTACCTATGTATATATTTACAAACACAATTCTCCAGGGAACATAAACTCGTAGGTAACTGCCTCAGCATACAGAGATATATTTGTAATTGTTGTTATTCCATGCCCATGCTCTGATCTCTGTAAACACAGGATTAATGAGTTTTCTTGAAACTTTCATTGTGTATCCAATTGAACAAGAACATCTTCTTCGGATAACACAATATAAATTACCTAATTAAGACACATGATCTGTGTAATAAACCCACATATATAAAACATGTGCAGCAAAGAGTTTTTCAGTCCAAATGTGTCAATGGATTTTTTTTTTTTTCAATTCAAGGGAAGAAAAGTATGCCACATGTAGACTAACAGTCTCCCAAATTTCCTTTTTCTTTTTTCTTTCAATTATGAGAGCATTGTCCTTACACAAGTGTAAAACAGAGCTCCTCATGCTGGGAGATTTGTGATTTTTTTTCAGATTTTAACCAAAAAATGCATGACATGTTCCACTTAAGAAGTTGATACATATCTATGATGTTTTAAATTTGTACAGCAGCACTATAGATCATTCTATATCACCATTACAATTATTGCTGAATAAAAAATTAGCATGATATAGACTAAGTATAGTTCATAAAATGCCAACAGCTCGAAGTTCCAGAGGAAGAATGTGATCCTTGAGTACATAAAATGGAGGATAACACAGCAGCAGAATGTTGCTGTCTCCTCAGTGTACAGCCCTGGGGACACTATCTGAAAACAAACAAAGAAAACCCCACGAAACTAAACCCAAAAATACTCAGTTCTGCAAATAACACAACAAAATGTCTGGCAAAACCACTCAAATTAACTCAGGGGAGAAAAAAGAGCCGTTACAGGTTTAAACTCCACCTGTTTCATTTATAAAAGAGAAGGATCTTGATACAGTTAAATTTGTTCAGGCATAAATAATAAAAATCAAATTCTGAAGGTCAGAGGGCTAAAGAAATTTAAGTGTTCAATATTTTTTATACTGAAAAAAGTTTGCCATAGAACAACATATTAAAATTTCTTTTTTTCTGAGGAAGAATATATCTCAAGCTGAGTCTTTCGGAACTATTTAAGCTGAAGCAAAAATTGGAAATATCATGGTGATATTAATGAACAAAGCTCTATGGCCTATAGATTAAGGGGTCAGACCAGTCCCTTCTGACCTTTAAATAAAAGAGCAGCATTTTATTTAGGGCTTCTACTCTTTGTATTCTCTTAGTCCTGAGAATTCCCGGTCACAATTAAACTCTGCATCATGGAAGATCCCGAGCAAGCAGACACATTTCACGAGCTGTCCCCCAAGAGTTTACAGCCTTTAAGCTCAGTTTTACAACTTGCAGTGAAGGAAGTTCCACACAAACAGGATCATTTTCCCAAATTCAATGATAACACAATACTGACTTTTGTTATAATGGTATTTCTTTCATTTTGCCATCACAATATTTGGGAGTTCGACCGCATTCCTTGTTAAGTGGCCTATTCTGTTTTGCTCGTACGAGACTCCAAATTGCCATTTTAAATTCCCAAGTTTATTAACTTTAAAATCCTGCTGCCAGCTATTTGAGATGACAAGCCAGGAGGCAGGAAGGGCCCTGTGATGGAACACGACATGTGCATGTTCCTGGAGAACACACTGGAGACTCCCCTCTTTGATCTGGCCTCTCCAACACAGAAATGCTCATTACATTGGCCAGACAGATTATTTTCACATTTTAAGGCCTCAAAAGTTTCCAAGCTACCCAGGGAAAGATTTACTAATGCTCATTTTGGCATATCTGAGCTAATGGGATGTCCCAACTTCAGCTATAGGATCATAGAATGGCTCCATGGCATCCTCTGGACTCTCTCCAGAAGTTCCTCATCCTCTCACACAGGGGACCCCATAGCTGGATTCAGTCCCCATCTGTTGGAACAGCCACTTTTGGGGTCTCTGCTGTCCCTTGGAGGTCTCGTGCTGATGAGTGTGCTTCTGGCTACTGGCCAGAAACTGCACACACCATGTTTAAGCAGCACAGTTCATGTCCCCAGAACTGTTGTGTTTCTGCTCACCACAATAGTTACTAAAAGCTTGTGCTCCAGACTGGTGGGATTCGGCTTCAATTTTTAGCACACTATTTTCACTGCATCCTACACCCAGCCACAGCTTATCTATCATTCGATTCTGACAGATACATATTTTATATTTTGACAAGCTGCCCACTTGACTGCTTTCCTGTGACATCATCTTATCTCTGAATGTACCAACCTGTTAATAACTTCATTTTCTGGTTGAATTTTTCCAAATTAAATTAAGCAGGCGAAACATGTTAAGCTCACCAAGTCCTCTTAACACTTCTGCTGAAGGGCATCCTCTGATAGCTTGATTTTGAAAAGGGCAGCACACAACCTGTTCAGACAGGGATCTGGTCCAAAATATCAGGTTTCTGGAAGGTAGAAGACTTCTCCCTCAGCTAAGGGAATATAAAAAGGACAAAACACACAACTTAAAAACAAAAAAATAAAGTTTTAGCATCTGATAACTGATATTCTAAAAATTATATCATTATTTAATGGTACTTGAAGAAAACACTTATGACATAAAAAGGAGCAATAAAATCTAACAAACTAATTTTCAGTTTTTCTGTTGTAGATAGATGGAAGTTAAATATAGTTCAATGGTAGCATGAAATAATTTTCTTTCTATCTTGTGACAATAAAAATCAGCAGAAACTTTTCCTTTGTGTTAATTAAAACAATTTCAGGGAAAAAAACCTTCTTCCTGAATATACTATATAGTAGTAATTAAATATGGGCACTTTCATACTTATCTTATTCCATAATTAGCTTTTCTGTGGAAGCAATACTGCACTGGACATGAAATCACAGGACAGTGACAAAATTTAATTGGATAACACAGACACAAAATCAGAAAACCAGGCTCTTTTCCCAGTTGTGGAGCTCAGAACATTCCTTCCCATTCTGTGCCTCAGCCTGCTGCCATTTAAATTGAAAATGTTGCACCAAGAGAAGGAAAATCAATATGAAAACATAGCACAAGTTATTTTTTTTCTAGTTGTGTTACAACGCGAAACAGAGCACTCTCAGTTCCTGAAGGTTTTCAGTGCACTTGGGTTGTTTCAGAAACAAAGTTTGGCATTCACAGAGCCACGACCACAATTCCTGACCCACTTGGCTATGGGCAGTGAAGGAGGGGTCCAGAGGAGCAGAGCCACTCTGTGCCCAGAGGTGGATCAGCACCTCTGGCCATCATCCCACCCTGGGGACAGTCCCAGGGATGGACCTCTGCACTCCAGACACATCCTGCCTCAGAGAAAGGGTTTTGGCATGTGCCCACACAAAGCCACCAGGACCGCAACAAGGAGAAAGCCCAAAAGCCCGACAGGGTCAGCACCAGAAACGAGCCCAAGGTCTCCAATCCCTTAATTTTCACTGTGTACCTACAACCTGCTCTGCACTGAGAGGAGGCATGATGAGCTGAGAGAAAGGCTGCTGATATTCCCCTGGGCTTGCACCTTTGAAAGCCTGCTCAGAGACCTGAACTGCACAAAATGCCCCCAAATAAATTACCACTACAGTGGGACTTCATTAGCATTTACAGATTGCATTGCTTGATATACCAGAAAATTTCCACTTAGGGCCAAAATCCTCACTCCAGACAATCCAAAGAGAGTGCAACTTTTAGCTTTAACAGGGTGTCAGAGTCCAACAGGGGGTTCTGAGAACACAGTGGATCTCATTGGGCTTTATACCAGCAACCTACAAAGATGCTGGGTGTGAGTAATGCCACCCACCACTGGAGAAAGTGGCAAGAATGTGCCAGAACCCGCCAGAGCTCCTCAAGCTCTGGCCTTCCCTACCCCACTTCTCTCCACTATGAACTTCTAAACCAACCTTATATTTGTTGGAAAACACATTAAGACTCAAAAACCTGAATTATAATAAATGTTTTTCCTTACCAACGCTAAAACAAATTTCTGGCAGTGCTCGCACCAGCCTGATCCCATCCATCATGTTCCTGTAACAATCCAATTTTAAGTCTTTGAGGGTTTCACCTAGAAAGAAAGTTCAGACCTGAGGCAGAAGAAAGCTGGGATCAGAGAGCAGCTGCAGAAAAGACTTTTGAGCAGAGATCTCCTACTGGGTAGCCACGTGCAGCATCTGAAATACACATTTATTGTATTGGGGAGTGGAAAAACCAATCCGTAACTTCAACTTGTTTATAATAGATTTAATTAGAACTAATACAAATGCATCTTTCCTACATGGTTGATCTAATCAACAGTGGCAGGTTTAATTACAAGCCTATTTAAGGTGAACATACTGCATTACCGTGGAAAAGATGCATTATTTTACATTGTAGGTGTACCTCCTACTTCTCTATCTGTCACACAGGCAGTGCCTTTAATAGCTGTTAATGTAATGTCTCTTTTTCCAAGCTCCATTTTTTTAAGTTCTTAAGCAGAATCCAATGGAATCCAACCCAAATCTAATAATTGCAATCTATTTTATTTTTTTTTCCTTGCTATTTAGTTTTCACCACAAAGAAAATGACAGGTCTAATATGAGGCTCCTGAAATGTAGTTACATCTAAGCTTCAGCGCTCCAGAGCACATAAAATAAATATATGATCAATGAAATGAAACATGACAAAATGTTTCATATTGATGTTATTTTTCTTTTCAAAACGTCTTTTATGGTTAGTGCCCTCAGTCACTTTTTCCATACATTTTCTTTTTTTGTAATATATAGCTTTCCTAGTTCTGATTTCAAGTTCAGGGTGCCTGGGGAGAATTGGAAGATTTCTTCAAACCAAGACTGTTCCTTCAGCCTTTCACATGAGAAAATTGTTAGGCGCATTAAAGTATTCCTGACTATGTTGCATTCCTTTGTTCAGAGTGAGTTTTGGGAACACATCCTTTTCTCATTATATTTCCATAAAATATATTTGATCTATTCTATTCTTAGAATACCTCTGATGTGGTCTGTGAATGGAGCACAGTATAAAAATATTTCTTTCTTTTTTTTTTTTTATACGAGACAAAATGTTTCCATTTCTTAGACACATAAAAAGTCACTGTATAGCACTCCACGAAAGTAAAACTTTACAGAGAGTGTTGGTGCAACTCGGCACAGATCTCAACAGCAATCCATCCTCACAGCATCCAGTTGTAACTTGGAGCTTCATCAAATCCACAGAGGGAGAAAGAGGGAGAGGAACAGAAAAAAAGAAAGAGAAACAGAGGAGGAATGAGACCTGGATAATACTACTGGGAAGCGAGTTTATATTTAGAAGCACAGAAAGATGTTAACCATGTGCCTGCCAGAAAAAAATAAATCCACCCTAATGGTGGTTGACAAGAAAATCACCTTTGGAAAAAGTCTTCAACTTTCAGAGCACAACCCAGGGTATTCCCAAATGCAGGCAGATATTTGAAATGGTCCCACAGACAGAGCATTGCAGCAATTTCGGAGTTTTTCCCCCTTCACTTCCTTATTTGCTGATTGTTTTTTCCTTCAGGAGCTTGAGAAACACAGAGCAGCAGCTGCTGAGCTTTTCTGCAGCTCAGGCTGGGCTTGGCTGTTTATTGCTACACCCATAAAATTATGGTTTTGATCAATCCCTTCCAGGACCCTTTTATTCTCTGAAGTTTTCCGTTCCCCGAAGGAGCGCTACTCCGATCTGACACGTTGGGAACACGAGGACCAGGAACAGGTCTGGATTCAGCCTGGTCCGGCAGGGAGTGGGATGCCCCAGCCACACGTGCCCCGATTGTTCCTCCAGGAATGTCATCTGATGGGAGCTGGGAGCCTGCAGCAGCCCAGCTGCGTTGGGTACTGACCACAAATGACTTAATCCCCAGCATAAACAAGGCCTAACGTTCAAACTCATCTGCTGGTTCCCTCGCAGCTTCCTACTCACAGTTCACGGGAGATGACTTCTCCTGGTTCCCACGACTGGAGAGTTGGGATCAAAGGCTTGAAGAAAAAAGAATATAAGGCTTTTTCTGGGTTTATTTTTTTCTTCTTTTTTTTTTTTTTTTTTTAACTTTAAACTCAGGTTGCAAAAGTCTTTGCTTCAATCTGCTGAGGTGTTTTAAAAAAAATAACCATATAAAGTTTAAAGCAGTAACAGGCTTGTGTAGGTACAGGCAGCAGTGACTGCATGGGGTGCACTTTGTGCCTCTCACTATCCTGAAAAATTCATGTATTTATTGTCGGTTGTTTAAGGGACAAACTGGCATTCCCTCTATTTGAGTAGCCATGGGAAGTCTTCAAACGGCTGAGCCAGAAAGTAAATGAAGTAAGGGAGTTTGATATGTTGTTTTATTTTTTTAATTCTCATCAGAATGGAAAAATATTAGGGAAAAATGGTCAACAAAAAAGTAAAATCAGCGAACAACAATTTTTTTTAAAAAAATTATTCTATTTCATTTTAGAGGAGTGAAATATAGTTTATGGTCTCAAAAGCAGACTGGTGGTGTCTGCCTGAGAGCCTTCTGTGCATTAACAGCACAAAACATCTGCCTGCTCCTGCACAAACAGCAGAGCCTGGAAATGTGGGAATTATTCACGTAGGTGTGTTGGCAGGGCTGTGTCATCTACCCCATAATGCACCTGGTTGCTATCACTTTTACTTTAAAGAGCACTAAAACTCAGCTAATAAAATTTGAAAAGAAAATCATATAAAGTGACATATGAGCAGGTTTCACATGTGAGTAAAAAAGCTGTAGCGTGTTCTTTGACACGTGAAGCATACATTCTCTTTTATCAGGCTTTTCCCAATTAAACTAATGGAAAACATGCACTACCTAAAAAAAAATATTTTAAAAATCCCTCAGACCAAACTCACCCAACATTAATAAGTACTGCATGCATAGCGGGATCATTCTGGCAACAGGAAGATTTTGCTCCCCTCTATGAAATTTTCTTGGGTAACATTTGACATCACACTGCTCACAGATTTCCACACATAAAGGGACTTATATGAAGGCAAGTTTTTTTTCTGCCAGGAACTCTCAATTTCCAGCAGTTATTTTAATTGCCATGTGGCACTTCTCTCCCTTCAGCACCCTTGGCTCTGCTATTGCCACCCCAAAGGGCTTAGCGCTGCCCATCTCATGAGGTCCCAGCACTGCAGGCAGATCCACGTTCCAGGCAGGTGGTCTGTGTTATATGGGTAGGGGACACTCTTTCTTATCACTGAGAGTGGCTCTGTGAGCACTGGTGATGCTGACAGGAGCCAAGACCACCCCAGCACAAACCTTCTGGATGGACTAGTACAGCAAAGTGATGCAAAGCAACCTGTAAAACTTAAATTAATTAATTAAAGGCATGATAAGTTATCCCATAAAGCTGTTCATGTGAACTCCCCTTGTCACTGTGTGGCTGAATTTTTGACATGGAGAGTCACAGAATATCTTGAGCTGGAAGAACCCCATCAAAGTCCATTCTCTCCACTACAGAGGCTCATGAGCTCCTGTCCCCACTACAAGGAGCTGAAGAATCTGTGTGTGATGGACCCCACCTCCTCACTATCTCTCAGCTTCACAGCCATGCCCCTGACCACCTTTGCTCAGCCCTTCCAAAGCTCTCCATTCCCCAGGTGCCCCTTCATAATGCCTGGCCACACACGTCAAGTACAAGAGGGTGCAAAGCCAACACCTCCAGTGAGAACATCCCAACGCATTCTTAGGCGTGAGGCTTTCTCCACTTCAAAGGAAAAACAGCTCTCCACCGTTCATCCAGAATGAAAACGAAAGAAAGAATCGTGTGCTTGGCTTCCCCTAAAGTACAGGGAGTTTGGAATGGCTGGGATCAGGACAGCTTTACCATCTCAGTTTCCCCCAGCATGTGCTGCACATCTACTGATGTGCAAGGAGCAGGCCAGTGACAGAGCGAGCACGTTGCTTATTGACATCTCTCCCTATCAGCTCAGCGATCTACAGGATCGATCCCTTAATTTGCAACATCTTTTAAGCACGTCAGAGATCAGAAATGAGCCATATCTTCGTTCTCAATAAGTTTCTATATAAATCACTGCCTGATTAAAAACAAAACATAGTACCTTCCAGTAATGATCAAATTCTACAGTATAGCAATGTTAATGACCCTTTACAGTGGAACACTGGAATATTTTTATAATAAAGGTTATGACTTGCATTCTATTTATTGTAAGCAGGGGTTTTATATTCTAAAAAAATCAATATTTTAATATGTAACACCTAAATATATGACCTTCCTATGGCTACATTTCAAAAGCAATGTGTGTGTTCCATTTAACTTTTTTCTCACAAAAAGAAAAAGGCTTGCTCTCCAGAAAGTTGTAAATATTCTAGAAAGCCTGTTAATCATGAAATCCTGCAATCTGAATTTTGTTTAGGGTGAGGGTAATCTGATTTCCAGCAAATTGCCTTTGTTTCTGATGCACCCGTCCCCGTGTCAGCACGCCAGCGTGTCATGCCTGGTTACATGTGTCTTGTTGGGTTAAAATGATGTTCCTGACATACCCAGGCTCCCTGCCCCATCTCCATTATGTGTCAGGCTGCCCATTTGAAGAGCATTAGATTTTAATTTCCTTACTCTTGGCATTGCATGGGTTTGCCAACCAGAGAGCACGACTGATGCCCTCTTCTGTCACTGGTCCCAGTAGAGATGGCCCAGCAAGGCTCCTGCACCCACCAGGACTCCAAACAGACTTAAATCATCCATGGCAGTAGTCCAAGCAGGGAGGAGAGGCTGTACAATAAACAGCTGTGTCAGCTGAACATGACAGTGTGGCTTGGTTGCTCCTTTCCCAGAGCCCTCCCTGAAAGCCCTGCTCCTCAAACAAGAAATAACCAATGCTTACGTTTAACACCTGGGCTGGACTGGCAGGGAGAGGGTGTGCAAAACTTCATGGTTAACTAGAAAGTGTAGATAAATTAAGCAAATGTGGGCTTTGGTCCCACTGAAAGCAGCCTAGGTGTCATTGTTCTAGGATTATTGTTCTACAACATAGTTCTCATGCAGCTCTCAGAAACTCAGACACACATCAGTCTCCACTATTAACATTTGCTTCTGTTAAATTCGTGTATATTCATCCAAGTATTTTGCCTCTCTTCCTCTGAAATCCTGTTATAATCAGCCCAGTACACAGGGCTGACTTTGGGATAGCCAGGCATCATTAGTAAACAGATGCTTCCTTACAAGGGCATTTTGAATTTCTTTTTTCCTTCTTACGTAGCAGTGTTGAAATGTCACAAATCTCATCAAAAGACTGAAGACTTAAGTGTGTATTTTGGCAACATGGTAACTTTTTCCTCTTTATTCTAGATATAAAATTGATAAAAAAAACAGCATCAAGTTTTTATGGGGCTACCCTGATAATATGACAAGTGTCAAACTTGCATTAGAGGTAGAATTTTTTAGTTTCCCCTTACACCAGGGCACTAGGTAGAGGCCTGTAGTAAAATGCTTTGTGGTAGATATGGGTATAACTTCCACAAACACCCAACCTTTGCCTTACTTTACATGTGCCTTCTCCATACATTTGACAGCCAAAAGTGGAAGTTTCCTTGAGTAAGGTGGTCTAGAGAACATCTCATATAAAGCTGCAGAGCCCTCAGCAGAAGCAGCAATGATTTAACTTTCTCTACCTCCCTTCTGGGAAAAGGACCCTGGACCTTGGAAATTTACATTATACATTTTTTATAGAAGCACAAAAGTAAAGCAAACATGTTCATTAAGTGAAGACTTTTGTACAGCTGACTGTGCAAGTATGATCCATGTTTGGGTCTTGAGCTGAAATACTTCAAACCTGACAGAAACCAATTTTATAAAAGCAAGGAGTAAAAAAGCAATGAATAATTAAGCTACCAAGCATAGCGACATCACAAGCCAAAGTTTCTCCAGCAGCAGCAGTTGATGTACACTGTATTATCTCACACACTTGAAAAAAGTACCAGATATTACTTGTTGCTACAAAATTCCAACAGCAAGCCCTGACTTTTCAAGCTGATATAAGTAGTGACACAAATATGACAGGTACTCATAAAGGTACTTGAGGAGTTAAAAAACAAGTAAGTCTGAAAATATCACCCAATGACAAGACCCACACTGGGCTACACTTTATACTTGATAATTTAAATTATAGCTTTTCCTTATTACAAGACTCTATATTTCTGCAAAGCAGCCCCCTACCCCCATTTTCAACTGTGCTTCAAAAATAGCTGGGCAGTTTCTGACATGTTAAGACCCTGAGATAACTTGGGATTCTAACTTGGGGCTTTTTGAACTGCAGCAGAAGTTTTCTGAAGAAAATTTGAAAGGCAAATTTGTTAGTCTGAATCTAAACATGTTTTTGTTTTAATTGAAATTGACTGCTTTACATTTTGCAGCATTCCAAAAAATAATAAACATCTGAGACTTGCTGCCTCTTTAGCTGGACAGGTTTCCCACAGCTGAATCCTTTGATGATACTCTTTAGACTTTCTATTTTAGGAAGTCATCCCTTTCTGCTTCTCTCTGGAGGCAAACTCTTTTGCTGTCCTGCCAATCTTCCTCTTGACCTCTCTGTCCTGTGTACTTGGCCCTTCCATTTCTTTTCCAAAGTCCTCTCTCTCTCCTTCCACACTGCTAGACCTTCTTAATTTCCAGTGACTGTAATTGCCCCTAAATTGCCAGAAAACCTCTTGTTCTGCCCTGACTACCAAACTAGCACTTCTTCTTCACTTTCCCTGGAATACTTCTCCAATTTTCAGAGAAAGTGTACTACCAAGACCACCCCATGTATTTGCACCAGTGTAACAGCCAATATTGATACAACTGGATGTATTAACTGCAAGGAACCACACAGAGCAGTAAAAATCTCTGTTATTCTGACACTGAAGTTATATATAAACACTGAACTTAATTGCACAACAAGAGGAAATTATTTTTCAAGTGCTATAATTTTAAATCAATCTCTAATTTCCAAACCAAAATATTATGTTAAAGAACACATAGAGATGTGCTGGAGACCACCTTTTTTTCTGTTGAGGTCTGCTTAGTAAACACCTCTCTACCATGAGCACCATAAAAATGGAAATATGGTTAGATCAGCTGCTTTGCTGTGTTTTGTGTGAACTCCCTGTTACTTGTTGCAAGAAAGCAAGCAAAACCCTCTCCTCAGCACATACATTGACATATTTCTTCATGAAAACTACAACTCTGACTAAACATTTTTTCATCAGACCCCTCCATGCCTTCTGTCAGACCAAGAAGAACTTTCCATGCCTAAGGATGAAGGGAGAATGCTCGTTTTGGCCTTGGACAAAGACCTTATTTATAGGCACACATAATTCTCTCCCAGTTACAGCATTATATCTCTATCTGCTCCAGTCAGATTAATATTTAAACTTGACAACATTGTCATTCAAATGCTTCAGGCTTGATTACCATAGTTCTCACAGTCACAGTAGGAAGACACTGACTTTAAAAGAATTACAAATCTTTCAGAGCACAGCAAAACCAGAAGCAGAGGCGGCCTCCAAGCCCATCATCCTCACACACAGCCCTCCTCCCATGAAATATCATGCTAGATACTTCATTTCATTTCGAGTTTTCAAAACCCTCAGAGGGACACAGCAGCTCTGTGAGCTCCTTCACCCAGCATGAACACAGTTGCACTTGAGGATTGCCTTCAAATAGGAACACAACCGAGAATCACACTCGTGGAGACAGATTAAGTGGCTCAGGCAACAAAGAGACTCACTCCTAAAAATATAGCAATGATTAGAATACCAGCATTTCTAAAAGCCACTAATAAATCTTGCTTTATTGACCTACAGCAGGCTCACAAAAATAACACCATAAGATAGACAGCTCCACAAACCCCTCTTCATAGACTGGGGCAAAAAAGAATAAATGCCTTCTTTGCAAAATTTTGAAACAAGTAAATTGATAAAAACAATTGTGAAGTTAGCAAAACACTTTAAAATATTCTTCTTATCTGATGTACACTCTCCTTAATATCAGGATATCATGTTTGGCTTAGAACATTTCAGCTTACAAACTCTTCTCAACCTCAGATCTGTAAATTCTTAAAAACTTCTGGTTTTGAGGGCCTTCAAACTGTCCCTGTACCAGTTCTTACCTGGCAAAGGTACTGATCCTAGAATTCATGTTCACATTTTATGCACTGAAGTAGAACAGCTTTCAATTTAGGGAATAAAACACCCTCCAGCTGAAGAAAATTCTCACATTACAGTATGTTAAGAAGAATCTACTTCAATTGTGGTCAGTTGTCATGGAGAAAGAAGGAGGGGGGGAGAAAAAAAGTGTATTCCCATGTGAAAACCTTTCTCAGTTAGGAAAAAGAAAAAAAAGAAGAAGAAAAACACAAACAAAACCTCAACTCCCCTCCTTCCTGCGCTTGACATTTTATGCAAAGTAGGTGAATCTGGAATGAGAGATCATTTAAAAAATACTCATTATGCTATTTATGTACAGAAATGTGGTTGTGAAAAAGTACAACAGGAATGCATTCACAATTGGTTTAAGTAATTTTCTCTTGGCAAACCACCATAAAAAACGGGCGTCATGGCGCCACCAGAATCCTAAATTGTGGTGGAGAATCATCAGTACACATGGCATTAATCTCTGTCTCCTTGCAGGAGACACCCTTGCCTGCATTGCTGGCCTGTCTCTTAAATCTAAGACGTTGTAACTTGAGTTTAAAATGACACTATAAATGAGAGACACTCTCCCTCCCCACCAAAAAAAATTACCCACTTTATTAAAAAGACACATATTTTAGACAGTTTATTCCTGTTGGGGCTTTTCATTGCCAAAAGAACACCGAAAGCGTAATACTAATGGGTTAATAATAGATCATGTAATCCTCAGCATTCACGTTGGACATGATTCAGACTACTGAGAGACTTTTTAAATATATACATATAATTAGTTAACCCATTGGTATTACATTCTTGCTACTTTGGATTGATCACAAGACTGTAGGGATCTCATTATACCATCCCAGTTTATTTTCCCCAGTGACTGAGAACGCTTAGCTGTCTTTTAACATCTTACTATTAATCGCTTACTAAGTTTTCAAACCTTTTTCCTTCTTCCAAATTTAGGCAGAGTTTTGTTAATAGAGCAATTTAAAATATCACCATTCTTCCCTGCAAATTTCTCCGTGGCATGTAAACATTGTTAAAATGTTCTACCAGATGAAATTCATGTCTTTTAAAGGAAACTGTGTCTCTATTTTGGTGGAGAAAAAAAAAAAAAAAGAAAAAGACTGATAGTTTGGGAACACCCACTCAAGATAAAATAAGGATTCTGGAAGATTTCCTGTGGGGGTTAATGGAGGCCAGGCCAATGGTAACTGACCTTGAAGTCCCCAGATGAAGCTTCGTGTTTCTCCTCAAATTATTTCTGTTGAGGTTTTTTTAAGGTTTCTTCATTATGTAAAGCTTAGTTTGTCAACCCTGATATGGTGAGAGTCCAAAAAATGCCACCGATAAGTGCCACCTTTCTATGCTCTCACTAAAAAAACCAAGGAGCTCAATATGGAAATATTTTTAGTTGATTTTCTTGTATTCTTAGCACAGCATTGCCAGAAACATGCTAACACAATTCAGAGATAGTACAGCAGCACAGCATTAGCATTTTGAATAATTAGCAGAAATAGGTATTTTAAATGAAACTTACCCCCAATGACACACGTTTAATTCAGATTGTGAGCCACAGTGTGCTTTTCCCCACAAGTTACACGGCTATATTACTGTCTTAGAAAGCCATTATTCGAGGTACCTCGGAAAAAAAGAGGGGGGAAAAAAGTGTTAAAGATCCATACACAGGGTTTCTGCAAATGAATATGATGTATTCCAGAAACAACATGCATTCACACAGACACTCAATAAGAAAGGGACTGTTTACTCAGTTTATAGCTTGAAAACCACCAGGGACTGTGTTCCAGTATGGGAAATTTTAGTACAGTGAATTGTTAATACAAAATAAAAAGCAAGCCTGGGAAGTTAGGATTATAATTTTTTGAAAATGCTTGTTTGGAGCATTAAAAAAAATATTGCCTTCTAATGTCAAAGTACGAACAAATACTTTTTCAGATGAATAAAATCTGTAATCAGTTAGATAAGTGCAATATGCCTTTTTTTTTGGCATTTAATCAAACAATGAAATCACATACACATTTCCTGACACAAAAGACAAATGATGTAATAATCTGAAGGAGTTTCTCTATCTCCTTGGAACTTTGCATACTTGACTTGTTTTCCATATTTTGTGACTTTAAATGGTGGGAAAATTATATTAAAATGCTTGTAGCAGTTCCTCTAAACTAGCATCCTTTTTGTTTTATTGTATTTAATATAAAAGCAGCAATTATTTGATTTCAAAGTTATGAAAATATGTACCTTATGAGAAAACAAGCAATTTAAGCTTTAATTGGTGTCATTTTTCACAGAACTGGCAAGATTCTTGCATCCCTGGCATGTTGTTTTCTATAAAACTGCAGAGCTGCTTTCAATGAATGTTTTACGAATATATAAGTTGTTACATGAAGGTATGTGAGTGGATGCCTGGAAATATAAGATTTCTGGGGGGATTTATTCACAAAAGATGCATTTCATTTCATAGTGTATATACTGTAATTTTTCCTTAATATTCCTAATGTGCTTTGGTTCCCATTAAGCATTTCTTCCATTCTTGCATGAGAAGAAAGGGGAGGTATGCAAGAGGGATATTTTGCACAGGAGAAATAGAAATAAAGATGGGGGAAACAATGGGGGGGAAAAAAACCTGCCTTGAAAAAATTGGTTTATGTACCTTTTTTGTGTAAAGTTAGGCAGCAAGACCAGTTGGGTTTTGGTCTGTTTGGGTGGAGGGTTTTTTTTCTCCTTAATGAAAAACCCAATCCCCAATTTAAATTTATAATACTCATGCCCTTGCCCAGGTGAATAACCATGATTTTATTTTTTAATGTCTTTAAAATTGTACCAATATGATACAAACTACAGCCCTCTGACACTCTTTACTGTAAGGATGCACCAGAAGAGATGATTCCAGTTAAAGACCTTGGAATGTGTGTAGCATTCAAGCATTGGAAGGGGCTGCCCATGGAATGGTGGAGTCACCATCCCCCGAGGTGTCCACGGAACGACTGGACGTGGCACTCAGTGCTCTGGTCTGGGTGACAAGGTGGGGATTGGTCACAGGCTGGACTCGATGGCCCTGCAGATCTTTTCCAGCCTACATGATTCTGTAATTCTATGTACAAATATCCAACCCCTCACCGATCACGGAGTGCAAAAACCAACACACCCAAAGTGTTGCAATGGCCCTGTCTCAAGAAGGAAAGGCCTAGAACTGAAGTATAACCACAAACCTGAGACACAACCATAATTTTTGTCAGATTCAGAGCCTTACAGAGGAGCAGGGAGCCCTGTGGATGCTGTGTCCTGCTGCACCACACATCTTCAACACTCTCTGGGAAGCTGACAGGACCAAAGTAGGAAGGGGCCTCATCGGCCTCACGTCCAGCAAGAGAACATTCCACAGAATCACAGAATCATTTGGACAGGAAAAGACCTCTTAGACCATGGAGACCAACCCAGCACTGCCAGTTTTACACTGGTGGGTTGGTCCAGGACTCCGTGCAAGAGGAGGAGCAAGGTTGTGTCAAGAAGGGTGTGGAGGAATAGCATGGCTGCGGACCCTTCACCCCCATCACAAGGAGCAGACCTGTCCCTGTCTCCCAGTGGGTCGTCCTCCCCTTCACACAGGGGCCACCACTCCACAAACACACGTGACACAAGGACTTTGGTGCTTTGCAGACACTTAGACATGACATCACCCAAAAGGATTTCAAGAGCAGATCTTTCACCCTGCACACGGCCCAAACGAGTGAATTAATACACTCACATACCCCGGAAATTCCTTCTTACAGAATAACTACATTCCACTAAAAACCCACCATTGCCACTGGTTTTGGAGTCTGCCCTGTACAGTTGGCCATGCACGAGATGGTGTCTCAAGGAGGGAGAGAGCAGGACTTTTCCCCACCTTGAAAATCAGGAACACCGTGAGCTTGAGCTCCCCCCAGACTCCTGTGTGTGGACTATCAGAGCACGTCTCAGCTTCCAGCAGGAGGGCACGTTGGTGCTGAGCACTTAATTAAGGGTTCACAGCCATTTAATCCCTCATTTCTCAATTTGAGATTTTACGAGGCAGACACCGATGCCTTTGGCTCACAAATGTTTCCATTCAGCCTTGTGTTTACTGGAACCAGTAGTGGGTACCTGTGAAATACCCAAATGCAGTGACAGGCTCTGCAATCTCTCCTCTCCCCATCTCCCCTTCTCACACACTCCCCTCTTACATCAAAACACCTACTACTGTGACTCTCTATCTGCCTGTGACCATTCCTTCTTTACACTTCAACATTTTAATTAAAAAGCAATAAAACACTTTAATTTGAGGTTTGTACATAAAAATACAAGTAAAAATGGCCTGAACACTGGGCAAATACTATTGAAATCTGAGCTAAAAGGCAGTTAGAGTAACTTTAACCACCTGAGAAATGCAATAATCACCCTGAAATGCACAGCCTGGAGTGTTTTATTGCCATTATAAACTGCAATTTATACATTAAAATAAGGAAAACAGTCAGACCCATCCATTTATGAGCTATAATAAATATGGTTATGACATCACTGACAACCAGTCACAAACTTCCAAACACATCCAGAGCTCTAAAGCAATTTCACGATTACCTTTTAAATCTGTTTTCTATCAGCCCATGTGTATTTCTTGAGCATGCACGTAGCCACAGGCCTGAATCAGCAGCCATGTCTTCGTGGATGCAAAGATCTCCTGTATTCTGCAAGCTCTTCACTCAACTTTAACTTTCATGTTTCTTTCATCCATCCAGTCTCCTGCTACATTTATATCCTCTGTCTTCCCCATGAATTCCATGGAGGAAAAACAAACCAGAAAATCCTGACCAGTTGAGAATCATCCCTAATTTTCTTTTCGTAGCTCTCAAAACACCACCTCAACAGCATTTGGGGGAAATGCTGTTATTGGGGAAACCTCTAAAATGACCATTACAACTCTCATGAAGTCCTTCTGTTTGAGAAACAAGTGCTTCTCAACTATTTACGCTGAGTGCCTGTGCCCAGAAGAGTTTGCCTTTGCATGCAAGCCTTGAATCCAGCTGCTCAATCATTTTTCTTAGATTCTTCCTTCAAACACCATCCCAACTTTTGTTCTTTCCACTTTTGCAAGTTTCTTGGGGGAGGAGAGTTTCTAAAAAGGATAAATTGTACCTCAGGGAACAGCTCTTCTCTAAGAACAAGCTACCAGGATAAGCCCATAATAGAAATATAAATCAACTGCAGAACTTTTTCTTTTTTTGTCTTTTGGAGAGTGTTTTTCTCTCAGAACCAGCAGTGCAACAATTTCATACTCTGCTGCTCAACTCCTTTCCTGATGAAACCTCTCCTGGTCCCTCTTCCTTCCAGCTGCCAATGCGCGTATCACTTGCACTGCTCCTCCATCGGGATCAAAGACCTTTAACTCCATCCTCTGAGTGAAAACCTGGAGTTAAGCTGGAGGAGATGAGCCATGGTAACATTTCCATGGGCCTGATCCAGCAGTGGCTGCCAAACACGAGGGTCCCCTATGTGGAGGACAACAGCTGAAGACATTGAGATCAGAGGGAACTCGCTGTGCTAAAGCCAGGAGGAGCTGGGAGTCACGGGCGAGGAGCAGCCACCAGTTTGGTGCCATGCTGTGTGTGACAGGCTGGAGCAGGGCATTCACTGTCACAGGGAAAGGCTGAACACCAAGAGAGGGAAGGAAGGGGCACACATTGTGCTGGAGAAGACACAGCCTTTGATACGCTTAGTTAAACACAAAGTCTTCTGAGACACAATGGTTCTGACCCTGTTATTTCAGCTTTTATCCCTCCTGCTCAAAGCATCTCATTGCCCTTCTGTTCCTCTCTCCACAGCCCAGAGGTGGTCACTTCTCATCTCCCCAAATTTTCCCTTAAATCAGCCCAGACTTCTTGCAGAATTATTCCTGATTTTCACTCTGCTCACAAGGAAATTATCTCAAATAGGGATCTTGAAATCCTCCACCTTCCCTTGCCAAGCATCAAACTCAGCCCTTGGTGGAGTCTTCTAGCACAAAAACACAAGCAAATCAACACTGGTCAGGCAATGATTTTAAAAAAAAAACATTCCAAGTACCTTGTGGCCAGCAAAGGTAGGACAGAATGTGTAGGATGTGATAGGATAACAGTGCTCAAGAGAGACAAAGCCTTTTCACACGCCTTCACAGAAATTTCCTTTGAAGACATGCTGGTTATTTTCACACAGAAGGATCCTAATATCCAGCAAGACTCAAGGTATTTATGTCTTCAATGCCCCTCTAAATAAGATGAAAATAATACTACTTTTACCACTTCAAGGAATTAAAAATGAAAATAAAATTATATTCTATGATTTTTTTTTTTATGGTTGTAGAAACCATGGAAATCTGGTAACTATGGCAAAAAATTTTCAGGCAACTTTTTCTATGCTGCCTGTAGAATGCTGGTTAATACTGGAAATGCAAGAACCAAGTCTAAAAGTTTGGTTGGAAACCTTGAATTCAGTTTGAAATCCTGGTTGGAGACTTAGAAGAAAAGCGTAGATCTCTTCAACTTAACTCAGTGTTTTAAAATAAGTCAATAGAGAGTGAAGTACAGATCTAACATGCTTTGTGCTTACAATATACTACATTATTCTAACAACTACAAAAGAAATAAAAGTATAACAGATTAAATCACACTTCAGATGAAGTCACCTACCCAGGAAAAAAAATCTCCTTTTCAACCAGCCAGAGATGGTAAGAATGGTTATCTGTTTTTCAGCATTGAAGTATAACCTCTTCCATTCAGCCAGGCTCATCCAGCTATCTTAACCAAATGATGATATGACTCTTGTCTCTGTGACTTCACCTGACACTCAAGGCAGGACATGGTCTCTCTTGTCAATATTTATAATTTTACATTACCTCAACCACCATTGGCAGATGTGCATTTAATTCCAGTAATGTTTTGCTTTCCATTTATGAAGACACCATTTCCTCACCTGCTTCTCCTCCTTTCAGCTACAATGGTTTCTGCAGCACACCCACATTTCTTCTCCAGCACCATCCCACACTGCATTGGGTCAGTAAAATCCCATGAAAGAGCAAGGAAGCCTTCAGATTTTGGCAATAAGTGCAGTGGTAGGACTGCAGCTTTGTAAGGAAAATCATTTTCCTGGCCACAGAGGACATTTGGAGGAGGTCCATCAGGAGGGTCTCAGTGAAGCAATATTTTTCCTATTTGAAAGGGCTTATTCTGAAGAACTCCTGTAGATTTGGTTGATGTGGTGCTGTTGGAGGAAAGGAGAGAGACAAGCAAGTAGTTAAAAGTAAGCAACATTAGTGGTTGATGGCAAAATAGCACTGAGAAGATGCTGAGAGGAAAATAAATAAAATAAAGCTTTTTCCAGCCTTTATCATGTAGCAGTACAAGAATATAATGCTTTTTTTTTTTAATGTAAGCAAGTTAGTATCTCTCCTTATGTTCATAACTGATCAAAGGTAGAAAGAACACCAGGCAGGAGAAAAACTCTATTTTTAGTCTGGCATAACTCATGATGAAATACCCACGGACACACCTCCTCACCCAAAGCTTCTCAACCTTGTGTGTGCAATCTCGGTGCTCCTAGTGAAAGGAGTCACTTTGATAGTCTGAATTTTAAGAAAAATTGTAATACATATTCAAAATGTTGAGAGAGATTATGAGAATAGATGTGCACAAGTGTCTCCCCAGGACAATAAAATATTATCACTTGGAAATTTACTTAATTTCATGGGCTTTTCAGCATCAGCACATACAAGTCTTTTACTGACACAGAATAATTTTTCTCCTTTTCATCAGAAAATCTTTTCTTAGTTGGAAAAATAACTCCTCAGTGCCCCCTATTAATATCTTTAATAATTTAAAATGTTTATCAGTTTACTGTATCCTAGAAATCTAACTATTTGCAGACTTTCACTTACACATTGTTAATGGGACAAACATCTTCTGGCCTCATTTGTTTTTTAATTTGGGAGAAGTATTGGGTTACAACAAATGCAGTGTGTGATCAAAAATTCAGAATATTTGACCTTTTTATGGTAACCATCTGATAAGCAGGGATTACTCTTTATCAAAACACTGAGAACACTGCTCCTCTCAATATTTGATAAATTATTTGCTATCTGAAATGAGTGTTCCATCACTGTAGTGCTCTTGCTCTTTGATATGTGATCTAAACTGCAGAAGCAGGTGGTTACTCTGAATAATTTGTTCTGGCCTTGCTTTTCTCCTTGGGATAGTGGAAATACTTTTGTTAGTGGGAATGGCAGGCTAAGAGAGGGTGGAAATCAGACCAGTGGAATGATAAGGATTTTAAACCTTGCCTTTGTCCCTAAGACTGTGTTTAGCTCAGCACTTGAATCAACAGGTTACTATGTTCAGCCTTCATCTCAGTGACCAGGGCACTAAAACAGTGAAATCAAAATGTATTTGTAACACAGAATTCAAGCTTTTCTTTTTAAGACCTCGAGTGAAAACCAATCTGTGCAACTGCAAGCCAAGCCTTAACCCTGCAAAGACATATTTATATGTTTAGCTGTACCCAAGCTGAGCAGCACCATTTTCATCAATAGGATTCATCATGGGACTACTTAGAGACATTAACGCTAATTAAACACAAGCATAAAACTCTTTGCAGGATTGAGACCCAAACGACTTCAATTTCCACTAAAAATTATTTTCATCTTGTAATTAAAGCAAATTTTTGCTACTGGCATAGTGTCTGATCTCCACTTAAATGTATGGAGATAAAACTCTGTTCACGAATGGCTTTCAGAAAGCCAATAAGAGCAGTGAAAATATCTGCAGTTGGATTTCTGGGTAAAATTTGGTTTCTGAGTTCTCATTTTTACATTGTCATTTTTCAATATTACCATGACTTCAGTATTAGCCCATAGTCTATGACTTTTCTTTATGTCTTATGGTCTATTCCCGTAGACCTTCCCTTAAAAAAAAAAAGAAGATATCCATGAGGATGTTAATGAGCACAGGCACCATGCCTTTTCTGAGGTCAAAAATCCTGTTCCTCGCAAAGTTGAAAAGTGAATATTGGACTCATGATCAGCATTTTGTGGTTTAAAATCCAAGAATCACTTAGCCAGCTATTTCCCCAACACTGTCAACCACAGCAGAGAGTCACATCTTAGGACTGAGGCAGTAATGCTATTAACAACATAAATGTGGGTTTGGGGTGGGTTTCTTTTGGGGGTGGAGGGAGAACGAGTAGTCCCCTTACTAAAAACATACTGAGAGTTCAACAGCAAAGCCTATGTGACATTTTAAGTCATTACTATAAAAAATATTGTTAATTTTCCTTTTCTTCTTCTTCTTCTCAGAATAAATGCACTTTTAACTTCTCATGGGCCTGTTCCAACTACTTTTCTAAAATGACATCAGCAAGCCAAGGCCAAAAACTTCATGTCTGCTCAGTAAAATATTACTATTTATATTGACCGAACAGTTGGGGAGGTCATCCTGCCCCTCTGCTCCACCCTGCTGAGTCCAGGCAATGCTGCCTTCAGCTCTGGTGTCCCCAGCACAGGAAGGACATGGAGGAGTTGGAGTGAGTCTAGAGGAAGCCGCAGAGATAATCAGAGGGATGAAGCATCTCTGATATGAGGAAAGGCAGAGAGAATTGGGAATGTTCATCCTAGAGAAGAGAAGCTTCAGGGTAACCTAATTGCAGCCTTCCAGAACCTGAAAGGAACCTATAGGAAAGATGGAGAGGGACTATTTACAAGAGCCTGGAGTGGCAGGACAAGGGGAGATGGCTCCAAACTGAAGGAGAATGGGTTTAGACTGGATATTAGGAAAAAATCATTAGTGTGAGGGCAGTGAGGCCTTGGCACAGGGTGCCCAGAGAAGCTGTGGCTGCCCCATCCCTGGAAGTGTCCAAGGCCAGGCTGGAGGGAGCTTGGAGCAACCTGGGGTAGTGGAAGATGTCCCTGCCCATGGCAGGGTGCTCTAACAAGATAATCTTTCAGGTCCCTTCCAACCCAAACCATGCCATGATTCTATGAAGTCCAACCGTAGCCATGGCCAGGGGTGTGATGGTGAGCTTGGGGTCTGGAGAGAGATGGGGGAGCCCAGAGGAGCAGCACAGCTTGAGGAGTGACAGCGTGGGCTGGAGCCCTGCTGCCACCAGGGCCTCGCCACCATCGGGCTCGGCACAGAGCCAAGGAGCTGAGCACGAGTTATTTCTGCCCCCTGATTTAAATTGTTCAAAAATCTAAAAATAGAGCTCAAAATACTCAAAATAGGACTTCATTGGTATAAATAACAATCTTGTGACTCTACTGCACATGTGATCTGGGAATACCGGGAAATATAACATTAACCAAAATATTCCTTCAAAGAGGGTTTTTTTAACCTCCTTTCTGGAGCTGGATGGAAACCATCACAGGACTTCACCTCTCATACTGTTCCACGACACATCCCCCACCCTCTGTGCCACTGCCAGCTCAGGGCTCTGAAGCCTAGAGACAGTCCTAAAATTATGAGATTTGCTCAAAAATACCTTTTTTTTTCTTTAATCAAAAGTAATTGAGAAAGTGGGAATGTTCACTTGTTCTTTGCTATGAATATGCCTCATATATTTCTTTAAATCTCTCCATATGGGCAATCCACCGGGAGGAATAATTTTTTATATCTTAAAAATTAAAAAAAGCTGAAAATTTCATTCCACTGAGGTTTGAAGAGGAGGAGTACTGCTGTACTTACTGAAGCTGACAACTTCATCATTTTCCTGGGAATTCCTGTAAAGAAGGAAATTTTAGCAAGACCTTTTAGCATAGGAACAGGAAAAGGGACAAGGACTGCCCATCATGTCTGGATTTTAGTTTTCTAAGGCACAATTGCAAATGAAATTTCTGCAGTAATAAATGTTATAGCACAGGACTCAATCACCTTTCCTGTGACTAACATTTCTGTATCAAAGGACTCAAGCTTCCAAATCCTACTATGGCATCAAACCATAGTGCCTGATTTGCATTTCCAAAAAGGAAATTGTTTTCCAAAAGACGCGTGCGGCAGCAAGAGACTCCGAACAGCATTCTCATAGTAACACGCAGTAGCACATTTCAAGCCAACTAAATTTACTGAGCACTACTCTATGTTTTCAGCATGTTTTAGATAATTTTTAAGAGCCCAGAAAAGCGAGCAGCAGGCATGGGTGATTTATTGAAAATGTAGTCCTTTAAATCTCTCCAGTTTAGAGACAAGGATGCCCTGCAGGACAGCGTCAAATCCTTTGCACAAGTCCAGGTGGGTTATGTCAGTCGCTCTTTCCTTATCCACAACACTCTAACCCTATCACATCAGGCACTATTTTCCTGTAGTGAACCCATGCTGGCTGTCACAAATCACCTCCTTATTTTACATATTCCTTAGCATCGTTTCCAGGAGGATCTCCTCCATCATCTTGCTGGGTACAGGCGAGCACCTTCCTTTTTTCTCCCTTTTAAAAATGAAGGTTTTGTTTCACCTTTGCAGTCAGCAGGATCTTCGCTGGACTGCCATGATTTCTCAAATGTGATGTTCAGGGGCTTAAAAATTCCATCCACCGTTCCCTCAGGACACACAGAGATGCACCTCCTCAGGTTCCATGACTTGTGCAGGTTCAGGTTCCTTAGATGATCTCACACCCGATCTTCCACAGCAGGCGTTTCTCCATTCTCCCAGTCCCTGCCTTTGCCTTCTGCACCTTGGGTGGTGTGGCTAGAGCTCTTCCCAGTGAAAACTCAGGCAAAAAAAAGTCCTGGAGTAGCTCAGCTTTCTCCATATCCCAGGTAACCAGATTTCCCATTTCCTTATGGAGAGAGCCCACATTTTCTCCAGTCTTCTTTTCATCTCCCTCTTAAGATATTGGGAAGCCAACAAAAAATAGAAATGCCAACCTGCAAATCCTTGCAGGTGCCTACCTTCACCTTGGGCTGAACATGTCACAGATCAGCACTGACACACACAGCTCATTCCCGTGTCCCCCACCTGCTCGTGTATCACAGTCCATGTGCTCTGGTGGCAGCACATTTGGTGGCAACATAAGACACCATAAGGTAGAAGCTTCATTCCCTGCTTTTGTCCAGGAGCCCTGCTCTCGGTCTGAACATCACAACCTAGATGCCATCGTGTAATGAGGCAAAGCTATTTTAAAATCTATTTATATGCTCATAAAATAAATGTAAAATGATGATAAAACTGAGGAATAAAGCTCCCAAGTAATGGCCATATGTTCCCCGAACACCCAGGTATGGGCTGCAGATTTGACAGCGAGACAGAACCTTATGGAGAGTGTACTTGGTCAATTCATGTGAGAGTTGGTCACCTTTGATTGCTCAGGGCTGTTTTGCTAAAACCAAGATCAGGCAAGAAGCAGAAGATATGTTCATATCACACACTGCTAAAGTGGTTTTAGTGAAGTCTTCCCACCTGCAAGCCTCTATAATTTTTCAGCACATTAGCAGTCCATCCAAAATTAAATAAAATATCATAAAAATCTATAGCTGTTCCTATTAGTGGATGCACAACACTTCCTCACATAATGGCTTCAAAATAAAATATCCTTTTCAAACTAAATACATATATTTTCTTTTTTTTTTTTTTTTACCTTAAGATAACCTTCCTTAGTCATGATATGAACACGATGACTGTCAAGCAGAAAGCTGAGGAGAGCAACAGTATTATGTTTGCAAAGGAAGTTATTTTTGGAAGATATTTTTCACTTAGGGAAGGGAAAAAAAATCCAACCGAAGTAAACAATTTAGTTCATAATCATCAACACAGGGACACTTTGCACAGACATTTCCTTTCATAGGTCACTACATTCATTGGATTAGAATTAGTTAGGGGACTGAAAATAGTAAATGACAAAAACTACTGGAAGTAGTAGCCCATGAAGGAAAACACAGCCAGCTGAGGTGAAAATTAGATCACATTATGCTGAACCTACTCCTACCTGTCCTGTAACTCAGGATCCAGTTTGCATATGTACAGCTTGCTGCAATGAAACATAAGATTTATTAAAGATTTCAGCAGTAGGGAATTGATTCAGCTTGTGGAACTCCTACCAAAAAAAAAAAAAAANACAAAAAAGGAATTATTTTCAGATCAAAGGGGTTTTTTTGTTTTCTGGGGGTTTTTTTAATCATCCTCTGCATAGCTTTAACACTAGCTAATACAGTGTAATGCATCAATACACTATAGCAAATTTTCTCTGCTTTAAATATCACCCTCATTCATACTGTGATTCAATTTAGGAATCATTCAAAGATAAATCTAAATAAATAACAAGCTGGCTTTCAGGCAAACAAATGAATTTGCATTGTTTTATATTCATCATAAATATTTCACTTAATTACTGAGGTACTATGTTCAGAAATACAAAACAACATTATAAATTTATTAGCACTGTCCCTGCTGATTTTACAGAAGTTCTGTGGAATGTAAGAGCCAAAAGTAGAAACAGGCTCAAGAGCATAACCAAAAGAGCAGAGGCTGCATTCAAATGCTAAACTGGATTGACACCCTCTGCTTTGCTCTGCATATTTACCCCAACTAAAGCTTCCTGTCTCAAATCAGGTGTTATCCTATTTATTCTCAAAACCCAAGGTCAACGAAAGCCTTTTCCTTCTGTTGACTTTCGAAAGCTAAACATCTGAATCAGGCTGCTTCGAATATTATCTTGAAAACTATCACAGGAGTTATTTTTTCCCTCATTGTAAAATTGTGAAAACATAAAAGGATGTAACAGCATTTTTCAAAGGTTTAGGGAGGTCAGTTGTGTGGAGAGAAAATAAGAAGTGCTGCTAAAACATAAAAGGCAAAGCACACAGCATTTACCCTCAAAATTATTTAAGTTCTTTTAATGGCTCTGAAGGCTATGAAAAATGTTTTAAAATGTAAATGTGTGGGTCTTTTAGAAGAAGTTATCCTTCTTTGTAAACCACAGTATCACTGGTGATTTTTAATTTTCAGAAAATCTTAATCCCACAGGAAACATATAAGAGTTCCTCTTTATTTTTAACCTAATGCTGGATCTAACATGGAATGCAGCTTTTATTATTAGCCAAAAAGCTATTATTTTTATTTGCTTACAATAAATTAAGATAAAAATCTGAAAGAGTGCAAGTATGAAACCATTTTAAAAACAGATTACTCTTTTCCCTTTACCTTTGAAACAACTTCAGATGTAAATAAAATTGTGGCTATCACTTTTCCCTAGGGATTAAGTACTCTTACTGTTCAAATGTCATTAATTACCCTTAATGCCGTTATGAACTATTTGGAGATTATCATTATTAAACTGTTAGAGTATTTCTCAATTCCTCACCAGAAAGCCACAGAGTGACTCGCTGAGCCTATCCTCCCCCTCTTTTGTTGAAATAACAATAGCCTAGAGGAATTGTGTCTGCGAAGAAAAAGTCAAGAAACAACAATAAAACACGTTTTGTTGGACTAAATGAACGGTAGAGAGAAGAGTTTGGGTTTTAAACCACGTTCTGTTTCGTAAGTGGAGTATCTGGGGCTGGTACAGGCCCATGGGAGCGGCCAGGGTGCTCTGAGGGACGGGGGATGCAGAAAAAAAATCCCTCTAATAAAAGGGTCTTATCTGCAGCAGGCCTGTTTGGGCACATTGACGTCTGAAAAAATAAGTTTTAGGATGCCAAGGATGTTTCACTGCAGTGAAAAATAGCCATCAGAACAGAATATGGATACTGCATAGACTGGGTTTGGTATCAAAACACTTCACGCTCAAAAATTCAAAATACACACATTCTTGTCACAACCTCATCCTTTTTTTGCAAAACACTAAAGCACTGAGGATTTTAGCACAGTTGTTATTTAACTGTGTCACTTGGCTCTCTCTCTGAATAACTGTTGGGCTGGGGAGGGTTTGCTCCACCACAAGGGCCACGTGGTCCTACTCCAGTTCGGATCCTCAGCTCTTCCAAGACAAATCACAGTGCTTGGATTCATGTTTTGAAGTCTGTATTTTACTTTCCCTTCATTATTATTATCATTATTATTCAACTTGTATTTTTCATTCAAATGCGTGGCAGCATCTTTACACTTGTGTGTTTAAAAACAAAAGTAGTGAGTTTAGCTACAGGTAAATTTGATCAAACAGAAAAAAGGCTCAAGGGAAAATTTTAACGACTACCTAAAAAGGTGGGAACAGACAAATCTAAAGTATTTACTCACTTCTGGCACTGGAAATCAAGCTGCTTGTGGGCTTGAAGGCAGACATTAAGACACACACTCCCCTACTTTGTGCTTACACATTAGAGTAGCTGCTCCAGAGATTTCTGGGTGTAATTTTTTTAAGCAAAGGGCTAAGGGTGCTCTCCAAGGACATGAGCAGAGGACGGAGCTCAGTGGTCCTGCTTTCTTGGTTTGCATTTCTATCTCCCCTTGCCTCTGTTCTGGGGGAGTTCCCAATCCACGCCAGGAGCACACTGGGCCAAATTTGGTGTTTTTACAGGACAGGAGAGCTGACAGGTGATGATGCCAGTCACCAGCTTTGTGAGCTACCCCCAATCAGCCAGAAGGGGTTTAGGGATAACTCAGTCTCTGAGAGTATCTGTCCTAGGAAGGAGGGGGACACTAGAACAGGGATTGCTGAAAAGCAGTGCTGGTTTCGGAAACGGGGAAAGAGACACAGAAGGGCCATCACAGAGTGACACTAATGAGATGGTGTGGTCTGAAATGGGAAAAAGCTTTTCTCTGCCTCTTTTCCTGATCAGATCTACATATTACAGAGGCCACAGCTCCCTCACAGAGCTCTGCTGAAAGGTAACGCAGCGCTGGGGATCTGTTATGAATTATTCCAGTGAGGAATGTCTGGCTTTTTATGGTTATTTTAATTGGTGACAGTACTCACTGCTTAAAGTGCTCAATCTGGCACTGAGGTTCTCCCATGTCCTGCTCCATCCTGAACATTTATCCTGTCTCAGAGCTGCTTTCTCATCCCTGCCAGAAGCTGCTGTCCTGTTACTGTCCTTGCTCAGGCATTATGTGGTCTGGTCTATGTAACACCAACCCAGGGCAAGCACTAACATATTTCATCAGAGATTAATACTCAGGCTGCCTGTCCAGAAAGCATGGAAAGCTGATAAGTGCAACAGGCTTTAAAGCAAACCTGAACTCAACCCCCTTTTTTTAATATATATTTTGTTCACACCAGTAATGAGCAGTTCTGCCTGTTCTTTCGCACAGAAAACAGAGTTTATATCAGTGAGAACGCATCACTGCCAAACTTGTAGGCCCTACAAAGGAAATTGAGCTACACACCTTGATACATCTTTTCTTCTAAGCACCTCAGATAATTTTACTACCAACAGCAGCCTTTACTTTGCAATATCTGTTGAAGACAATCATCATTATGCTTTTACAAATGGGACACGATGACTTAAGGATCTTGCCAAAGGACAAATGGGATTAGCAGCAGTAAAAAAAGTCAGTGTCTCGTGCCCACTGTTTTAAATACAACCCTTCCACTCTGCTGGGCAATGGAAATTTGGTGGGCTTCAGATCCAGGGTTGACTCATGTCATTGGGCATAAGACACGGAAAACAAAGCCTACATGATTTACCCCCTCCCATTTTAATAGAGAATCAGGAGCTAAGACCACTGGTGCTCACCAGAGTGCTTGTCTTGGCCCCTTTTCATATTAAGGATGAAAGAATAACTGTGGGCTAGTAAAGATGAGCAGTCTCTTTCATTTGAACTCAGAAAAGAGGAAGGAAGCTGAGCTCAGCAGCTCCTCTCTCCAGCCTCCTTCATCACCCATCCCTCACAACCTTCTCCTCCTTGCATTGCTCCCACTCCTCGCTGCACTCCCCATCCCTTTCCCACAAGCAGGGCTGTTGCTCATCCATCCTAGATCACCACATGGAAAAGTCCTTACTTTTTTCTTTCCCACATCCAACATACAAAAAGACACGACAAGCCCAAAGACACTACCTGGGGGAGGAGACAACAGGCTGCCAATCATCCGCCCAGCGGAAAAGCAGTGGGAGGCTGGAGATGGGAACCACCACATCTCCCAGTTTATGCCCTTGGAGCCATCACGGCTCCCAGCCCTCATTCCTTGCTTTACACTGCTCAAAACCAGCCCACGTGTTGTGCTTTGCCGGAGCTTGGGAGGCTTCTAACCCCCAGTGTGGGTCATGGAGAAAGGACTTTCCTTTCATCCCCGCAGGCAGCTTTTGGCAAAAAAAAGGCCAGGGAATAATCACAGGACAGTAGTGACTCACTGTTTCTGTCAGCGGAAAGAATCTCTGCTGCCCAGTGCTCCTCTTCTCCCACCTGGCATCACCACCAAAACCACCCCACCGATGAACGAGGAGGTTATGCAAGGCTGTGAGGTCGGAATATTAACTTACAAAACTCAGGAACGGTGGGAAAGGGCTGCCAGCTTGACTGCATCAGCTTCCCTGGCCTGCTAGGAAAAATAGGTCAAGGTTTTCCAAGGTGACCAACAATTTTGGGTGTCCAACTTTGTGCATGTTTAAAAACAAAAAAAAAAAAAGGAAAAAAACCTTATTATTTTGGAAAAACCACTAAATGTCTATCACTGAGGGGAAGAAAAAGAGGCAGCCAGCCAGCTGCATGTTTCAAGGTCCTTGCGGTTGAGCACCCCAGAAAAAACAAATTACCTTGAAACAGAAGCCCCTGAAAAAAAATTTTAAAAAAAGAGTCAATCACTGTTGAAAAAAACAACAGAGGAAAGCCCGTGGGTAAATAACTAGTGGGAGCTCACAAGAGCACGGCTCAGGATGCATGTGTGTTTCTACTGCGGGAGAGAGAACAATTGAATTACGAGGAGCTCTTAAGCAAGTAAAGTAAACATCTTTTGGCAATTTAGTGCTGCACTTTGAAGCCTGGCGATGTCATACAAATGGTGAAATAGCACGGACACCCTTCTGCTGGCTAGTTTGTTTAATATGGTGAGTCGGGAGTTTTTGGAGCGCAGCACTCTTTTATGAGCTCACGAGCTGGAGGAGGGAAAGTGTGGAAGGAGCAAGAGAGAGATGTTTAGGCAAAGCTGTAGTTGCCAGAGCCTATGGGAAGCAGCACGAGCGGGAAGGGGCTGCGGCGGGAGCCCGGCAGCATCCGGGGGGCTGCCACCATGGGAACAGACCCCGAGCATCCCCCACCACAGGAACAGAGGGGGAGAGAGAGAGGTATGGGGTGAGGCGACAGGGATAATCACACGAGCAGGGTTAATTGCTATAAATATCAGGAATCAAATCAATATGTCAAGATGTGTGTTCCACTTTTCACATATATGCGGCACGTAAATGAGAAACGGAGAGAGAGGGAGGAAGAGCTAGAAAGAAAAAGGAGAGACTACTAAAGAAATAAGCCCCCCTGTACAGACAGCCTGACGCCAGATGGCTTCTTCTAATAAATATTCAACCTTAACTCAGTTCCCATGTAACTTTGTTGTAAAGCTGCCAGCACACCCACACAGATCTGGGCCAGCAAAATGATTACAGTAGTACAAACAAAATAGTGCAATAGAGGAAACAGGCAGACAGGGTCCTGTATACAGAAAGACAGAGCTGTAAAGATGTGAGTTGATGAACCTTTAGATTTAATACTGAGAAACTTGAAATAATGACTTGGGAAGAGGGGAGAAAAAGCCTTGGTATGGGAGGGAAACACGTCGACTTATTTTTTCCTCGCTGTTGCTTTTGTTGTTGGGAATACAGAGAACATCGTTCTGCTACGACAGCAAATGAGGCACTATAAATCAGTTGGTCTTCTGCATATTTTCTGCATTCAGCTGGAATTCAGATACCTTCCCTGAAATCATAGCCCAGCTTACATTTCCGTCTCTTGTGCTCACACGGGGCACAAGTTAAAAAAGGAGATTTTGTGCATGACATTTGTTATATTAATTGGGAAGAGAAAGAGGAGGTTTGGTATATTCTTCTTAAGAAAACACTGGCTCAGTGCTCAAAAACATGCATTTCAGTTGTGTGAGTGTTTTTGCCCCGAGCTCTTTAATTTCAAAATTGGATTATGAGATCTGAATATCAGAACACACCATGTTGGCAACCCCAAAACTATTTAAACAGGACCTTAACCAAATCACAATCTACTGCTAAGATTAGGAGCAGGGGAAAGGCAATGAAAAAGGACATGCTTTGCAGAAAGGCTTCTACTGATGAAGTCAAGCAAAATATAGACATTAGAAATTAAATTTTAAAAAATGCTAAGGATTCATGCTATTGATTTATTAGCTCTTTTCATGCAGAATATCTTGAGTTTAGAGGCTGACCTAAACTTCTACCTGCAGTTGCTCAACAACCACCTAGAAGCCAGAAATGAATCAGGGAATTAAAATATGCATTCACTTTGCTTGAGAAAGAATCAACATGAGGCAAAACTCTTCTTTCTCTAGAACATAACCTTTTGGTGCTAGAACTCATGATGTGCTCCTGGAAGGACATTATTTTGCATGATACAGAAGAATATAAACGGAATTAATAAGACAGAAATGAAAAAAAAAAAAAAGAGTGGTGTAGGCTGAACGTCAGAAAATATTTCCTGGTTTGTGAGAGTCTCCCTCTGCAAAGCAGATCGACAAGGAGATGTAGTAGGCTGTAGAGTCAGGCTTTCACCACTTCCCTCGGGAGATTGTCATTGGAGGTTTTAAAAACAAAGCTGAACTCAGCACTAGTAAATATGCTGCAGGGAATATCCCTGTGTTGGGCAAGATATGGACAAGATCAATTAACAGATCTCTTCTATGTCTACTTTCTATTATTTTTGACTGCTGCAAATAAAACTTTGCTAGAGAAAAGCCTAAACCTCCCTCCACTCCCTGTCTTTTCTTTTTTAAAGAGAACAGACTCTCTGGCATTGCGGGCTCAGCTCTGTTCACTACAGCAGCGACTTCTCTCCCACCAGTTTTGCTCTGCTCACCCTCCATCCCCACTCTTATTGAGAAGCCCTGGAAAGAATTTCCTGGAGAGAAAAGAAAGCGAAAAAATGATCTGAATCTCTCTTATTTCTGATCTTTCCAGACCCCTTTTATAATATTAATCTATTCTGAGAAGCATTTGACACTTCCTTCCCACCCACCCCTATTAGGAATCAGCCGTGGGTTGCCCTCCTTGCTCTCCTTCTTCTCCAGCCTTAAGGTGCACATTACAATTCTATTCTTATCCAGAGCACGATAGCATCAAACGAGGGAAGGAGTCTGGGTAAGCTCCACGCCTGAAGAAATGCACACCTTTTGTTTATGGCAGCAGGATGAAAGCCACGAGCTGGAGCCGGACACAAATCTGTCAGCCCCTGGGAAAAGAAGCTGCTAACGACGCGGCTCCACAGCGCTGAGTACCCCGAGCACATCAAACAATCCTTCATTGGCTATGCTGGCTTGAAGTTCGACATATCTGTGCTTACCTTAATAAACCAGGCCTGAAAAATCACCGTATAAAGCTTAGAGGTGCTTAGAGGTACAAGGGCACCACTTAGACTCCTCCGGCGCTAAGCTGCGTTCTGCAAACAAAATCGGATCAAAATTAGGGCTAAATTCAAATCAATTTAAATCCTCCCCACACACTTTTTATTAAAAAATATGCCAGATATTGAAGGGAATAAAACCAAAGCACGTGGATTTCTTGTGGAGAGGCAGAGAGATGAGCCCATGGGTAAGAGCAGCATTTCCCTGTGGGCTGGCGTGCCACGGCATAACCGTACAGTCATACAGCACAGCTCCTCTGAATCAGCACACAGACCTTGATTTTTACATTCATTTAATAATGTCAAGTTCCTATTAGGATCGTTTAGTTCAGAAACGAAAAGAGGCAAAGGAACACCAGGAGAAAAAATCATGGAGAAAATTAAATAACAGGGAGACCTTAGCAGAAGGAAAATGATGGACACAGCAGGTTCTACCCCAACCTCTCCATGTCCTCTGCTCTGCCAGCCCCATGGTCCCAGAAGAGGTGCCACAGCCTCACCAGCAGGTAGGGCTGGAGCAAACCTCAACCCTCCCTGGCTTCTCAGCTAAGCACCAGAACATATCCAATAAAGGCAAAATCAAAGAAAGGGGTGAACTGTGGGCTTGGGGCAAAAAAGGGAATGAGGAAGGAGCTCTGCAAAGCCTGGAGACACCCAGGACATAAACAAGAATATGAAGAGGTTCCAGTGAACCACTTTTCCCTGCTCTTGCCTTGGGTTGAATCCCCCCATGAAGGCCTTGCCTTTGTCCCATCTCCTCCTACCATGGGGCAGAGAGGGCAGTTTTGGCCCTGTGCTGGGGGAGCAGAGACCCCACAGCACAGAATATCCTGAGTGGGAAGGGATCCACAAAGATCACCGCATCCAACTCCTGCACTGGTGGTACCAAACTCCTCCAAGACTTCCAGCTGGAAGGAAAATGGCAGGATCACTATCCCAGTGAGGAGTTGGTGAGGGTCAACTTCTCAGCTATGTGAGCCACCTGGATGAACACTTGGCTGTCATTCAGCTTCTGGGGATTCTGCCTGAGGGATTACTGTGTTTACAGGCTCAGCACCCTGCTGGAAACCACCAGGATTCATTAGGAAGGCATGCAGCTGGATGCATTACATCCACATGATACAACTCCCATCACACAGGATTTCTTCAGAGCAGGGTGCTCACCTGGCTGCAGCGGCAGCAAATCTCACTATTGCAAACAAATTAAAAAAAAAATAGTCAAGGAAAATAAAATCTGTCAAACTTATATTTTTTGAAAAATTCTCAGTTGTCTTTGAATCACAGACTGTGATTTTGGACACGAGACTGAGTAGAATGCATTGTTGATGCTCTCAGCCATTAGTTTATAAATTGAATAAGATAGATGTGTTCATTCATATGAACTAATGTAGTTTTTCTTATGAAGGTTTCATATTATACAAATCCATTAGCATATTTACAAATTAATCTTCCCTTAGGATGAAAAAAGATCAAAGATTTACAGAAGGAAGTGCTTTATTACTTTTAAACTGCCTTTTTTTTTTTAAAGAAAGAGAAAAAGAAATGAAGGGAAATTATGTTGAACCATAAATGTTTCTTTATGACTACTGTACAGCAGCTTTGTGGGAGATTTAAATTTAGTAAAGGGCAAGGGGGACTTTAAGCCATCTATATGAGTTCAGTATTAAAAATATATATACATGACAGGTGCCCATATAAGTTCATGCAGTACAAAATATTCCATAAATGAGCTCATTTATCTGAGTAATTTAAAAAGAGCTTCTGCACAAGGGGAGAAATTTAGTATGAATTATAGTCCGTTTACCTTTCATAAGTTTTTTCATCACTTCCCATACCTCCTTTGGTGCTACTGAAAATATCTGTAGTTATCAAGCCTTATATTCAACCTTGCTATTCCGTATTCCCAGGAAAGCCCTATTGGTGAAGTGACTCCATGTTCAAGATATGCAGCTTGCAAAGCCCTGCATGCAAGATTATTTCTTCTTCACCTATGCCAGATAAAACAAGATCAGGCTAGGAAATCTTTTATCTAAGCAAATAACTTGAATAACAAAGAGCATTCCAGGTAAAGAAAAAAAATCTCTGGGTTTACCCCCATCATTTAGATTTGACTTGGTTGTAAAAGATTCCTCCTTCTGTTTTCAAAATGACTTTGTACTGTGGTTGGAAATAAAGAGTAGTAGAGCAGCAAGGAAATGAAATGAGATGCAAACCTTTAATGATTTATTAATAACCACTTTCTGAGACATTTCTAACTACTAAAGAGAAATCAGAACACTAAATACATTAAGATCTTCAAGGACGGGGGGCAGAAGGGAGAACTATTGGAAAGTTATGAAAATAACAGAAAATTTCCAAGGCTAAAAAACCACCTGACAACCAAAGCACATTTTAGGTAGAGCTGCTCCTGCCTTGGGACAGGAGCTGGAACTTGATGACCTCTGAAATCCCTCTCAGACATAAGATTTGTACTTCTATGCTGAAATGTTGGAAGAGCTTTTCCAACATGTACCATTAATTTACTTTTTAATCCTTTAAGATATATTCCAAAGGAAAACTTCAAGGCTATTACTAAGACTACAGTTAAATCACCATTCATGAACAGAATAACACTCATTTTCTCATGATCTGCACTCACTCAAGTATAACTTCTTTCACTTCTAGGAGCTTGCTGAAAAATTGATGTTAGATTGAAAAGGACCAGAAACATCCACCTTTCCTCCTGCTCTCAACTACACATCCAGCAACAAATAGAGTCTTCTATCAGCAGGACAGCTGTGTATTTGCTGTGCTGGAGTCATGGACACAGATAGGCACGTACAGAGAGTTCCCTGCCAGGCAGGAAATGGTTTCACAGGGTCTCACCGGAGGAAAGAAAGAGAATCTCAATAATCACACTACCAAGAAGCAGAAATTTTACTGCTGTTCAAAAAGTTGCACATTCTCTCTTCACAAGTTTCATCACCAGTGACTGAAGCCTACACAAGGAACCAAACCGGACCTGTTCTTCTACCTAGCTCCTCTTCCAAAAAAATCTTCTCCCCTCTCTATCCACATTCCACCTATCCTCATGAAGAACACACGCCTTAAGCAAGTTTTGAATGCAGGATATTCTTCCTCTACTCTGGAGCTGACTTTATTGTAAAACCCCTCCACATCTTCCTGATCCCATCCAGGAGTGCTCTCCCTGAATAAGCAGGCAACTTCATCTCTGTGTCTTTCCCTTTGTTTTCCTGAGGGAAGCTCTCCAAAGGGTTTCCCTGTAATAGTTAGAGGGGAAATTCAGTGTCATTTTTTGTTTTCCTTCAGACACTGCATTTGGCTATCAGAGTGCTCACAGTTAGCAAACCAGAACTCTTCAATGTCTCAGTCGACCCACTTGGGAAATCAATAAAAGATAAGACTTCCCATGTTTCAGTGCTGTGAGGGTTGGTAAATGCTTCTAAAGTGCTTTGAAAACCTGGAAAGGTGCAATGTTTTTATAATGGCCTGAATGCTTTGTAGTTCCACAGAATATTTTATTCCAAAGTCTTAAGCTTTTACAAGGAACTAACCCTAACTACGACAGTCCTATGAGATGTCTGTAAATAAACAATAGTGTTCAGGATAGTGCTTAGTCCAACATATCTTAGTCCAAAATACTGACGTCAGATACTGTAATTTATCATTCATATGATCTTCTAGTCCTGCTGAAGTCTACGAAACTTTTCTGTTGGAAATATTATTGGCAAACCCACTCAGTAGATTAATGCTAATTAGCTCGGGGTGGGAAAGTTGTGTATTACTTGAAATTTGGCACACAGAAAGAGAATGAATAAGCAAAGAGGCACGTCCTAGAGCCAGCAGGAGAGAAGTCAACAACTGAGGTTCAACTATAGGAAAAAAAAAATTAAAAATAAAAAAAAAAATATATCACCAGAAAAACCCTCAGGCCAATGTTCTCTCAGTCCAAGAGGCATTTAAGGCTAGGACCTTACACTTTCCAGTCATTCCACTCTCCAGCCATCACCACCTTGTTAAGGATACTGACTACATCACACATGGGAGAGGAAGTTTGGCACCACAAGTTTTCCAGGTGAAAAAGTGTGTCATCAATGAAGAAGAATTACAAGTCATTAAACTGGAGTGCATGCTGTGCATGCCTCTTCAATTCAATATAGGGAATTAAGAAGTCAAATGCCTGTGGCATTAAATATGAATGATGAATGCGAGAAATAAAATAAGTAGAAGAGAAATCTATGTGTTTCATTACATGAGGTAGCTGTGCCACTGGCACCTTTTGCTTTTGTATTAAAAAAAAAATGGTCTAAGATTAGACAGCAAAGAAAACTCGTTTTTTAAGGAAATTCATGCACCCTTGGTATGAGATCAAGAAATAAAACATTTCCCAATCTGGATTCCATTCTAATAATCTGAAAAGATCACAGTGTGTGATACTTTATGAACCAGAAATTGAGAAGAATAGCACTCACATCTTTCTTCACAACAGGCTTCTAAAAGAACAGCCAATATTTAAGGAAAGAACACAAACTACAGAAAAAGAGCAATGTCAGAAGTGACACGTTATCCCATTTTAAGGCATGTGTCTGACTCCTTCTTAGAATACGAAGGATAAACAACAAGAGCCACAAAGGCTTCTGTGTGTATCACAAAGCACACGGCATGGGAAACCACTTCTCCCGCTCTCCGACGGAAATGGTTTCTTTCATCTCTGATCAAGTTTCAGAGGTATTTTTTTTTATTTACACATGAAGGGCCGTGAACCAAATTCACCTCATCATTTCATACAATAAATTGAAAAATGCATCTCCTCAGCAGCCTCACCGAGACGTGTACAAGTTGGAGTTGTGTCCCCCAGATGTCATCTGCACCCAACACATCCCTCTAAGGAACATCCAATATTAAGAAAATCTTTATTATGAGCATCTGAAATTCTATTAATCCTCTGAATGCGGTAGAACAAGTGACTGTGCCCTGAAAAACTGAGAATTGAGAATAGCCAGGTAACATTTAGAGATACTAAGAAAGAAAAAAATTATTCAACAAGCTGGTTGAATATTTTTCAAGATTATGATGATGAGGGAGAAGAAATTCTATGAACCAATCACCAATTTCACCAAAGATTGAGGGAGAAAGTAAAGGAGTGCTTGGAAATAGAATATATTAGTGAGAGTGTATTAGCAATTTTTTTTTTGCCTGTTTGGTGATTATGAGGTTCCAAGACAATGTGATACCCAGACATTGAATATCAATAAATTCTGATCCATTTTTTATTACTTAATAATATTTCTGGATAGATAATGAAAACAGGAACTGCTTGAAGACATGCAAAATTTTCTCTTCCAAATGAGCCAGTTCAGAAACTCTCACTGAAACATAACACAACATTATTGATAAAATTAAATTCAGTTGATTTTTGAGGACAAAAGCATGAATTATATATGTGCATAAACACATACATATAAATAACATATACGATGCATTTTGGCACAAGGTGCATTTTCTGTCCCATATAGTCTCATCTACATTTTCCTCAACTTATTTTTAGGCACAAAATATGAGATGTTTTCTTCATGTAATTTCCTTCTCACTACATTGTTGTGTGATAAATCATGATGAGGGTGGCATGGATCACATCCCAATTACCAGAATCACTATGGAAGAAAAATTAACAATTCGAACCAGACACTCACCAATCCCAGAGCATCTGATATGGGGGCTCCTTTAAATCACTTAATACAGTCTGGCTTTGTGCAGGCACCTAGAAAGGCAAGAATATTGCAGTTAATCCCCCAAACTTCAGCACCACCTTTTTACAGGCACTGTGTCCTTGCGCGAATTCCACATGTTTTTTGACATTTAACACGTGCTTTGTTGTGGGAACTGGGTCACTGGAAGTTTATACAGCTTTTGTTTTTTCCTCAAAAGTGCCACTGTGAAAAAATCACAACTCCACCAGCACCATCCACCACATTCTTAATATGGTTGATGGAATAATTCCGGTGGCACAGGGATCCTTGAGAATTTCAATCTGAATTAATTTTTTTTAAATAAGATTTCTTTCCCCCAGTGCCAAAACTAAAAATGATGTAAGTGCAAAAATCTCTGTAGTAAATTAGTGATAAAAGAATAAAACAGTTAAATGAATATATTTTTCATGCTTGAGGGCTGTGTGTTTAACAGTTTTCTAACTGTTCATTCATTTATATAAAAATACTTTGGTTATTATCTACTTGAGTTGAAATTAGATATTTAATTGACTGGAGGGAATGAAATCCGCTCACTTTTAAATAAAGCAATGATTTAAAAATATTCCTGTAAAGTGATTTGTAAGACCACACCAGCACTAGTTCTTGGCACACGTCCTTGTCTGTGTATATATTTTAAAAGCATGGTTGTTTTTACAAATGTAGTACTGTGAGAGCTAACTTCTTCAGAAACATGTTTATCTTAATTAGGAAAGTCAACAGACTTCTAATGGGAAGAAATGCGTATTTTTCTCTGTGGTATCTAAAGCATCAAAGGCCTCGTTCTCATGCCAAACCAATCTTCCTTCCTGCCTGCCTTTCAAACCCAGGTGATTGCAGACAGCTGAGCAGACATTTTCCCAAAAGCTTCTATTGACCTGGCTCCAGTCCTTTCCCGTGCTCTGTCTCCTTTTCTATCCGCATGTCACTTCTCTTTCTCTTTCTGTGTATTTGTTGTATTTTTGCCTGAGGAAACCTAGGGATATTCATGGCACTGAGGCAAATAATGTGGAATTAAAAACTAAATTCTTCAGGCCTTATCCTAGCAACAGGACCATCACCATCTGTTCAGAGGACAGGACTGCCATTATCCGCTGCATTCTTTGTACGTACTCCATCACCTGTGAGGGGAAAAACATTGCCCCTTATCCTGGGGTCTTTGTTTAAAAACAAAGTCGTCTGCTTCTCCCTGGTACCAATACATTTCATAAATGTGATATACAGTACATTCGAAGGGATTAGGCGGCAATAAAAGCCTTGAAAGCTTAAAAAAGAAAAATACTAAAGGGAGGACATCTGCATGATAAACAACAAAAGCAAATACTGTTCAATTTAAATAAACAGTTGAGATTAATTAGCAAAAGTTCGTATGAATTCCTATATCTGCTACCAATATCAGCCATGCAAGCACTACACCTTTGACTTCGGGAGAATTTTACAGCAGTAGTGGAATTGTTGTTAGAGGTTTGGGGGTTTTTTTAATTTAAATAACTGATTAAAAAATCTGTGTTCCCCAGTGTGCTGCAAAGGCCATTTTGGCTGCTCACAAACACGTCTGCAGCTGAAGTCCCAAAATACAGCAACAGAAGCTGAAGGGCTGCACACCTTTTACCTCAGGAAAACATGAAGTTGCTCAAAGAGCTAAAACAGCCCACAATTTAATTTGAAATCCTCATCTTTTACTCTCTAAGAAGAGTACTTGTTCCTTATTTGTTTCTACTTTGAACATTTGAACGTGGGTAAAAGTGCATGAAGGAGGAAGAGGAAAAAAATCAGGGAATTAAAAGAAAAAAAAATTCCTGGAAATCAGAGCAGCAGCCTTGACCTCATATTATGTTTTCAGTTAAAAATTATAATTTATAAAAGCTGGTTGACTGGCTGTCTCTGTTGTTTTTATGCCACTTATAAACAAAGCTGCAGTCATATTTATTTCTAGGGCTTACAGACACATTTGTGGTGTGCAGCTTGGCAACAGAAACTGGTAAAATCTGCCCGCTCCTACCAAATCTCCAAAGTGCTCATCCCATCCCATTATAGCCACAAGTCTGAAGGTCCAGGATGCTGCATCCCCTCCTCTCCAGGGAATAACAGGGCAGAGTGGAGCCACCTGCTCTAATCACCCTCCTCTTCGTCTCCCCAAAGGGTGCAAGTAGGAATAGATATTTGTAGCTTTAGAATTGCAAGTGATTTTCCTCTTCTCCTTCCCATACCATTTCCCCTGCCTTTTCCCTTGTTCCAATTTATGGTTCCTGCTTTGCTGCAGGCTGGGGGGGCTGACAGGGAGAAGTTACCACCCTGCTTGGTGGATCACAGCGCAAGGGTTGTCCTAGATGGGCATTCAGCATCACCTGAACACAGAGGCTGGACCCATTGCATCTTCCTCTTCAAGTAAAAGACTGAGTCAATTCAGTTTTCTCACAAATATTTACAAGGATTGGAAAAATTTCCACAGGTAACGAAGAAGAAATAACCTATCATTAAAAAAAAAAAAACCTAAATTTTGCCCTAAACTCCAAATTTGTTGCATTAATGACTTTCAGGCCTTGGTATCAGATGAGGTCTAATGGTTTTCCTCAGCCAAGCAGATACCCAAATTTAAGTGAGCAAAGTGGTCCAAAGCAGAAATACAGAAATTTTTTAATCTAAAAGTATTTGGGAAGTTTTGTACTATGGAATAAATCATCAGCTCTTCTGTAAGCTTACATGTGAGAGGGGAATCTTCCTTGGAAGCCACAGGGATGCCAGAGCTCCCTCGGCTCTGGATAGAGGCTGGTGCTTTAATTCAGCTTGCTCTGCATCTAGGTGGCCTCAGATAGGACACAACTTTGGCAAAATATGAATATAATTGTGCTTTTGGAATTGCCTCTCAATGGAAAAATCTGTCTCAAATGGCACTACTTCAGTTTTGTCAACACCAACATAAAGATTTATTTTAAAAGCCTTTGAAGCATTGTTTGGATTTTGGCTTTCTTACCATGCTACTAAACTTCCCATGTTTGCATTCCTCCAATATTTCATGAAAGTCATAAATTGTTGTACATATTTACAGAACAGAACCGATGTTGCCTTCCCTGTAGAGAATACAAATACCTGTATTAGTATTCACACAGTCCTACCATCATTACAAACCAGCCTTTAACAGAAAAGCATTGTGTTTCATATGGAAAATTGAGGGCATGGTGGAGGGAGGGGGAGACTAGAACAGAAATGGACTGAAAGCAACGTTTCAGTTACAAACTTACATTTCTAGCAGTGCTCAAGTGCAATACCGAGACAATTAATGAGGCCCTCCATACTTTTCTAGTTTCAAGGAGGAAGTTAGTAATTTCAGACAGATAAAGAAATCCACTAATTTAAATATTCTGAGATGAATGGTAGCCTCCAATTATTTTCCTGATTTGACACAATCTAGTAGCAACAAAACATAACAATATTTTACGCAATATCATGGGATTTTGTGAAAACAAAGCACAAAACTGAATTGGAATTTTGAGGACAACAACAATAGAGCACTCACAGGCCAGCCCATGGCTGGATTCATCTCTCTCAGTTTGAAACAAATACAGAAATGAACAGAGGAAAGCTTGATGTTGAGGAATAAATGACTTTTCATAAGAATAAAAGTTGTGAAGGAGAATGTTAACAAGTAACAAAGGTTACAATGGATTATAAAATCACTGAGTAGGTTGGATTGGAAGAGACCTTAAAGCCCATCTCATTCCACTCCTTACCATGGGCAGGGACACCTTCCTCTATCCCAGGGTGCTCCAAGCCCTGTCCAACCTGGCCTTGGACACTTCCAGGGATGGAGCAGCCACAGCTTCTCTGGGTACCCTGTGCCAGGGCCTCAGCACACGTTTTTTCTGTAGTTTATGTGCAATTTTAGCAATTCTACTCTTTTATAAGCAATTTACATGTACCACATCTCCAATTGCTTAGTATCCACAAATACAATAAAGCTCAGAGCTCAAGTTTTCCCACTCCAAAATCCATTGCAGGTCAGCAAAACGTTTGCCATCCAACTTGATATCTGAATACAAAGAGCTGCATAAACCTCCTCTCGTCTCGAGTGTAATTTAACGCAGCACCACGATAACTGCTGAGAGCACACCCAAGGTCACTGATGAGTGAACTGAAGTGGCTGCAGGAGCAGGAGTTGGGTTGTTCTAGTAGCAAGGGCTGGTGTGACACGGACCTAGCAGGGCTGCTACCCACGTGGAGATCTCTCACCGCGTAACACACTTGGGTTTGGCCACTTGAAACAAACTGTGTCTCAGTTTTACCGTTAGTAACATAGATATTAAACATTTGTCTCCATCCTGATGTATTGCCAGGAATTTCTGCTTTAGAGGAACATTTTGAAAGCTATAGAGGAATAGGGATGATGGCTGCGACTATCAAGCCAAAGCTTAGCTGCTGGTGTGGTATATAAGCATAATGATAATGGAGCAAATGGTAAAGACATTTTAAAAGCTGATCACTGACAGCTCCAGGTTTGATTCACATCTCCAAGCTGCCCAGCCAATTGCTAAGAGAAGAGGTGGGAAAAATAAATAAAAAGCTCTTCTCGTCACATAGTGTTTCTTCAGATAGACCTGATAGCCCTGTAGATGAATACCACTCATAACCAGTGGCATAAAAAGGGGCAAACAAAGGTAAAACACCACTAATTGTGGAACTTGTCTCATTGTGAAGGCCACAAACACAAGAGCAGCTGATGGGGTTGGAATCTTAGATGGGGTGGGAGCCATGGGCACTGGTAGGAGTCGTGCCAGGGCATGGCTGGCAGCAGGAAGGTAGGAACCCAGTGAGGCAGGGCTCGCCGCTGGAGCGGTGTTATCCAGCCACGGCCCCGCAGAAACTGCTTCTGTTGCTACTGCTAATGATGAATACCATATGCTTGGCTCTTGCTGTTATAAAATAAGTTACGTTACTACTGCCTGAGAGTGAATCAACTCTTTTCTTTCATTAAAAATAGACATTTGTGCCCATTCATATTTCCTCAGCGCTAGTACATAGGCAAAAATGTTTTTTAAAAAATCAAAATATCCTCCAATTATGGTTTTTTTCTGCCTCTCACCATATCATCACCTTGTTCCATTTCAGATACAGCATCCCTTTTCCAAGACAATAATCCTGAAACAGAGAAGAGAAAGAATTGATTTGATCATTCATGCAATTTTTCTTCTCCTGTTACTTTGAACCAGTTCAATTCACTGTAGTTAAAATATAATATGTGATTGGCAGCCTTGATTTGGGAAATCCTTCTTTAGACACAGGAAAAAGATGTTTACCGTAGACATCTAATTTTATTCAGCCTCCCACTGCCTGAGTATCAGCTCTTTTATTAAAGTCATTTTGGCCACCACTTATTAATTTACCAGTGAAAAGGAACCTCTTGGATCCACTTGTTTCCATTTATAACTTCACATACAAACGACTTACTTCGTGATTTCACTAGAGGCCATCAAATCACAGGACACACAATTAATTCAATTAACATGAATCCTGCCAGCCTATCCACTCAAATACCATAGCAATATCTCAAAGTCCCATCATTTAAGACTTGTCTTCAGTATGCCTGCTTACCCTACGCTGTTGTGAAATGGAAAAAACTTTATTTTTGTTTTCAAATAGACATCCCCCTCCATTTTATAGGTACATCAGCAGATATATACGTATACGGTAACAGGCCCTAACTGCTATGTGAATGCTCAAACACAAAAGCAGAGATGATTTAAGATTTTGACACATCTTTTTCTACTTTCGGGGTTTCTCTAAGGTCAGTTTTTACCAGTCAAATTCAGCAAAGCTCCTGAGGAGCAGCACAGTGCCAGCACAGGTAGAAGGAGAGTGACATAACTGAATGCCACAAAAGACCCCTTCTTTGTACTTCTGACAAAACAAACCTGCATATTGCTTCAAAGTCTGCTATAAAAAGAAAACTAGAAAGATAAAAAAAAAAAAAAAAGACTGGCAACAAGCCTTTAAAACACAGACAACCCATTGCAGCACATCTCCCTGTTTACTTTATGCCAAAACGATTTCCTATCCACCTGTCCATAAAAAAACGATAAGAGCTGTAAGTATCCAGTAATTGTGAATTGGAGTCACAGGATAAAACTAATACTTTGGCACACAGCCTGTAGGAAAAAAGAACACAATGTATTACTTCCGTCATACGCGTAGGAACTACAGGGGATCATTTTCCTACACTTCAATAGGCCACTGTTAATGATCAGCAGTTGATTGGCCAAATTAACCCCAGGTCTGCCTCCAAAATGATTATGATTGCATATTATAATTAGGGATGACACTAAGGATATTAGGCTCAGAAGGGGTTTTGTTTGTTTGAATGAATGATGGATCATCCCATTCAAGGGTAGATGTTCGTGGCATGCTTTGGGCTTATGCATCTCCATGAAACCCTGGAGATAATCTCATGGCTGATGGTAATTCTGGAGAAATGGGAAGGGGGGGCGGGGTGTCCCTTCTGGATTTTAATCTTATTTCTTCCCTTATGGAATGAAATTATCGCAACACTTCTTGGTTGAACTCTAGTCTATCATTTTAATTAACTGTATCTAAGCAGTCGTTGTGAAGTCTAGATTGGAGTAATAGGTTGGCAAGCTGAATGTTGGTGTCTAAAGACAGCAAGGACTGTCTGCAGCAGGTATTTAAGGCCTGTATATGGGCCTTAGTAAAAGACAGAGGTTTTATGCATGTATAATGAACCAGGAAAAAAGAGAGGTCTAAAATCCCAGACCAAATCCAAGCCCTGATCACAAAGTTTGGGAGTCTGAGTGACCACTGGTTTAAATCTTGCCTGCCATCAGCCACTTTCTCTAAAATAAACCAGCACCTGAAGTCACATCCCTCGAATTTAGTAACTCTTGAAGTTTGGCTCTGGTTTTAAAGCCTGGCTACTATCATTTTGGTTTTGCCCTCTCACTCCCCTCCTTCCTGAAAAGACAAACACCTCTAAGAGCAGTTTGAAAATCTTGGGTTCTGAAGCTGAATTAATGAACAGCCCCAAACACAGGGCTGGCTTCATTCTCCATCACAGAGGTGACACATGTTGCTGAAAGGGGTTGCAGCAGAAGGCTCCAAAACCCTGAAGTACAACATGATTTACCTTTCAACCACCTTTCCATTCATGTCTAAAACCTTCAAAGTGAGAAAAAACCTAACTAGAAGCAGGGCTGTGGACTCATTCTTGGACAGGCCATTCAAAGCAAAGTTTGGGCTTCTTCAAAATAATCTGCTCCCTCTTGATCCAAAAGCAGAGGTACAAGAGACATGGCCCCTGAGGTAGTCTTTGCAATTCTCAACGTGATCTTCCTTGAAAATCTGGCACCACAGAACCAAAATTCTTAAACTAACACACTTCTTTAGAGTGTGAAACATATCCGTTTATGTGCTGTAAAAATTATTCACAGGGTGTGTTGTTGCATGTTGTGCAAAGCATGACCTTCAGCACTGGATTTATCAAGAGACTTATGCATGGTTTGGAGAGAAAATCAACCTTTTCTTATTTCTTCTTCTTTTTTTTTTTTCTTTTTTCCCCTCAACAGTTAGCTGATTTCCATGTGTAAATTTAGAAGAATTCCTTCTAATACCATGTAAGAGCAGTTTAAAAGTCCTTTCTCTAGGTCTGTCAGATACAAATTTAAAGCCTCAGATCAGCAGTTCAAAACAGATATTTGCCACAGAGAAATTTTAGCCCAGGAAGGAATTACCTTTACCTGTTACTGGAAAGCTAGTAATAATAACAATAATCTCTCTACCCATTATTCCATTCCAACTGCCCATTACATATGGAAAAAGAAATATTCAAGTGAGAAGAGATAATGTTGGGCTGCAGTAAAAACTTCATTTTCTTTCTTTTCATATTTACTTTTACGCTTTAGTATTCATATCGCAGTTAATACCTACAATTAAAATAAACTAGAGGTTTATGAGGCAAAATATAAATTCTGAGTTACTTGGTCTTTATTTTAATATTTTCATTCTTCTAAGAGCATTGCTTTTCATAAATATATAGGTATATATGTAGAGGTACTTGTGTCCACTTATGTAGCTTAGAAATAAACATCATAATTACTTTACCTCACCAATTTTTCCACTACTAAGATCTATCTACCTATAGTTTTAAATACAGCAGCTACTTGACAGAGTATATTGATGGGCTTTAATCACAGCTGAACATTTCCTGTCTGTTTGTAGGCACTCAGAGAAACCCGAGGGGCATAATTTACAAGAGTCCAAACTGAAGAGATTTGACAGGATGTCACAGGGAATAATCCAAGAATTATGAGGGTAAAAACAGATATTGAATAGCACAAACCAGTGCAGCCCTGGCAGTTCAGCAATGCCTGTAAAACCAGAAGAATCACAGTGGTGATCTCTTACCAACATGACATAGTTAGAACAAATTATTTAGGAAATCTTTGTGGAAAGTTCAAATAGTACTGAACTCCAACTGAAGTGTACAGACAAGTTTGAGAGAAGGGGAGAGAAAACCCACTGGTGTCCCAGTGTTTCCCCATTTCTCAAAAGATGATGCAGTCAAACGTTGAGAGTTTTTAAAACTACACACACACACAAAAGATAGAAAGACATTTTCATTTTCTTATTAGAAACTATTTATAAAAAAATAATTCAACTTTCTTCAGTGTTTTTTGGCTCACACAGGAATAGAAATCATGGTTAAAGTTAGAAAAGATCCTGTTTGCTACTCCAAGCCCAGGAGTTGCAGGTGAGCTGTTTGCATCAAGGCAGTTCTGCACTGCTTTACCTGGGCACTTCTTCCCCCAGGGATTCAGAAGCAAAGAAGGGCCCAGACAACACAGGCCATTTCTGTCCTGCCCGACCCCAGAGCACATTGTTTTACACATGTAACAGCAGCAGAGGTGGCAATTTGGCAGATGGGAACTCACAACAGGACCAAGTGTCTACGGGGAAGAATCCAAGTCAAAGAGGTGACAAGGGAGCTCAGGAGCTGGGGGTGATGGGGAGAAAGAAAACAGGAAAGAAAAAGCAGTTGACAAGAGGAATGCTGACTCTGAGAAAGAGTCAGGGGAAGGAAAATGGGAGAGAAAACCAACATGAATTATATTGATTAGGGGATATGAACACCACTAGAAAATAATATAAGCTAGGGACATTATTATTCCCTGTGGTCCCGAGGGCTTCACCTTCCCATTTACAGAAACCTGCATTCCTTGACTGCAGACTGACAGGGAGCAGGTGAAAGGGAGAAGGTGTTGAAGGACTGGGAGGAGGAAAACTGGCTGCAGAGATGCATTAGAGAAGCTGGGTTTTGACAGGGAGCTGTGTGTAATTCAGCACAGAAATGCCCTTGACAGCGTCTGGAGTGAACCCCCCAAAAAAGTCCTCCTTGTGTGCTTACAGCTCGATTCTCAGCTCAGCAAGTTGCTAAGCCAGGGCCTTGGAGAAGGGAAGCTGATTCCTCTGGTAATGAAAAATGCCTGTGAGGAAGGAAAAGACATACGTGCATTGTGAAGAAAAGAGACCACAGCCCCTGGATTTATTATATACATAATAATTAATAATGACCCAATTTTTCCTATTCCAGATCTCAAAATTCCTTACTCACTTTAATTAAGTTCACTCTAAAAATAGGATGCTGTAGAACAAAGAACTTTTCTACTACTTTAAAAATGCAAGCTTACTCACTAGTTAGGATTTTCCCAGCTCTCCTTGCTTTGGTACAAAGAGCTATTATGACACGATATAAATGCACTATCAGTGGGAGACATTTTTAGATAAAACTTGATAATGTAACATTTACTGATTACATCTGTCAAGGCAGATAAAGAGAATGAGACTTCATAGCAAAACATGCAGGGAACATAAAGAAAGCAACAAAAACATGTGCGTGCAGTGCAGACCCCACTTGTGGACCTACAATCTGAGTTAAATTTTTTTCCCATAGACACAGGGCCCACTTTCTATGCCAGTATGGCTCTAGGATCTCCACTTTCAGCAGTACAATCACATTTACTTGACAGCATTCAGAGCTTATTTACATTATGCATTTTTAAACCTCCTAATTCTGTCCCCTGCACACAATTTTAATGATGAAGAACAATATGGGGCTATGGAGTTGTCTAAACACACTGCCAGTCCGATGAGATCTCCTTCTTTGAGGCCCATCAGCAGCATTGGGCTCAAACACAGCTCAGAAGCCTCACATTCCCCTTCTGAGCTGCAAACCTGATTTAAATTCCGAGCAAAGACCAGCATCCCCAGTGAAGAAGAGCAATTGCTCTTTAAACAACTTTTGTAAATGCTTCCTGTGCCAAAGAGGGAGCGCAGAGTTTGCTTAGGTGAAATAAAGCAGACGGACAGACCTCCCCTTATCCTGCTTTGGTTCCAAGATTTCAATAATGAACAGGGGTGTGCAAAGAAATGAAAGCGGTGGAAGTGCCAAAGGTATCCCTTGGAGATGTGAGTATCCTGTTGTCATGTAAAAGAGCTCTTCAGTGATAAAGAAGCGGAACCCAATTACAACTGGTTTCATGCTAATCTGAACCCACGACTAACTGTAAGCTTTGGATGGTGTCGTGGTGTCCACAGTAATTAATTCACCTCTTCCTTCCCAAAACACTCCAGGAAATTAATTTCCCATTGCTGGAATTAATTTGGCACTAGAAGATGTGTAAACATGGTTTGGAGTTACCTGTCAATGATTTTTGAGGTCTTATCTTGGATGCAGAGGAGCAGTGTCTGCCACCTCATGGAGGCTCAGAAACACCACTGCCATGGAAATCTGCACTAGCCCATGCCTGCCACTGGGGAATGGAGTTTATCCCAACCTTTCCTTGGGAATGATGGGCACCACCAGGCAAGGAGAAGATTGCAATGGGCCAAGCTGGGGCATTTAAACAGATGAACTCTGAACCTTGGTGTTAACACAATATGTTCTTTATGGCCACACAATGGAAGAAACAATTTAAAAACAAATTAAGTTAATTAAAGAACAAATAAAAAGTGAATAAGCTCTTTTCAGGCCCTTATAAACGAACATGAACACCTCACTGGCTTTGTGAGAAGATGGTGATAAGTATGAAGTTAGAGGTGTTAAGAAATCTTTGAGGTACAAGTATAAAGTGAAGTCTGCTCTGTAAAGTAAGTTAAAGTCATATTTTAAGTGATTTTGGATTAATTTTCGTATGTTTGGGCACTGAAGGATTCCTAAAACCATTTTCACTGGAGCTTGAATTCCAGTTAATGAGAAGAATTTTACATGCAAACAATCTTAGACTGTTCAGAAGTATTCTCACTAATTATCTATATTTTTTTTGCTGATATGACCAACATTTTGTATCTGCGTACAGAAAGATCACCAAGATTTTAATTCTGTCAGCCTTGTGAACTCATCCTGCCAGATAAATACCAGCAAACCAGGAAAAGCGTGACATGGGATTTTTGTTATGTGGGTAGACGTAGAAGTGTTTAGTACTAATCTCCCTTATTTTAAAAGGTCTCTGAAAATAAATAATCACCCTCAATTTTGTTGGAAATCAATTTTTTTTAGCTTAAGTGCAAAACTAACATGATACAAGACTGTAACTATGTACCTAAGGGTAATTTATGAAATTTTCATGGATAAATAAATAAATAATTCTTACCCCTCTGGTTAACTCTACTTTCAACCAATCCTTCTGTTTTCTCTCTCTCAGCCTCTGAAGGTTGATGTTTATTTGTGAGCTTTTAAGAGGCATTAAAAAGCAAAGGACTGCATCACATCCGTGGGGTACAAAGAAGCTTTGCCTCCCCAAACCTGCAGCTGGTGACACTGGACCACTGAAATGGTCACACAACAAGGTTTTGGACCTGGGACAGCATCTGGAAAGCATTTGCTTTACCTCTTCACTACTTTTTTTTCTGCAAAAAAGCCATTTTTCAGAACAAAACCAAAAGCTTTTGTGATAGGTAGGGATGTGGCAGAGACGCACCCCCTGCATCACATCTGACCTTTTTTTAAGTAAAAAAGGGTCTTATCTATCACCTTAAATTAAAAAAAATACCTCCCTGCACTAACCAAACTTAATTTTCTGAATTGCAACTTTTTTTGCTAAGTAGAGAGGAAAAGAATAAAAAACAACCCTTGAGAAATGGAATTTTGCCCATAGACTGATGACTACAGATCACATTTCTAGTGGGCTTATAACCTGCTCCAGTGAAAACATAATTTTTAATTTGCTTTTAGGGTTATTTATTTTTTTTATTATTACACTAAGGGTTTATAATTTAATGTCAAACATAATTTTGCACGAATTACGAGGCTGCACTATGATGCTGAAGATAAGATGTATGTGACTGGTTGGCACAGCCTCAAACTCGGTTTCTGAGAAAATGGATCACTAATTGGCAGGCTGCCATCCCATACACTGCTCGGTGCAACTTCACATGAAACAAGCTATCTTTTGCAGGGAGTTACGCACATCATCCTCCTAAGACACCGCAAAGAAAAGTAGAACTCTTTTAACAACATTGTATGTACCATTTCACACCATACAGGCAACATTTGATGTTGGAATCATGTGATAGTATTAAATTCATGCTGTTGTTAAAAAAAAAAAATATTCCTAAATGTTTATGCCTTTTAAAAAAAATACGACTTTTCATGCAGCAATTAAAATCTTAAATTATTGGTCCTATCACTTCATAAAAATCACACCAATTTTGATTAATTGTAGTTCAGCCATTTAAGAGCTGAAAAAACATGACATTTTACTATGATGTCATTTTCCCATTCATTCCAGTGGTAAAAGTCCACCACCACAGCTACAGAAAGAATAATATAAAAATTAAAGCATGGAAATGATCAGAGGAAATAATTTTGACAATGAAGTAATTTCCTAGATTGGTTTTTAAGTATGACTTCTTTGTCAGCTTTAAATAAAAAATAAAAGATGCCATGATTTTATTGAACTTGCAGGGGGAATGAGTAATGTGCATATGTAAGAAGTGGTGTCACTTCACTTGAAAATCAAACCATATGCTCAAGCCCAGCTAGAGCAGAACACCCCAAGAGTAAACCCAAATCAAACATCTACACAAAAATCCTGAGCCAAAGTGTGGTGCCTTCTGAACCAAGGATTCCTGATCATTAAACCCACAAAAAAGTAGGACGTTGAGGTCAAACGCAATTCCACGACAAATAGACAATATGGACTTTATTCAAATTTTTTATTCAAAACTGTCATCAATACCTTACATTTCCTATCTGAAATGTCTGTAAATTTTGAAGATTTTTCTTCTAAATTAGTAATTTCAAAATTTTGCTGTTGGTTTGGGTTTTTTAGTATTGTTTTTGAGTGCAGTTGAAAGTGAGGCCCTTGCATATGTTTGTATTTTCACAGGTGCCAAACTGATGCTAAGATCCAATCCAACTTCTTTTGAAATCAATTGGAATTTTTCACTTGACTAGAATTCAAGCATCTGTTATTAGCAATTTTAGAGACAGAAAAAAAAAGTCAAAAATAATCCAAAATATGGTGTCAGGACACCAAAATTTTCTCTGTTGCCTTAGTTCCTCTAGAAATTTTGTCACTTGCAAACTCTTTCATTTCCCAAAAGGATACCAAAGATGAGGAAAAGCAGCGGGGACAATACCCTTGTGATAAACTTCCACCCAAAAAGTGACAGCGCTCCCCACCAGTGCCTTGCTGGAACAACAAAACACGAAGCTCAGATACCGATGCAAAGCCTTCACAAAATCCTGAACTTGCAGTAGGATCCAAGAGCAGAACTATGGAATGAATTTTTTTCTACAGCAACTTACATCATCCCAAAATGCCTTTGGGCTGGAAACAAACCAGAACTTCTGGAAGGGACCTTAAATCTTATCTCGTTCCAACCTCTCTCTCATGAGCAGGGACACTTTCCACCAGACCAGGTTGCTCAGAATTCCATCCAACCAGGCCTTTTTCCAAGATTCCAAGGCCTCAGTTCCCCCATGCAGAGAGTATAAGGGGCCCTCAATTAACCCACACTCAGAACAAGATCCATCCTTTCAGACTCAGAGTGTGTTTTTTCATTACCAACCTCCAAGTTAAGGAAGACTTCCATTTAAACCCACATCTCCAACACACCCAGCCACCAACTAAATCTACTTTACACGCCTGAAAAAGAGGGAGTCCCCACTGCAAACACCACAGCTCAGAAATGCTGCCACTGTAAGGAAATAAAATTTCATGGAAAAAAAAAAAAAAAAAGAGAGGGGAGGGGAGGGGAAAAAAAAAAAGAAAGAGAAAGAAGATCAGAAGGGAATCATTCTGCCTGGGCAGAGCCGCAGGGAGTGAATCATCAGTACCAAACTGGTTTTTCTTTAAAGCCATGCAACAGTTTGTGTATTTAGGACAACATTCGTTTAGCAAACAGACACCAACAAAATTTGCTCGAGGAAAGCGTGCATATGTTTGGGGTAAGGAGGTGACCTCTGGAGAAGAGATCCAGGCTCCCTGCAGTGCTGAGTGAGGACTCCCTTTGGTCCTGTCTGACTCTCCCAAGGCTGCTTCTCTCACAAGACTGACCCAAGGAAGGATGGATTTACAACCTCAAGCATCTCATTGCAATTTACTGACTGGGAGATGCAGTTGTAGCAGCAGATAAACTTCAATTTATTTAACTTAAACCACTATAACCTTCCATTATTTTTTATCCCTAATATTTTCCAATATGGAGACAATTTCTTGCATATAGGTGGTACTTTTGCAGCTTTCATGGGGTTGCTGCACTTTTTGTTCATGTAGTAACCTGATGTGTGAGAGATTTTATTTAAATCACTGAAATTTAATAATAAAATATGCCAGCCACCGCAGGAGAGAGAAGCTGTTCCTACAGTGCAAGCTGAACATAAGGGACAACACTGAGCATAGAAGATCTGGGAATGAAGGATCGGTAGAGTGGGCTCCTTATCCCTTTAAAATTCATGGATGGTTTCTTTGCCAAAAGCCTCATTTCACATCACAAACTGTAAAAAGCAATCAGAACCTACCCAGGATTTAATTTCTCTGCATGTACGTGGGATATTTCATGAGATGATTTTCGTGTCCAGTCTTGCACTGCTGGGAGTCACCTGGGTATCAAGGTGTCCAAGCACTTCCATCCAAGCACTGTGGAAGTCCCTGGAAAGTGAACTTTAGCTAAGCCTAAGAATTAACTACAGTCAGGCCATCACTTTGCACAAGTTTCTCAGTTTTCCTGGGAAGGGTCTAGAATCAGAAAGTGATTATTCCACAAAATGATTTCACGTAAACATATAAATGCAAAGTCAGGAGTTTCTCTTTTCATAATGATTGACTATTACAAACCTTTCAGCTTTGCTTGAAATATCCAAGTTTTTCTTCTCTTTCCTAAATTGTGTGCATAATCATGGTTTCTTTTTACCAGATTGCTCTAATGAGTGTACAGGAAATAATATTTCAAAAGACTTCCACAGACTTGTAAGAGATCATTCCCACTCCTGAATGATTAGATAAAAATATTTTTCAGTTCTAGTTAAGAAATTACTTTCTTATAATTTTATTTTTCCTTCTATTCATGCTCATACTCTACCTTAGTGCACCATAAGAGCCTCACTTATCCCCCACTAAGCAGCTGGAAATCATAGAATGGTTTGGGTTAAAGGGACCTTAAAGACAACCTCATTCCAACTGCCTGCCATGGGCAGGGACACCTTTCACTAGACCAGGTTGCTTCCAAGTCCCAAACAACACCTGAATATTAAAAAAAAAAAAAA
>VWZW01004119.1:510604-590846 GCA_013397115.1 Edolisoma coerulescens
AAAAAAAATTGAGAACATCTCCTTTGCCAGAAAATAGATGAGATTTGTCAACAACTGATTTTGGTGCAGTGAGAAGTGGCTCCTCTGTTTCCTACAACTTACTAAGTCAGCAACAAAATGTTTATACTTGTCTCTGGAAACTCTTCTCGTTGACTTGAGTTAATTTCTGTCCCTCCCATCTCAAAAATCCTGCTATGAAACTCCATTTCTCCCCATTCTCAGACACATTTTTCTTTGGTGACTCACCCTGTCACCCTCTGACCCAGTTCGTCCAGAGCCTTTAAAATTACAACAAAATTATAAAACAATCTGATATTTTGCCAGAGTTTTTGCATTAATTCAGCAGCCCATAACAGTGACCAGACATGACCACAAGCCCACGGCCCAGCATCCTCTTGCCTTATCCATGAACTCAGGTGCCCACATGGCTTTTCCCACTAAAACACACCTCCAGTCTTCAAGTTCTGAGCCCAAGCACTGCTCACCCTCCCATTTTCATTTCCCCCCTCCTTTTTACACAAATAAACAGGTACAACTCCAGCACACAGCCCAATACCGTTAGCACAATATCACAGACCCCCAGGTCTTTTGGCAGTGCTAAAAGTTCTATGAAGGGCTGTTTAATCAGTACTCTAATATTAATACAAATAAAAAAGAAAAGCAAAACAAATGAAAAAAGCTATAAAATGTGTCATAATCTCCCACCTTCACACATATCAAGAATATTTTGTTTCAAAAGTAATTAACTGAAATAATTGGGCTCTCCGCAGTGTTTCTTGGACTGTTTGTTTTTAAGGTTTTTTTTTCCTTCAAGGCAATAGGGAATATGTGAGGTCAGTTTTTTAAATCCTTTAATTCACACTGTTTTTTTCCCCTCTCTCCAGTCTCCCCAAAGACTTCTAAGTTTTCAGATGAGACGCAGGAGCAGGGCAGAGCACAGGTGCTGGGACTGGGTACCAGGTACTATCCTGCTCCCATCCCACTGCTTCTCTCCTGCATCCTGTAGCCAAGCCTGTTTCTTCCTCAGGCCTCCTTTCCCTCTACTCTTTTCTCTTCCACAATTACTCAGTTTGCAGAATTCTCCAAGACAGGGACTGCCTTTACAACTGTGATTGCCCATTGTATTTCTATTATTATTATTATTAATATAATTATTATTATATAAATGAAGACAGAGTCACAAGCCACACAAATCACCTGTGCCACACACTGGTTCATGTTTCACATGTTCTCAAAAAATTACCCAAACTCCAGGTTTTCACTAACGTTTTTCCGCCCTCCAAATTAAATATATGCAACAGCAAAGTTATTTCAGGAGATGCTGAGCACGCCAATGAAATACAAGTTATTTCAACAGCGCACTTTTGCTTTTCTGGAAAAGAAAATCCGAGTCTGTCTGTTTCCAAACTCCATGTGAATCATTAGTGAAGGGGCTACTGATACCCTGAAGCTGCTGTAAATTGCATACATGCCCTCCTAACTATTCCAAATCTTGGAATTCATCTCTTTCAGACACATGTAAAAGCACGTATGCTTGAAATCAAAAATAAAACAGATAGAGATGATCTTGGAAAGTCTTGTAGACTCCAGTATGGCAGGGAGTGGAACCATTAAGGGCAAAAATACTGACCATGGAAAAACAGTATCTACGTAGGGAAAAACAAGCAGGGGTTTCAATATCTTGAAAGCAAAGAAAGTTTAGTGGTTCTTGGACAAAGAATTATTTTTTAAGCTTTACGTGAAGGGTCTTCATCCTGTTTTTCCCTATCCACCCAACTCCCATTAGCTCTAATAAATGTTTCCCCTGTCTAAGTGCAGGCAGAGCAAGGCCTGCTTGGTCATGGCCATTAATTGCATTTGGAAGAGGAGCACAGTCCAGTCCAACTCGGACAGCAATGTCTGTTAGGGAACATATCTCTCTGCTAGCAAGAAGTGTCTTTTGGCACAAAAAAGTATAAGAATAGCCTACTACAACCTTATGTCCACCTATGGGCACTCTTGCTGCATTGCTTCACATTATCCTAGACCCACTTTAATACCTTTTATTGTATAGATCGCTCTCTCCAAGCAGCACAATTTCTATTTGCAATGAGTAAAAGCAGTTTTGCCGTTTGCGTCGCCGGCGTAAATGAAAAACTACACCTCTCTCGCTTTCAAAAATACTTCTAAAGACAAGAACAATCAATTTAAGTGGAACCAACTTCAAAATGAAATGCACTTGCCACAACCAGAACTGCTTCGTGTAGGCTCAAGGAGAGGTGAACTTATTACTAGTTTAATCTAGTCATATTTAAGATAAAGCAGTTCATATTTTCAGAACCGAAGAATCAAAATTATAATTGTTTTTGTCATTTGCACAGCAATTTTACTCCTGAATGCGTTGTTTTAGGCAGGAATTAATAAAAATTGCATGCGCTTCAGGTGCTGTGTAGCTCACCCTTTTCCACACAGCCCAGCCTGGAGCTGTGAATGCTCCTTTTCTTATTATCAGTTAATAATTCTCTCTCATTGAGGCAAATTAGGAACTTGACTGTGTTAGAGAGTCCAGAACGCTGCTAGAGGCAAAAAGGGGCTAAATGGCAGAAATTCCTCTCTGAGCAAGATGCATGAAGCACAACATTGTGTCCACCACAAAAGCTGCTCTGTATTTTTGATCCTTTCTAATTTAATTAGCCCAAGAGGTAGCGCATTAATTTGCCAAGAATTCTTCTGATGCGAAAGCTGCCCTCATTGCAGCGAAGGGAAAAAATAACCTGCCTGCTACAGTGGCATGCCAGTAATGAAAGGGGGTTATTTTTGTGTTACAAATGGCATTGCAGGGTTACAAGAGACCTTTAAACCTTTTTATCTCTGGTTGGGTCATATGTAACACAAAGCACTAATTAACCAATTCAGCTCCAGAAATCTTTTTAAATGCTTAGAGTAACACTGTTAGAACCCAGGTCACAGGAAGAACTTTTTTTTTTTTCGTTTGGGAGGAAAAGAAAAAAATCACATGCTATATTAAAAATAGCATTAAAAAAAAAAAAAACAATGGGCAGCACAAGTCCTGTTCTGTGGGACTCCACATCTCAGACATTTATCCTGGCTTTGTTTTCTTTATGTTTAATGATATTCTTTATGTGGGCAATCTGGAGCCTTCAATTCCCTCAGCCTGTCTGTTGGCTCTTAATGCTGTATTTGTTTGGTAAATTGTCTCCATGTTAATCTTCTTCATCAAATACTTGGGGTCAGATTTGAAAATCTTTGATCAAATCTACTACCACCCAAGCTTCTTCACTGCCATGTGCTTCTGATATGTTCTTGTGCACATTAACAGGTCATTTACTCATTAAAGAACAATGAAAAACATGCATAGCACGAGAGGTCCTGCAGGAGACTTTGAACTGTTTATTAAATCTATGAAATAATCTCTCTCATTTGCCTTTTTTTTAGAGGAGATAAGAAGCTCATTTTCAGGGGAATTCCTGATGCTTCAGTCTCCTTTCTCCCGCTTTTCTGCACTAGAATTATTCAGCAAAACAAAAGCTGTGGCATACTCGGATTCATCCTGTAGGACCAAGAGTAAATGACAAATTAAAGGGATTTCATGCCTTCCTACACAGAAATCAAAGGGCACGCCAGCTCTCCAATGGGCTGGTGGTTTGTTCTACTGGTACTCCTATTCCTGCACCTCCCGAAGTCCATCAGTTGCACCAGAGATCCTCACCTCGAGGAAGGCAGGACCTGGTCCTGTCTCTTTCAGAAGCACTCCTTGTACCTGGCTCAGCATACAGCTCCTGATGGAGATCAAATGCTCCACATCAAACATCTCATACCCATCTTCACTAAAACAGTTGTAGGACACAAACATTAAGAGTTTAAACTAAAAGCATTTCCCAAACAGTTTACACATTTTTTTCCTGGACAAAGGACCTGGGAATACAACCTGGCAAGGGACCTGCAGAACCCAGAGTAGATGCTCAGGGCATGGGCAGGACCCAGTCCCTCACCATCACCAGCCAAGAGCACTATTTACTTTCCAGTGGTTTTCAAGAACGTGTTTTGCTGTAGTGTTTGAGGTCAGAGGGACCACAGAGCGAGCCACTTGCAAATCAAGTCTGAGTATTTCGTTTCAGGATTCTTTTTGCTTGCTTAATTCGTTTGGTTTATGTTTATATCTGCTTTTGTTTTTATAACACATGGCACCAAACAAGTTCAAGTAGATGGCTTAATCAAATGAAAAGGCCCCTTTTCCTTAAGAAAAGAAACCAAAGCCAAACAAAGCAAAACCAACATGGGTATATCATGAAAGTTAAAGGGGAAAAAACCCCCCTAAGAAATGAACATACTTTTTCAGTTATTAACAATCAATTCCTTCAAGTTGTTTTTTAACTGCTTTTCACATCAACAACTCCAAAGAGTAAAATCTTACAAAATTCTTACATCAGCATGAATATTGCCCCCGTACTGTACTGTATGAGAACAAGGATACTTTTTGCTCTGTCAAAGCTGCATCTGATACTTTCTGGACTCAACCCTTTCCTTTTGTATCCTCCTACCATTTCCACTGGCTCTTTAAGGTACTCCCATTGCCAAAATTTGCATGTGTGTAATTACAGTGCAGGAGGCATCACATGGGGATCTCCCAGCCTTGCCACACAAGCAAAACAAAATAAATCCAGAGAAGTTCACACTTCCAGGCTGCAGCTACAGAGGAACTGCTGAGGATCTGGGACTTGTTTTGGCCTAATTTACAAAGATATTGTGCTAAAACTGATAAAACGCTGCCTGATGATGAACTCGGTTTGGAGCCGGCTGCCTGTCCGCAGGGGAGGAGAGCTGTGAGCCATTTGAGCATCGCCCTAGAAAAGCCATCGGAACAATCCCATAAACAATGGAGTGAGGCGGCCCTTGGACGCGATGACGCGCCGGGCGAGAGCCTTGAAGTCAATGGGAGGTTTGGCACCGGTTTTAATTAGGCCAGGATTTCAGCCAGTGAGCTTTGGGCTCTTAGCAGCCCATTGGGAAAGGGGCCAGCCTCGGGAAGAAAGAGGCTGACCAGCAGGAAGAGGAAGCTCCCGGATTTCCCCACAGCAGCAGCTTCCTTTCTCCTGGCGCTCGAAAAGTGACGAACCTCATGTCTCAGCTCTGCGCGAGCGGCCGTGGGACCCAAACCACAACAAACAAACCCAGGCACCAGGTTTTTTTCTCCTCTGCATGATATCTGGAGGGAGATGTTCGTAGAGGAGCCAGTGTAGGCGAGGGGCTTTGCCAAGATTGTCTGTAAAAGCTCAAACCAGAAAGCAGGAAAGCGCGGAGTCAAGCGATCTATTCAAGCATTGGGAAGTGCTATGGAAATATCCAGAAGTTATTTGCCCACAATAAAAAAAAAAAAAAACCACTTCACAGAGTCACACCTACAGAACATCAGACACTAGAGAGGTAGTTGTTCTTCCTGGTTTTAACTCCTTGTTTTTTGTCCTGGAATTATTGCTGAGTGCTGCATTTTGAGTTTCTGCAGCTCCTGAGATAATCCTGGAGTAAAGGCACTTCCCTGCCTAATGCAGCTTCTGAACATGGGGAAACATTCCTAAATAGTGGAGGAAAACAAAACTTGCTGAAAACACAGAGCGCAATGTTATCAGAAGCAAAAGGTAAAAGAATCACAAAATAGGTTTACCAAGAATCATTAAGTAGGTTTACAAGAACAAATTGATCAATAAGTTAAAAAGAGAGAACAAACCGGGGAGATTCCTTTGGTGTTGGGATTAATTCAGTGCCTCCTACAGTCAAAAAGTTCTTTGCTCTAAGCCCTGTGTGCATCCAGGGTGTGTTGGAGGCTGCAGCCTTCCCTCCACTGCCCATGGCATGAAACCAATTATCCTTATTTTGGCAAACACGTTTGCCCTCAAGGTGAGGGTGATTAAATGAATAAGAAAAGACTGTTCTTGTTGAATTTTCATTTGATATTTCAGGATATGTCACTACCACCACCTAAGAATTTTTTAGGGCACAGGCAAAGCACTGTCTTAAGTCTTAGTCCTCACTAAAAGCACCCCATCAGACCAGGGTAAGTCTGAAGAAGCTGGGAGACCAGAATGAAATTAGAAAAATAATGTATTAAAAGCGAAGTAAATTTCTATGTGCACACAGGTAACTCCACACATAGGGCATACAGCACTTCAGCACAGTAAGAATTATTCAAGAGTGAGCTAAAGCAATAGAGATTTGCTGCCTAAAGATGTCCAAAAGCCTGGGAACAAGTCCCATAAAAGTTTACCAGTGGAAACTCTTGTTTCATTCCTAGGAATGAAACTAATCTCCATTTCCTACAGTAAGAGTAATATCACTTTTTTAAATTAATATTTAAGGACATTTACTATTTTAATATCACAACCACCTTGCTAGACAAACTAAAAGCAGATAATATATTTATATATTGTAAATACATATAAATCTACATCTATGGGTGCACATACACTTATATACCTAAACTGATTCCCAGCAAGCAGGTATCTGCTGCTGCTTTTCCCTTCAATTTGCCTCTGAAAATATCCAGCACCATTGAAGCTGGAGGTCATAAGGACATGCAAGCAAAAGGCAAAACTCAAGTCTTTTGAGCTAATCACAAGACCTAAATCCTTTATTGTACATATGGGATAAAAACACATCAAAGAGCACATGTCAAAGGAGATGATGTAAGTCATCTCCATTATTGGCATTTTATGGAACAGTGAAAGCAGCCCTAAGTAAACAAGAGGCTGGCAGAAACAAGTTAATTTAATAGAGGTGTCATTTTTGAAGATGAGCACTTGTACTCGAGACAGATATATTAGGGTGTTTTTCCGAGCCTGAGAGGTTCACCAATAATTACGCAGTGTCCTCTGCCTATTCCACTGGATTTAAAAACTCTCAATTTTTCTCAAAAGTCACTTTCTTGCCAGCAGTTTTAATTTCTCTGGCTGCACCAAACACACCAACAGGCAATCATTTTTTTGGTGAAAGTAACCACAGTCTTCCAGTGCTCTAGTTCCTGTTAGTAAGACATCACAGACCTTCACAACCCCAAAATTTTAGCATGGTACCTGCAAGAACCACCTTCAGCAGTATCTCTTATTTGAGGAGGAAAATTTTAAGTATTTTTAGCAAGGCAGATTCTTGCATAACATAAATATGTACATAAGGCAGATGTAGAGAATATACACAAAAATCACTGAGATAAATCCATGTGTTTACAGGGAAAGTGTCTCAGGTATCCCACCACTGAAATCAGGGCATGAACCAAGTGCTGCCCTTCAGGGTTTGCAAAGATTTCCCTCAACTGCTTTGAACCTTATCTGCCCTGCCCTATTTCACCACAAACATTGATGCTGTAAGAGGAAGTTACTTCTCTTCTCCTCGCCTTTTTTTTTTCTTTTAAAGACAGTCTGAAAATCAGATTTTTTCCTTTTTGCAGCAAACAGAAGCAGATCAAATATTTTAATTACTCTTGGGTCGTTTGCGCTCATATAATTTCATGCCCACATATCTTCAATATTTATAGCAGACACTGAAAAGATTTAACATATGTAGTGATTTTCACCAAGTAACTCCACACTCTCCCTGAATACAAAGATGTAATTTGTCACCATTTATACAACCCGCTAAAAACCCAGCTAGTAATTCATGTGAACAAGATTCTCCTCTAAGATTTTAATTAAAACACAAATGCCTTGCACACTTCAAATTGTGATACCCTGTACATGTGTTTTAACTACAGCCTGAGCAGAGGGAGGGGTTTGTAAATAAGATTTAGTCTCATATCTGAAGAACATCTAAGTAATTAGATGAACACAATAAAATATGTATTTTTAAGAAGATTCCAAAATTGCAACTCTACTAAGAAGCATGCAAAATAGAAATAAAACATTTTAAGAGTAATAACAATTGTTGAGACCAAAAATAAAGACAAACTCAGGACTAAAGCAAAATACAATTTACAGGACAGCAACTTCTTTATGTTTTAAAGGAAAGTTCATGTTCTTTAGAGAATAGCATGAGGAGTTTTTCAGAAAAGAATCCATAAAACAGGAAATTTACCGTAAAATTGAAACTATACCTGAGAGGGGATCTAGGGCTGTTTTACAGGGACTGTGTGTGCTTGCTGGTTCAGTGAATTAAAAAAAAATAATAAAAAAAGTTATGATTATGACACAAGGGATAGAAAGGCCCTCAAAATCAGAGTTATTGAGGAAAAAAATATAAGTAACACATCCCCAACGCTTTCAGAGCCTTTCATGTTAATGAGAGGTTAAAGCAGTCACTTTTGGATACTTGCATTCTTGTGTGGATATATTGACACTGCAGACTGGCTACAGAAATTGTCCACCAAAGGCCACGTTTTGCCCTCCATTGCCCACAAATAACTCCAATGGAATTCAAGAGGAGTTGTGTGCACGCATGTAAGGGATAGCTGGCCCCAAAATCTATTCCTTAAGTTGCTGAAAAATCTCCCTGGAATGAAACAAAAGTGATAATAGGAACAGAACATAATAAAATAACTACGTTCTCTGGAGACCCCAAGACCACATCCTTTGTTTCTCTGAAACATTCCTTGGTAACTTTTCAGCTCTGTCTCTTTTTATTGCCCAAACTCTACAGTATTCCTGTCCTCCTCATCACCATCTTGCTTTTTATCACCGGTCTGCAATTTGTCAGTAACCTCTGTATCTTAAAAAGCAGACCCAAAGCTTTCTCCAGGCCCTCTTTGAGAAAGTGAAGATAGATGTGAAGAGGAGACATGTTTGACAAACCGACGCTCAGCAACAACTCCTAGGAAATATGGACGACTCCTTTTTCCTCTCTGCTTCTATTTTTTGTTTTATCAAAAATGATGATTCATAATTTCTGGAAACTGGGGCCAAGTGGGGTGAAAGGAACTATAAATATCCTAAAAATATATATATGTCTTCACCCTGTCGCTGATGCACGTTCAGCATGGCTTGTACTACGGGACTTCTCAGGGATGCTTCACATTTTCCCTGGACAGCCAGGAGGGTGTTAGCTAAGAACTGCCAGGAATATTTGCTTATTTGAAGATGGACTAAAAGTGCAATTCTTAGCACAAATAAATAATGCTACTGTGCCTTACGCAAGTTATCTGCAGTGCCCCTTATTTTGCAAATTCTTGATTGTATTGAGTAATACTTGGTGCATATTAATATTTCTACATTCTAAAATTGGACAAACAACTCTGAAAAAAAATTTTACTAGACATAAATAATTTTGCTCTTTCCTTTAAACACAGGTTAGGCGAAATTAATCTTAGGGAAAAAAAAGGAATGGCAAGAACCAATTACATGCTGGAATCACTTTGTGTAATCTGGCTGTATTTGTGGCTTCTATTTTTCAGAGAAGGAGGTCTCAAATGCTGTCAGTGTATTTCTTCTGTTCTCTAGTCCTAAGGGAAAGTTGACCTTATTTTCATTTTCCCACTGTCTCAGCCTTTGGTTTGCTGCAGAATTCCAGGAAGAACTTCCTGCAGGAGAACAATATCTGGCACCCATCGAGCTGACTAAGTGAAGGAGCAGTATACGAAAGGGGAGGTCAGCTTCCAGTAAATAAGGTAAATCACTGCTATCCTGGATACAAGACCTCGGAGGCAGAGCTGCAACACCTTTCAGGAAGCTGGGAAGAGCGTGCCAAAGGCTGCTGCTCTCCTAGAAACAGTAAATGGACAGAGGATCGTTCTGCCACAAATCTAGTTGAACTTTAGTGCACATATTTATTCTATTAAAAAGAAAGAAATCAGAAATGTTCCTGCTGAACTTCAGGCTTGAGAGAGAAGCTTTGCTTGGCTTAATTTGTTTTAGGTTTTTTTAGAGTTTTCATTAATATTTTTAGTAAATGTACATACTTTTTGGTGCTATATGGGCGTGATCAAAATAACATGAGCAATAAGATTGCCAAGAGCTGTTGGCAGGTCCCCTCAGAGTTTAAGTACTAACAAAGATGCACTTTCACAGAATCATAGAAAGATTTGGTTTGGAAGGGACTTTAAGCTCTTCTCATTCCAATCTCCTGCCATGGGCAGGTCACCTTCCACTAGAAAACGTTGCTCAGGGTTTGGTCAACAACACAAGTCCAGGTCAGGGCAGCAAGAGAAAGTCTGTGGTCTCTGACTCTCAGCAGTGAATCCACACTCAGAGTGATTTTGCCTTGGTTTCTCATGAGTACTGACTTAGAAAAGAAAAATACGATGGAGTTCAGTCTGGAAGATGAGTTTATTCTACCTAGAGCACAAGTTAAAGCTGGAGTGATTTTCCTGCAGGCAGCAGCATGCTTGAAGCACGTTTCTTATTTACCTGTCAAGGTCTAGCCACAAAGAAAGTAAAGAACAAAACAAGAAATGTAGGAGAAAGTATAAGAGGAAATTAACAACCCTCTCTAAATTCTACCAGAGCAGTTCTGCAAACCCACAGCAGCAAAAGCACAGAGCACAGTGGTGGGCTCCATTCCCACAAGACTGTGTCAGGACACCCAACCTGGCTGCACCAAACCTGTCCCTTAACCTCCTCTTTCCCAACTTTGATCCAAACCTCTAACCTAGATCTAAGAAACATTTCCTGATGAAAGAGGTGTACCAGTTCCTTTTCACCAAAGCCTCGTGCCAGGAGTGGCTCAATACATCCATTAAGGGTATATCTTGATATATCTCCTTAGCTCTGGAAATCCATGAGCTGCAATCACAGGAAGATGGGAAAGCACATCAGAAAGTTGTCACTCCACCCACTGGCTGCCCTCACACAACCCTGCCAGGTAACTCCACTGGCTCCATGGAAAAGTATGGACAACACACATCATCTCTGTTCAGGGTGGCCATTTCCAATTCACATTTCTGTTCTGGTAAACTAAACTGTGACCACAGGCACTGGATACACATGAGCCTACAGTATTCCCTGACCCTTTTGGCTCACTCCTTTATTAACTCAGTCCCTACCCAAGAGTGGGTTTTGTGCAGCAGAACATTCCTAGTAAACACCCAAGTCCCATTCAAAACCACTTTCAGCGTTGATACTATTCTTGAAGTCTGTGGTTAATCGGGACTCTAATTTCAATGCTTTTGCAGCAGCTGAGAATCCATTGCCTTAAAGTGTAAAACCAGAGAGGATTAAAGGAAATTTAAAAAACAGAGCCTCTTCTTTGAGGCAAACAGGCATATGGTTTAAAATATTTCAGAATTCTAGCTGTACCTGTGAAACATAAGCCTAAGCAGATCACAAGCCTGGGTGCTAGTTAACCAGACTAGTGCAAAAGCCTGGGTGCACTTAAATTAGAAGACTTTTAGGGGAACACATTCCTTTGAGTTGACATTGGCAATCAGATTAAGACACATGGCATCCATGGGGCCATTATCCCAAGCTCAGTTTGGGAGGGTACAAGTGATCTGCAGAGAGCAGTTGCCCTTGAGATAAAGGGAGCAGCGAGGCAAAATAGACGGATGTGTAACAACCACATGTTTCTTGAGGGAAAAGTAGGCTCTGGCAGTGCTCCAGCAAGGGTACAGCAGGCAGCTGTATCTTGCTCTGAAAATGCAGCAACCACCTTCTAGAAGAAGATGAAAAGGGGCTGCTTCCCTGTGTAGAACTCCTTGCAATCCACAGTTGTTCCTCCGGTGCAACTTTACACCGATGTTTTATTATTCTCACCAGGGAGGAGCATGTTTCTGTAAATGCATTAGAAGTGTAAATATATTAATGCAATACTTTCTCCCAATTAAATAATTTATACACTCCCTTTATAACTGAAGCATGAAAGAATATGTGGTTTTCTACTAATATTTGAAATGGCAGTGGCTCAAGGAGTGCCGCTTTGGGGAGACGACAAGTTGTAGGTAGAACAGGAGTGGTACAACCAGCAGCAGTCACGTTACCCAGGATCCCTGTATTTTGCTGTACTGTTACATGTACCTGTGGCTACATCCCACCAGTGAAAAATAAACATCTAAAACACATACTACATTTTTATTGCTTTCCCCCGAAACAGGAAACAAGAAAAAGAGAGATATTCCGTAGTGCAACATTAAAAATGTATTTTTTCCACTCCAACTTTTGTGAGAACCTGCAGGTCAGACCTCTACAACAGCTTTCCCCAGGCAGGGAAAATCATTTCCTGCCTCTTTTCCCATGAATTTTGTTGCAATTTGCAGGACTTTGTGGGAAATTTGCCACAATTTGTGGGACGCTTCGGTCCTCTGTGGGAGTTTGCAGTTGTGCACCGCTGCAGCATGAAGATTTTGCTGAGATGTAGATTTTATATGGTGTGATTTAAACACAGAACTTCATGTGAGGATAGAGAATTGCCTTGTTTAATCCAGATCACTGGGAAAAAAGTATTGCTCCACATTCACAAAGGTTTAAAATCAGCTGGGCAATCAGGAGCCCCATTCATGAACCATAGGTCAAGAGTAATTAAGGAAAAAGAAAAGTGAATCTTCTCCACAAGAAAATTATAGCTCAGAACAGGGAAAAAGCTTGAAAGGAAAAAAGCCCCCAAAACTAAATAAAACAAACAAACAAAAAAATCACAACAAATACTATATGTATAATTGAGAAAACTGTTAATACTTTGACCTCATTTTTTTTCTGCCTTTCATCAAGGAAAAACAGCTGCTCTCCATCTCCCAGGTAGCTGATGAGCATATATTGCAAATTTTTGGCTCCACGTGATTTCTAAACAGTACAGGAGGAAGAAGTGACCATTTCTGACAGACCTGGCATTCTAAGGAAATCTTGAAAAAACTAAAAACAATGAAAAAAAAAAAAAGGGAAGGATAGGGTGGAGAGAAGTGATGATATGACAAGAGATAAACCCAAGTAAGCAACATTGAGGACAGGGGGAGTATCAATTCACCAGGCATTCGTGTGCAGAGGCACTGACCAGTGCAAGTGCTTGGTGAGCAGAAGATAAAGGAAAAGGACAGTGGCTGAACTGAGGAGTGACAGGGAATGACCCTCCAGGAACACTTTCCATTTACCTCTGAACTCCACTACTCCAACAATTCTTTAGTTAATATTTGCTCAGGTCAAATGTACTGATACCACCGTGTAGAGAGACAACTTTTTAACTCAGCTTTCTCAAAACCTTAAAAGCATATTTGGCTTCCTGAAATGATGCTGGCACTTCATTTTCAGAAAGCAGAAACTTATCATCCCCCATTGGTTCCTCTATTTCCAAGTATCATGAGAACAGTAGAAATGCCCAGTGTTTTCCAGCACATATCAAGGACTTTGCCAGTCATAAACCACTAGACTTCCCCATCTCCAGTACTGGACTACAATAGTTTTGTGAAAGACCTACATTTATTCATGATATAGAGACAATTTGAACCTAAGAAGATATCTGGTTATTAACAGATTCTAGTATCCTTTTGTTTCTTCACTTTCAGGCTGATTGCTTCTACAACAAAGTGAGTGACAATTGAAAAAAAAAAAAAAATAAAGAGACTACTTCACCTTGTAGATTTTAAAGGAGAATGCTTTCCTTGGAGCAGAGGATCTCTGTTTTCCAGGCACCATCTGATAGGAAAGCTGAGTCCCCCACCTCTGTTTGAGGGAGTCGATGTGATGGGCACTGTAGCTGTTTGCACAGGCAATGCTAGCCACTATCAATGGACCATGCTGGGATTAAATGATTTCTCCAGATAGGTCAGAAACATAGTTCACAGACCTGCACAGCATTTGCTCTACATAAATTATTCAGCTCAAATTTCCCATCATCCAAATCAGTTTGGAAACATGCAAACTTCTATGACTTTTATTTGATGAGCACCTTGGCATTGATGACTCATTTTGGGGGGAATAGTTTGGAGAAAGGTCCCTCTATCTATCTATCTCTCAAGAAACCATACAAGGCCCACACTTCATATTCACTTTTTGAACTTGTTTTTTTTAATTATTATTTTATTTTACTACTGCTTTACAGAGTACTCCTACATTGCATGCTTTTTTCTCCCCATCTACAGCAAAAGGCACTGATCTGGTACTTAACAAGACAGACAGTTAATAATTCATGTGCTCACGTTAAGCCAGGTAATGCCATAAAATGGTGGAACCTGCTTTTTAGTTAATTTTTAAATAGTCCTTCTGAATGCTGAGGGGACTGCAAGCACCTCAACAGTATGTAATATTAACACATAGAGAGCTACATTTATATAACATTTATGTGACAAATCAACAAAAGCACAAAAATTCAAGAGGCAAATGCTCCATCCATAGCTTGTTCATAGGCTTTTTGCTACGACACACACATACACAGAGGAGCCAGACAGAGCTGTGAAACCCATGAGGCACAGCAGAGTAAAGCAGGGCACGAATGGCTTACCCTCTGCTTCCTCTGCACTTATACACTTGGGCCAGGCACTTGTGAGACAACAAATTTTGCTTCATTATTTAAAAAACAAAAAACAAAAACCAAAACCAAATGCCAAAACAGGAAAAGCTTAGAACGTTCCTTTTGGAAGGCCAGAAACTTGGCTGTTGCTGTTGTGTGGGCAGAAGCTTCTGTGCCTGAGAAGCCCCACTGCAGCAGTATTACTGCACAGAGTGATGGAGCAGTTCCTTGTGCACCACAGGGCCTTCAAAATCTACAACTTCATAGAATCCTAAAATACTTTCCAATGGGTTTGGAAGGGACCTCAAAAACCTTCCAGTTCCACGCTTGCCATGGGCAGGGACACCTTCCACTATCCCAGGTTGCTCCAAGCCCCATCCAACCTGGCCTTGGACACTCCCAGGGATCCAGGGCAGCCACAGCTTCTCTGGGCAACCTGTGCCAGGGCTTCACCATCCTCATCATAAAAAAATGCAACAGACAATGGATATGCTTCCTACAAACCAGATCATAACATCTGCTATGAAGTTCATCCAATGGTCAGTGTTTCTTGACTTGGTTTATCATTTCCATATATAAATACAATTTTTAAGACACTGCACCTTCCCTAACTGCACAGTATATTTAGTTTATTTGAATACCAAAACCATCACAAACCAAGTAAAATAAGACGTCTTCATCTCACAATAATTCAGTTTATGAGCAAGCCCTGCTAAGCTAGGTGGAAATGCTTTGTCAGAAATACAACTGCTGTAGTAGATTTCCAGGGATGCCACAATTAACTGGATTACATGTATTTCTGGGCAGATATCCTCTCCAGTCACCCAAGCAGAAGAACCAACATGCTGCCCATTAGCATCGCACCATTTTTTTTCCCCCACACTTTAGGAAGCAGCACCTGGCAAAAGCCTCACTCAGATGGACTTTCCAGAGAAACTTCAGTGGCTTGACTTCATGTACACCACAAGCACACACTTGCAAGGATGGAGCCGTGCATGAGAAAATGCAACTTCACCATGCAGAGACTGGGCCAAAATGGCTCCAGTGACTGAATTTCCTCACTTGCCCAATTCCCTTCGCTCCGGGAAGCCAAATCACCACACACGATCTGCAGCTGAGACCAACTCGAAGCGGAGCTCAACTTGGAAAACAAAACTGATTGTCACAGACCTTTGGAGCCCTCTTAACAACAACTGACAGCTTCCCCCCCCAAGTGGAAGAATTGCCATTTTCAAATAATTACTTTCCGTTCTTCGAATTCAAAAAAGATGCATATTTTGAAGAGGAAAACCTGCTTTAAGATGCCTACACCACTCTACCTATGAGGCACCACCATAATGAACTGTCATTCAAAGGACAGCAAATTTCCATAGCCTGCTAATGCATGATAATACATGTAATATAACTCAGCAAAAGGCTGAATGAGATGAAGTGATTTCCTCAGCTTGGGACCGCCCAGATGAGAGTGTTATTATCACACAAATTAGTATGGCTTGAATGTCTCCCTTTAAACATATTAGGATAACAATAAAGACAGCTCACCCTCATGTGACCTGCTTCTTCCATAACATTTAACACAGTCAAATTAAAAGTGCAAATCTGTTACCACGGCATATAAAAAATAATGTACTCCATATTATTTTAGGACCCTCTTTTTGTTAAAAAAAAAAAAAGAGTAATGGCCAAGTAATGTGTCCTTTCAACTGGAAAAGAGATCAAGTTCTTTGAACAGGTAAAAAATTAATTAGAAAAATGTAAGTTACGTCAACTTTAAGTAAAACCCAACTAATTAAAGATTTGTGGTATCCATATATCATCGTTCACTTCATGCTGCAACAATTTGTCACTTTTCTGTGTTTATTAAGAGTGTAATTTCTCATACACTTTGTAAATGGAATAGGAATATGGGGGAGGAGTTGAATTCTCACTATTTTTTGACAATATCCATTAAAGATGATTTGGGTATTAAAATTCCTTTTATATCCTCCCTATGCAGGATCTAGTTTAAAGTACAAATTATTCACAGCATTATATGCCTGAAGAGTAATTATTCTGCTCCACTGCCCATCATCACTATACTCACAAGGTGGGGAGAAGTGGGTCAACATCAACAAAAAAAAAAAGCCCAAAGTTTGTGGCCAGTAATTTTGAGGGTAACAAAAATCTTTGTAGCAATTCCTAGAGACCAACAAAAGGACACTGTGCAGAGCCAGGTTCTTAACTTAAGTGAACTCAAACTGGTCCAAACAAAAGTTGAGTTTGATTGAATCAGGCAGTTGTGAACGTGGCCCAAGAGAGGTAACATGGGACAAAACTGAGTGTATTGGGTGTGATGGGTTTAACTTTTAAGAGCGACTTTTTTCTCTGAGCTACTGCTCTCCAGAGGTGAGGAAGAGAGGACACTGGGCTGCTCTGTCACACCACGTGGGAATAAAATCTTGGCATGTGGTGCCAATTCAAGAAGTCCTAACACCTTCTTCCAGAAAGAGACACAAGTCCTGTTATGGCAAATCCAGCAATCAGTGGAAAAGTACAAGAGGGTCACAATGACTTTAATTTTTATTATATCAGTAAATGCTGTGAATAAAGTTCTTAAACTTGATGGTTTGAAGCACTGAAATATTGACAGAGCATAAGTTACACAGCCTTCTCTTAAACTCTTTGCTTTACCTACTAGTGCCATATGACAGAACCGATGTTAAAATATATTTTTATCAGAAATGCTACGTGAGAAATGCTGTAGAAACCGGCATTGAATGCACTGCTTTACCCAACTATGGTTCCCCACTCACACACATCCTCCTCAACTTTCTTACCCCTTAAAAGCAGACAGAGGCTCTAGAACCAAAGCAGATGGACTCTGAGTCTGGGCTCAGCTTTTACCCCTCCAAATTAAGCAAAAACCAGAACTGAAGTATACTCAAAACATCGGCTTGACTCCAAAACCCGTAGTTTGTCAACCCCAAATCAGCCCTTTTGGAAACAAAAATCACAGAGGATGTTTTAATACAAAGCAAGTTGCTTTGCTGTCCATGTCTGGCTTTGTGTTCCTGACTTCACACATCTAGCAAGAGATTTTCCAAGTACAAAGGGCAGTCAAGCCCTCAACACCATTGATCTGCAGCAGAAATAGGCCACCTAACTAAACCTCCTGCATTTAAATATCCCTCGCCTAAACCTGAAAACGATGACTACTCTTCCCCCTCTCTCATCATAAGCTTCTTATCCCAAAGGAAAAACATCAAAAGAGAAAGACCTTAAAACATTAAACAAACACAAACTATTCGACTTGCTTTTTGCAATAAGAAAAAAAAAAAAAAGAAGAAAATTTAAGACAAAGCCAAGTATTTTGCCAACCCAGGAAAATAGGATGGTGTTAAGCTCTAGGTCAGGATGTTAATGGTGTTAGAACAAGTCCTAGGGCTAAGGTTAATGATGGTATCTTCCATCATAATCCTAAATGTAAAATACTTGCTATTATTAGAATATTTTATTCCTAATCCTGTTAAATTTCTACTCTCACAGTGACTTGGAGAGTCAGAGAAGTAGAGCACAGGTCAAATGACTCCTCTGTGTTAGAAATTTTTAATTCAAATGGAGGTTGTTCTTTTCTGTGAGTGTGTAAGTTAATTTTCATTTACTCGACTATTTTTCCTTCCCCTTTAATCAAAACTAAAATATTTGCCAAGAATGGGAAGTCAATGGAAAAAGAAAAAAAAAGCCCTGAGATTTTACCTCTGTGACTGTAGCCTTAGGTGAAAATCAGGGAACATTTGAGAAGCAGGAAAAGGAGGACAGTGCCCACTCAGTGGGCATTCACCATGCTGAAGTGAGTAATCACCGACTGTGCTAGCCCCTGACTCAGACCCAGCAACCTCAAGTGTCTAGAAATATCTATTTTATCTTCAGCAAACAAGGCTCCTTCATAGCTCTCACAACAAAAGGGTCTTCAGAAAAGCTGCCAACAGCTATCCCAGAGGAGAAGGGGACTGTCATGAAGCACTTGCCTATCTTCATCCCAGCACCAAAGACTCAGCTCTGATGTGAATATGGCTGTAAGTGATATAAAGGCTTTATACAAAGACCTCAGGACTAAACAATTCTTCCAAACAATCAAATCATACATTTATGGCTTCAGACACTACCTTAAGTATAACCTAGATGGTATTTTTACCTGGAAAGAATAAGCTTATGTAATTACCTAAGATTGTAAGTAATAGTGTAGCCTGCACTCCTTGATCTCAACTGAATTGCTGCCCAAAGGAGCTGCAGCTGCCCCTTCCCTGGAAATATCCAAGGCCAGATTGGATGGGGTTTTGGAGCAACCAAGTCTAGTGGGAGGTGTCCCTGTCTATGACAGGGTGAGTGGAACGAGCAGATCTTTGAGGTTCCTTCCAACCCAAACCGTTCTATAATTTTATGATTCTATCAATTCCGCAATAATTCTTCAGAAAAGGTCCTTTTCATGTATTTCAGATTTCAGACTGTTTTAGCCTCTTTTCCTAAGCCTCCTAAGACATTCAAGAAGAAATCACCAAGACACACACCAGAATCATCCCAGTAAAATCTGCAGCAGGTAGGTATTTACACCCCCAAACCGGGTAATTACATGGTTAAAAACCTGTTTGCACTTGCTATTACCTAATTTATGCACACGTGGACAGAACGTGTGTTCTCTGGGTTGTGGGTGCAAGTTCTGTGTGGATCTCCAGTGCCAGGTTTGCATCACTTCCACAGCAGATCTCTTGGGAAGATGAAGCCACAAGCACCCATGTGTGAACCTTTGATCTCCTATAAAAAGTCACAGAGGCAAATTGCAGCCCAACTGCAATCACTCCTGCTACCATTACAGAGTGTAAAATATTCTGTTATAAGGGTGCCACTTGCAACATAATGTACTTTAAAATTATCAAAGATGTTTGACTTTAAGAAAACTGGTTTGGAAAAATGTGAGACCGCTTCAGCGATTTTAAAAGTAATATGCTATACATTGGTATAGTCCAGAACTGAGATCAGTTCCAAATTAAAGCACCTATAAAACATCTGTAGGGCTCTGATAATTTTAAATCACTTTAGACCACTGAAATCCAGATTCCCTATCACTTTCAAGCTGAAACACTTATGATAAATTTGAAGAGCTCTAATAATTTTAAATCATTGTATATTGCACATGCTCAGAACCTTGATCACTTCCAAATTCAAGGGCATATAAAAATTTGAAGAGCTTCAATTATTTTAAATCACCATGTGCAGTGTATAGAGTGATTTAAAATTGTTGTAGTGCTTCACATTTTTTTAAGCACTTCAGTTTGGAAGCGAGTCAAGAAGCATTCCAGCCTTGCAGCTCAAGACACACTGGACTAGTTTTAAAATGCAGCACTCCTCAGAATTGGAAATTAAATGAAAAAAACCTTTCTGCATTTTTTGGGGGCTTTGTGGGGGTTTTGTTTTGGGTTTTTTTTTTAGGGAGGCGGCACAGGCAAAGCAATTAAAATAATTAGCATGCCATTTAAGAAGAATGGGGAGAAATATCAGGGGGTTATGCATCAGAAAAAGAAGAAAGACATTATAAAGAAAGTTTGAAAAACAGCTCGAAAGATTGGATAAGGATTTTTCTTGAGTTTTAGCAGGACTGTACAGAGCTAAACACCGAAAACTCCCATTACCCCATTCTCAAGTCTGACAAAAATATCCTCTTAACCAATAAATTTTTCACCCCTAGTCCAAGATCCTCTGCCTGGATCTGCTGCTCTCAGGATTACTACTCTCCAGATTTCAGGACTTGACTGGAATTTAGTTAGTCTTGCCCTATTTAGCATTCACCTTCAGCCAAGAACTGGTTGATGCTTCATTATAACAGTCCTTGGGAGTATCTAAGATGCCTATCAGCAGGTAGGAATTCTAAACTGGTAGGAACTATGAGTTTACTAGCTGGTCCAAGCTGATAGGAAGTCCCTACTAGTATATACAAATCTATAAATGCCAGTACGGACCAGCACTTCCAAACCCCTGGGCCAGCAAAGCGTCCATGATACCAATGATGGACCTAGGACACGATGCTGAGACACCCCCAGCCCTGCCACCCTCCCGTCCTGAGCCCTTCACAGCTATTTTTAATCATCCCACTTCTTTCTGAAAAGGAAAAACAAAAAAAAAAAGTGACTTTGTGGAGGGGCAGAGAGAGGTTATTTGTTTAACTTTGTGGTCGTCTCTGTTGCCTGTAGGTCTGCGTGTGGAGCCGGCCAGGCAGTGCCCGGGAATCGGGGCGTTCTTCATAATTCTGCTTCAGTGGAAACATACTGTCCTGCAGTTAGCAGGAGAAAGGGAAAAAGAGCCTGAAGGCGCTGGAATAATTAAGCGAATGCAGTGACAGCTGTGGCAGGTCCTGGGCAGGACTGGCTCCACTGAGCTGAATTAATGGCATCAACAGCCCAGCATCTCCATTAACATTTGATCATTAATTATTACCCTCTGACAGTGAGATCTGAAACCTTCTTATGAGTGGCCTGTTATTAATCTACCTTACCTGCCCTGAAAATCAGGCAGCTCTCCCACCTAAACAGAACAGCCCTGCTTTGTTTTTACCCCCTCTAAAAAGAAAATAGCAGTTGCTTTCAGGGTTAGGTTAGAGAATAATACCCACAGAGCTACTTTTAAATTAATTAGGTGCATTCTTAAAGCATCAGCAACATTCCTGGCGTGTTCTTGTGTTGACTTAAACGTAATGGTTACCTTGTATACGTTCCTGGCTGCCTGCACTTCACATCCTCAGAGGGAAGAGCCACGAGTGCTGCCTGTCACAACCAAATGACTGGCTCAAAATGAGGGGTTTGAGTTGTTGTGCTTGTTGGGTTGTGAGGGGTTTTTTTAAAGCTCTGCACAGCTGAGAACATCAGCTTCCCAAGCAGCACAGCAACCGATTCATCAAACCAAACTCACAGATCTGCTGTCATCAGAAGACCTATTGTGGAAGCTGAGCAAAACCTGCACCTTTGGAGCAAAAAGGCAAATAAGTGTAAAAAAAAACCCCAAACCCTAGGCTTTTTTAAAAGTGGAAAACAATAGTGAAGGCCTAATTATAACACTAAATTTGCATTCAGCAACCTTTGTACAGCCATTTGTGTCTCTGTCTTGCTAAAAGGGGGTTATAGAACTTAAGGGGGTTTTTATTATTTTTTTTAAAAAACCAGCATAACTTGCTAGTCCTATGAATACCAGTCAGGAAAAAAAGAAAATCTAATTCTGTCCTCTCTGCTGTAAATCAGAAGTGAACATTTCCCAGCCAGAGAGCACCAGGTTTGCTGCAGCATCACATGGGGTCCATGGAACTCCCCCATCCACAATCCACCCACCTCACCCCCTCCTCTCCTTGCAGAAGGAGTTGTGAGTGCTGAATAGAGACCAAATCAGATTAGTTGCCTGTTTGACCTTTTCTCAAAGCACAGGGCTGAGGAAGGTGCCCAGGCCAGGTCCCTTGCAGCACAGAGCCTTTTCTGATAAGAGAGGCAAACGGACATGAGCAACGAGGACCCCGTGAGCTACGGGGGCAGGAGGATGGGGAGAAAGAGGAAGAGTGTACAGGTGGCCTGAAGCCACACAGCCTGCTGCCCTCGTGTGCCTGAGCTGCCTGGCACTGACAAGAAGACAAAGGGGCCATGCTGGAGGTTGGAAAAGCATTGGGTTGTCCCCCAGCACACAGAATCACAGTCCCCAGGGCATCGCCAGAGACCCACCACACCCCACTGCAAGGCAAGGCAATAAGTCATCCTGTGAACACGGTCTCTGTGAGAGCAATTTCACTGGCAAGACAGATTTGGGGTAAAAATGATAATAATTAAGAATATTCTTGGCATTTCTCCCCATACACCCGGTAAAAGAAAAAAAAAAAAAAAAATAGATTTCGAGAAAAAAGTTTTCTACACGTTAAGACACCATCTCCTCTTCAGAGGCAGAGCTGCTCAGGCTGTTTCAGAGCTAACATAATGGGCTATGTATTTTCAAAGGGGGCTGTGTTTCAGACCAGATGGTTTCTGTCTTCTCATAGAGAAACAGAGACTACACAGTCGCAGCAGTGTTCGGCACCAAGGCAGTGGCACCCACGTTTTGGGGACAGACAAAAGGATGATTCGTGAGAATCTCAGTATAACTTAGGAAAAAATTGTTTCAATCCCTTACTGTCACAGTTTGCTGTGAAACTGGGTATCATATATCATCGCCAGTGATCACGCAAGCCTTATTCTGGTTTCACAAACACACCTATTAAAAGAACAGTGTGACAGTGTGCCCAGATTAGCCAAATAACGGGCAGCAACTCTCCCACAGCCCTGAATTTTCAGGAATTGCCAGTATTTCACTATTAAGCAGTAACTTTCAACAAAGGGTTTGAAGTATTCTTCAAGAAAACAAACACAGTTGCTCCTTTTTACAGCCTGGAAAAAAAAATGTACCTGAAAAATAAGGGCTAGGCTTTTCATTATGGTGGATAGCTGATATTTGCAATTTAATTTTCCAAAATGATTAATTCCTCTCTGCCCTTGGCTTTTGCTGGAAAAGTAACGTGCGCTGTTTCAATCTGTTGCTGCTGTACCTCACTGGGGTAATCTGTAATAATAAATATTTTACCTGAGTGTCCCTCACTTACGCAGGAGTGCTCTGGAAGTCTGGGAGGGGCAAGTGGATGAGCTGGTTCCATAGCAAGAAACAGAAACAAGGAAGCAAAAGTCTCAGTTACGGCATGCATGAAAAGTCAATGTTTTTGCACTGACCTTTCACTTGCAAAGGTGAGGCTGGAATGGATTTCTGTAACCCTACAGGGAGTTTCACTGCTTTCAAACCTTACAGGTATTTGGGAGGTTATTAAAGAAAACACCCACACCACAAGATGAGAGCTTGCACGGAAAACTTGGGATAATTAAAATGCCTGGCCAATTTTGCCCTCTGCCTTTCTAGTAAAGTGTTTTAATGAAGGGAGGACTATTTCACTAATATAAAACTCCATGCAAAGTTATTCTACATATTTACATAAGGCTAAAAATTTTAATAGTTTTTCCATTGCCAGTAAAACCCTCTCCTCTCCTTGATGTCTTGGTATAGTAAAAATTATAGATTAAGCATTTTCTAATTTGATTTAGTGAACAGATGCATTCTTTGCAGAACAGGTCAAATATCCCGTTCCAAAACTCTCTAACATCATGAAAGCATCACACAGAGCATCTTAGACTGAAATACATTAACGAATGCAAACAAATTTGGAATCAGAAATATGCTTAACTAGCCTGAAATAACCTGATTAGCTGGAGATCCAGTGCTCATTTTCCACAGACACTGACAACATTCATTTTTATTACTCTCTTCCAGAATAAATTTGTGTCCTAGAGTTACCCATGCTGATGGGAATATAGCGTGTAAGGGAGACACCTTGATTAAAGCACTGCACATCAAGCTGCAACAAAACAAACAATGTTTAAAATCCCCCACCACACCCTGTGGATAAACGAAAAAAGCCAAAATAAAACACAAACAACCCCTACACCACCTAGAATTTGGGAACAAGACAAATTGGGGAACATGGCTCTAAAGGGCATGACCAATCAGATCAACTTCTTAAACAGCTTCTCCAAGAAATCTGTTTGTGCAACTTTAATCAGACCAGAGTTCAGATGATGTGCAAAACTGCAGGCACACATGGCCAAATTTTCACAAATATCCCATAGATTATCTATCACCCTAGAAAATCCTTCCTTTTCAGCTGTTCTTGATCCATAATGCTGCAGTATAATTAATGCCACATATGAACTTGATATACTCAATTGTTATGAATACCAGAGATTTACCAAGGCAATCAGAATATTATTTGCATTGTGTTTTTTTTCTACTGGCTTTGCAAAGAGCTGTGCTGTGTTGCTTTGGATTGGTATCAAAACAAAAGGATCAGGTTAACCTCTAATTGCACTGAAGTTAGAGATCTGAAATTCACGCAGAGAAGAAACCCTGATGAATAGCTTGAACCCAGTTCAAATATTTGGCGTGTTTAGAGTGAAATGAGTATTTCCTCAAAGTAAGCAAGTTGAGTAATTACTAAGTCCCTAACCAAGCCAATAACTTCCCATTTCTTTCTCCAAAACACAATACTTCCCAAAGAGTTTGAAGAGCAACAATATGCAATGCTCAATTTTAAAATCTTAACAGCAAGCAAAGTAGGGGGAAAAAAAAAGAGAAATAAATACATATCTTCACATAAATTCTCCAGTATGGAGAGCCTTCAAACACATTCCTGTTTCTAAAGAGCATCTGATTGCATTAAAAAAAAATTAAATTGTTAATCATGTTAAGGGTTTGGCAAAAACCCAGAGAGATGGAAAGTAGGTCTCCAGTTTCCATGTGCTATTGGATAAATATAGCTGAGTTTTACATAGTCCAAATTTAACAGAAAACATCCCACTCCCTCTGGATCACCTATGGAAGAAAGTAGGCTGCACCTGAGGGTCAGGTCCTGCTCTGACATTCCTCAGAACAACAAGGACGAAATTCTGGGCTCAGCAAAATTTGGATCAGTTATGAGAGGACGTCAGACCCTAGACTTGTGTCTTTTTTTTTTTTATGCCTGCTGTTTAAGCTACAATTTTTGGAGCTATAGCTGCAAAATCATCATGATGTTCATTAACAAGCATGTGTTTAAGAGGCCCAGATAATGGTTCTTTAGGACAGCCTCACATCTCATGCTGTGGGAACATGCCAGCCAGCCAGCAACAAGCCAAGCCTTAGTCATAAAAGAGAAACTTGGTCCTTAATAATAAATCATCAAGAACATGTTTTTCATATAATGTGCATTGTGCCAGCCAATAGCCCTCTTGTCACTTTGATGCCAACCAAATGAAACACAGATTAAGCAAATTAAATTTCCTCTGCCATTGAAAGCAAACCAGGACAATGGATTCTGAGCACTGTGTGGTGTCATGGGAGGAGAGTAGGGCACGGGGTAACAGATAGACTTGGATTTGCATTAACCCATCACAGGGCACTCTGTTGGCTTAGTCCCATCTCTTCTCTGCTCCACATGGTACCAAGGCCCTGTAGGACCATCCTAGGAATAGATCTGTGAGGACACAGAGCAGATGAAACTTTGCCCTCAGCCTCATTTGGAGAGACAACATTCCCTGAAAATTGCAGGATGTTATCTGCTTCCCCATAAAAGCTTAATCACTTATGACTATGCATTAGGACAATAAAAATGATACCAGAAGTTGCTATGGCCTGGCAAACTTCATCACTCCTGCAGAAACCAAGACCATGTTCTTTGGCTTTAGCTGGTAGAGCTTCACTAGCAAGAAAACGCATGGACCAAGTATTTCCCAGTCTCTAGGCTGCTGCACAGTGTCCCGATTCATGCACTGACTTGACTTGGATTTGACCCATAGCCAGAGATCCACAGCCCACGATCAGTGGAGCCTCCTGCATCAATAAGAATGGCCGTAGAACACCAGAAACTACATTCCCAGCAGCTGCATCCCCAAAATCTGCTTCTGTTTCCTGCCCTTAACCACCTATGCTCACTACAGCCCATGTGTTAAGCCTCCAAGTCTTGTCATGTTACTTAATTTCTCTTGACAAAGAGGCTTTCAGAAATGGGCCAAATCCATCTGTGCACTGTTAGTTCAAGTGCAATTACAGCAAGAATCACCTCTGTCCTCCTTCCTCTTAACCATGAGATCCATAGAACTATAGACGCTGTCAAGATCCACTTTGTAACCATCTAATTTTCCACGGCTTTCTTTAGTCAGATGCTGGAAGCTGGCAAACAGCAGGTAGTAACTCCAGAAAAACACATCTCGAGGGTGCCTGAAAACTGTATTTCTCTCAGATTACATACCAGACAGTAAAACTGCATCCTGCCTCTCGAGCCACCCAAAGTGACCAGTTATCAGATCAATGGGCAGCAATCTTGCACAATTACACTCGCAATTCACATGTCACTGCACAGAAATTCCTGACTTTTTACCTCTTCATCAAGCTTTCCCTTCATTAATTATTTAATAAACTGCCTATAGGAGCTTTAATTGTAAACATTTGTTAAAGATATCAAACCTAGAAGTGTGCTAGAATGTTTCCCACCTCAAGCTTTAATGAGTTTACAATACCTTCAGCCCATATGCTTCAAAAACGTTATCCTCAATTATGTAACAGGAGGTGCTCTGCTGATATCTGTTAACAGCTAGAACAGCTGTGGTTTTCTGCTTTTTTGCACTGCTCAGGAGAAGCAGCAAGTTCAGCTTCCTTTTTTTTTTTAATTTGGTTGCAAAACCTCTGAGCCGAACAGGTGTGTGCAATCACGAACCACAGCGATGAGCCCAAACTGCTGCTTTTCTAAAAATTCCACCAGTCAGTGACACACACTGGTCAAGGTTGCACAACCTTGTTTTCCACAGGCTGTTTCTGATGATTCATTGCCCTCACGGAGGTGAGTTTCAATTATCGTTAATACATCTTTTTTTTCTGGTACTGTACTAAGAACTTCCTCATTTTCGTCTCTTCTCTTCCTCCCCCTCAGCTCTCCTAATTTAAGTGAGTTTCCTTGTTAACCAAGAAACTTACCTTGAACATTAAAGAAAAAAATCTCCCTATGTGTGCCCAGAGCAGACTATAACAGCAGAAAATTCCGTGTACGATTTTATTCTCATTGGGCTCTATGAAAATGCTCTTCGTTCCTTCACCTCTCACTAACAATTGGCAGAAGCCAAACACTTTGTGGGGTTGTGGGATTGCTCTGCAAGAGACACTTGTCCAGAGCTACCAAACTAATTTCACATATAGGTGAGCTTATACTTCCACTGGAATCAAAAGAAAGAAGGCGACATGAACTTGACTGCCTCATGTTCCTGCAATTCCCCATTCCCTAATTTTCTTGTCATATGAGGTATTCTCATTTCATCTTAACAAAGGAAGAGTTGTGAAAAAAAGAAAAAAAAAAACCACCAGGAAAAGCTTAAACTTAAGGAGCCAAATTTCTTATGACTTTTTTTGTCCATGTAAGCTCCATTTCCTTTCCCTAGGTCTCCGTCCCCACCTAAGTGTCAGCACACTACCATAAATAAGAGGAAATGTGTGGAAAAAACTGGGTCCTCAGGAGGTCAGATGACACCAAGAGCTGCAATTGTGAAAGCTGACATCAGACAGACCTCACTTTTATGTCTTCACAAATTCTGTTTGCGAATACATCAGACACTTTGTTTTATCAAAGGTAATAACAGCTGCTTCCCAATGGAGAGACAGGAGCTGGTGCCTCAAGTGCTGCTGTCTCTGCTCAACATGCACTAAACACCCTGTGTGGATTCCTACAAATATTCAAACAAGGCATCACTTGGGGAAGAAACAGGTTTTCCTTCTTGACGGATGCTGGGCTTTCATGAGGTTTTCCAAACCTACGTGTTTACAGGCACGTCCTTCCCCATGGAGCGGCCACACCAGAGAGGGAAGGGCTTCAGAAGGAAAGGGTTGTACCTCCCTCCACTCCTCCATCTGCTTCCCTTCACCCTGCTCATGGTTTCCGAGAAGTCCTGCCTGGCTGACACGATGTAGGGAGGCAGGGGAAGCTCTGCTTGGTGTTGCCTGCTGAGCTTGAGCAATTCTGGAGTTCTCAGAAGCACTTGCAGTTTATCAACACACACTTCGTATCTAAGGAGTTTAAGGTCTATCCAAAGGTTAGGTGGCAGCAGGATGAAGAATCTAGGTCCAAGTTTTGGATTTCAAGGCATAAATCCCAGACAGACACTTAAGATCAAGTGGTTTTTCTACAGCCAAAACCTATGAAATCTCAAAAATCCCACCTGGTATGGACCTGTATTTTTAGACATCTAGTTATCCTCAAGGACCTAAGCAGGTTCCTTGCTGGAAGTCCGCAGAAAGCTGTTGCTGAAAGGATCTGGATGCCCTGTCCTGGGGTCAGACACCTTAGCAGGGAACACATTTCCCACAACTCTCCCAACACAGCACAGAGAGCTCTGCACATCTTCTCTTCCAAACCCCTGTGGACATCCTGCAAGTCAAATGTGCTGACCCTCTGCAAAAACAAGGTCGTTACAAAGCAGCCACACCAAAAGACAAGACCATGAGTTCTATTTCAAGGGAAGTTGGATAGCAGCATCCAGGACATTTAGAAAGAAGGAACAGAAACTTTTTTTTCTCTGAACTTTTCCTTTGGAGCCTCATGACTTCAGATTTTGCAAGTGCATAGGGAAAGATACGTGCACATCAAGAACCTGTGATTCACTAGGCTGAAGTCTGTAAATTTAACTCCTGAATCACATGACCTATAATTGTAGAGTGATTCTCTACCAACTTAGAGTCTAATAGCCAAAGAGAAAATATATGTATAGAAAAGAACCAGAGAAACAACCATCAAGGTGTGTCAGACTCATCTTTCCTGCAAAGAGGGGCATAAAATTACTGATTCATCATGTGAATTCTGAAATTCAGCACTGGCCACTGCAACTTCCTACTTAACATCAGAGACAAAAATAAATCTCCTTGATAAAAATGATGGTCTGAACATTGCTCGTCTGTGGAAGACACTGCAGCCAGACACCAAGTCCACGTTTAACAGCTTTCATGCACTGATGTGATTCTTAATGGATGTTTTAAGAGATGGCAGTCTATGTCCTTGCATATAAAACAAAATAAAACAATCATCACTACCATCTTTACTTCAGAAGTTATTAAAAGAATATTAGATGCACATTGCATTCATGGAATGCTTACAACAGGACCACAGAATGGTTTGGGTGGAAGGGACCTTAAAATTCATCCAATTCCACCCCTTGCCATGAGCAGCGACATCTTCCACTAGACCAGATTGCTCCAAGCCCTGCCCAACCTGGCCTTGAATACTTCCAGGGATGGAGAATCAACAGCTTCTCTGGGGCCTCATCATCCTCCCAGGGAAGGATGTCTTCCTGGGATCATGTATTGGGTTTGCATGGCCTGGTTTTTGGCAGCAGGTGTAACTTTACCAGCACAATTTATTATGGGAGACCTTAAGAGCATCAGTCAGCACCTGCAGTGTCATTCATGTCACCCACCAGCCCTTTCCCCTCATAGTATAACTGAACATTTTAAAAAAGTGTATCAGACAAAACATAACTCACAGCACTTTACTGATGCAGGAACAGGAGCTTTCCTAGGCAGTAAAATACACACTGGAGAAAGATGACATGCACGACGTAGACAGATTATCTTAAATATCAGGTGTAAAATTACTTCTCCAGCAGTCACAGAATGACTTAAAGTCTGGTCGTCTCATTTAAGTATCCTAAATCCCACTCTACAGTTACCACAGCAGCTGGCATGATCCACCCCTTGCTCAGGAATTTTAAAAAATTAATAATAATAAATTGCCTAGAGTAACGTTAATAACAACTGTTTTCTTACTCATATCTACCCCTCAAAAAGGAAGAGAGGAAAAAAAAAAAACTAAAGAAAAGGAAAAAACTCCTCTTCTTCATAGGGTCAGAAGGCAAGGGATTCAATTCATTAGAGGAGACAGCTTCCTTTGCTTTGCATCACCTTAAGGCTAAAATTCAGGAGGTACCTTTTCACATTCCCACCAGCGCAAGCTTGAGTGCTTCTTCTCCTCAGAAGGATACAAACACTATTGATTTTTAGTTCTTTTTTACTCTGTGTCAGTACCATCACATGCATGGCTATACAATATCATAATTGCCCCGATGTGTTGAGATTTTGAACCGCTGTGGAAAATGCAAGGAGACAACGAGGAAGTTTGGCAGTCAAATAAACCAGGATTGTTTGAAGAGGTGATCTACCAAGCCAGGGATTTTTTTTTTTTTTGGAAAAAGACAGGAGAAGGGGACCCCAACCAATTTATGGGTGTCCAGATCATCGTAGAGGCACCAGGTTAGCAGCTGAACATGTCACATCCAGGCAGGTTGGGTAATTTCTTATTGCATTTTATTATTTATGTGGTACAGGGTAGAACAGTGAAAAACAGATTTCTAGAAGGGAATGGATAAAAATGAATTATTAGGATTCTTTTTTGAGAAATAAAGCAGAAGAGTTTTATCCCTCCTCTTTAGTGATTCTGCTGGAATAGCCAGTGTCAGTAAGGTATATTTGCACACAATTTTTTCATAGAGAAAAAGAGTACTTTGAGTCAATTTGGCTACATCTGTAGTGATGTGTAAGTGTTTGTACTGCTGGTTAAATTCTTTGATTACTTCTCATTAGGGATCAGGGAGTAGTGATTTGGTATTTCAAACACTTCAAGTTCAGCCCAAAATCAGATTTATGTCAGTCCAATGTAGGGTTTGTAATTTAATTTAAGGCCATGGCTACAACTCACAAAAGTGGAGGTGTGATCAGACTGCATATTGGACACTGAATTGTGGAAATGAAGCTCACGGTTTAAATTCAGCTCAGCTCGAGGAGAGAAAGGATGTTACTGTATTTACCGACTTCATCTTTTGGTGGAGAAATAGAGGCTATATGCATTTAGGACTTCAGATTCTGGTAGCTACATATGTTTCTGAAATATTTTTAAATACATTTTACTACATTTCATCTGGTTCTAAAGTGGATGTGTCATAATAGAGGTCATCAGCTTCTGTCTGAAGCCTGCAGCATCGTGCAACTTTAGTTACAACATTGAGTATTAGCCCAGTAATAAACCCTCCCATCTGAGATAGGGATTCAGATAAGACCCTCATTTGACTTCATGTTTTCACCCAGTCTTTAAACTCCATCCTGTCAGAGGAGTATCTGGATTTTTTGCTGATAAAACACTCAGAAAATAGCACATTTCAAGTCGAAGGAAAAAAAAAAATTGGTAGCAAATAGTATAGTTTTATTTTTTAATCTCACTCACTATAGGAGAAATGGGACAGTGCAAGTTCCTAGTCCTAAAAATGCTCTTTTCTACCTGCTTATCAGTGATCAGCAGTAATTACACAGCTAAAAACTGTCCTAAACTGCAGCTCCTCCTGCCATCGAAAAAGTGATTCTTCTCTAAATGACACAGAAAAGTCATGTTATATGGCACATATATATATATATGCATGTATATATATATATGTGTGTGTGTATTTAAAATCATCAATTTTCATTTAGTAATGTGTCAGAAGTGTTAAAAAACTCTGCTAAAGATTTAAGCGTTAAGGGAAAAAAAAAAATTGCCCGAAATACCACTAAGTATATAAAATAAAATTTAAAAAGCGAAAATTTATTTCAACATTTCCATAAAATTTGAAGTCTTCCCTTAAAAAGATGATTACGCAGGCATTAAATGCCAGGTAAGCAGAGCATCCACAAGTCAGAGTTGGATGTTGGAGAGCAAACAGCTCCTGAGAAGCCCCCATGGTGTACAAGGTAGCAGCACTTTTTACCCCAAATAATTCTGGATTGGGCTGTTAAAGCCTGTACTAAGTCTGGTTTCAAAGCTCATCTTAATAAATGCAAACGCCATCTCTGGCAAGAGCACAAGCATTGTTTAGACCTCAGTGCACCCCGGAATCAAGGAGGCAAACCCCAAATTCTCAGTTTTGTGGAGTTATCCTCAATGGTGGATCTCATACAGCCTCTTCAGAGAATCATTAAGGCTGGGAAAGACCTCCAAAACAGAGTCCAACCAACATCCCAGCGCTCAGTAGCTGGGATATCTCTTGCTCTTTCTTTGTGGCACCTCACCTGCTACAATATTCACTGTCCCACTGCTTGTAGCAATGTAAAGTGAATCCATCAGCGTTGTAAAGCTCACGGGCTGCTACTCCCAGTTAACAAGTTATATTTAGCTCAGGCTCAACGCTCCTGGTTTTGATATGGTCTCTTTACTCCAGATTCAAAGGTAATGGGTTCTTCTATTAAAATTTTATCAGACATCTATAAACGTAGCAGTTGCTTTAGACTGCAGTGCACAAAGGGAAGAAAGAGGGAGAGACTGATAAATCTTAAAGATTTTACTGTTAATACAGGGAGAATTTCCTTTGTTTGTCGTGACGTGTTTTATTGGCGTGCTCGCCACAGTTCAATTTAGATTAAAAAGTAGGAAGACTGTTTCCCAAACGACAAGTATCATAAACAAGCACAAGCAGACAAATTCCTGTATTTGTACCCCAGAGAGACATGCCAAACTATCTACACAGAGCCAGGCTAAGGGGCAAACCTGCAGGTTCAGGGGGAGCCAGTCTGCATTTCGCTGCCCTCGACAAACACAGCCGCGCGGTTCCGCCGAGTTTTGATCCACTGCAGTGCCAGCGCTGCACTGTGTCAGGTTACACTGGGTCACATCTCGTCTGTGATGTGACACAACGTGACACGACTCAATGTGATGCTCTGCACAGAGCGGGCAGGTGCCCACAGGAAGCATACACTCCGTGACTACGAGCGAGTTGTTGGGCACAGCAGGTACAGCGCTTCGAGCCGCTCTGCACGGCCATTGATGTAGATAATTAGTATACAAAACAATGCTCGGCAATATGCTCATTCCAACTCAGTTGTTTCCTATAAAACATACCCCTAAAAAATATTTTATGGGGGCTGTTGGTTGAGATGATTCCATGCTTGGGTGTTATGGTGTTATAAAGAGTGAAATCACCTGCCTCAATAAGCCACATTGCATCTTAATTTGGGAGGCAATGTTCAAATATTGGTATATGAAGGGGCATCAGCTAGGTAGAATTTGCTTTTTATTTTGGTGAATAAACTTTTCCATAATGTTGTCACAGGCTGAGCACAACATTTATAGCCAAAATAGCACTCTCTTCACCCCGATAAGGCGCCCAGCCCAGCAAGTGCTGATGATTACCTCTTCACGGTAAATGGGAGGCAGCTACATTACAACTCATTACCAAGCAACAAAAGAAAAGCTTGCCATGAAACAGCAAACTTACTTTGCATGCTTTTGCAAACTGACATATTATGACTTATCATAGGAACATCAACATTACTGTTTCTGATTGTTAATTGGCAAAAAAATCCTACAGCACATTTCAACAGTTGTGTCGTTTGATTTAGTTTGTAATTACCATAAAGAGCCTCATGGATTAACATAAATCATGGTTCTTCGATGAAAGTCTGCTGATCTCCTTCTTTTTCATAATCTATGCATTGAAAAGCATCCTGTCTTCCCAACCCAGGCAGTTTCAAGCCAAAAAAATACCAGGAAAACCTGCCCATTTCTCAGTTTGGAGGCAGTTACTAATGCATTTATTTTTAATAAATTAATTTTACTTTTTTCAAAGTGCCAACAAAAAGAACAGTTCAGAAAGCCAGTCGGCAACAGATATTTTTAGGTATCATATGAACAGCAATTTTAAAAGACACCAAAAAATCTCTCCTGGATGCACTACCACAGTTACCACGAGGTGATTTGCTTATGTAGCTCTCCAAGGAAAACACACAGAAGAAACTGAGAGCACTCACTGACCCCCAAATCTTGTATCCCCTCTGCAAACAAAGGACTAAGGATAATGCACTGGTCTGTGAAGGCAGCAGAAGGCCCCTCTCTCCTCCACCCATGCACCAGATTCCTGCTGCCTCTGTAGATTACGGTGCTGTGGTTTGGTATTTAATTGGAGGAGCACAAGTGAGCTGAGTGAGCGAGGTGTGACAGCAGTGTGAACCTGAGCAGCTCACACACACCATGCAGCACATTGTCCCTTTGCTGCCCAGGGCCGGGGGCTGGAACCTGAGGATTTTTGAGGTCTCCTCCAACTCAAACCAGACTGTGATTGTCAGCAAGCTACAGGTGCATGTAAGAAAAGGCAGGAGAAGCAGATGTGTGACTGCAAGGGGAAAGGGCGATAACAGCCCCAGCCAGGAAGCCTTCAGTCCAAGGTGCCCTTGTTTTATATTTAGGTATTCCTTGCCTATAGTTTTAAAAGCATGTGTGCAAAATGAGCAGCTTTATTTTGCCCTTACACGAGAGATGTTCCCAGCCAACCGAAGGGGGATGATGTACTGTAGACTGACAAGGGCTGCTAGGCTCGATCACCACAAGTGTTTCAAACTGTGGGAGAGCTAAACACAGAGTGAGAACGTTTTATTTTTAAAAAGCCTGGCAAGCCATGCTCCCCATATAGCTCACTTCCTCCCAGAAACTTTCCCTAAAATATTTTTGTTTGATATTTTGATCCAAGTCCTTATCGGATCCAAATCCGAGGCTCCTGACATCTGCTCCCATCTTTTCTGGAGAAGCTGGAGCCTTCAAAAGCAGGTAACTGCTGCCTCTGCACCCTGACTGCAAACACGCTCAGAGTAGTGACAATGGTCTGTTCTCAGCTGTCAGCGTTTACCAGCTACTCCCCACTTCTCCAAGCTCCAGCCCTGCCATATGCTCGGTGCAGAGTAGCCCCTGATGATGTGTTGTAACCAGGATGATCCTGTTTAAAGGTTTGTGCATAACACAAAAATAAATATCGGCGTTATTGGCAGAGGCAGCAACACATATAATCGTTTGCCTGAAAACTCCTCTTGCTAATAGACACGGATTTCAGTCACTTTTTGTCTAGCCAATTTTAACTGTTTGAGCTGGCAGTGCTGTGCCAGGTATCTGTTTGAGAGACAGATGCTTTGGAGACACTTCAGCTCAAAAAAGTTGAGGCATTTCTTTGATGAGGGCTGGGGAGAGGAAATGCATTGCCTTGCCCAGAATAACAGCAAGGCTTATTCTTGCCAAAGATCCTACCGCTATTCCAAGTAGGAACTTGGGATTCAGCAGAAATGGAGGTAGCTCTTGTCCAGGATCACCCATTTGCCTTTGGCCAGGTTGTTCTTATTTATATCTCAGGTTGTTCTTATTTGCATCTCAAGTTTGTGACAGATTTTTAATTTTTTTTTTAAAAACTTCTCAAAGTTGAAATGTATTTTCTCACAAGCCAAACCTATCCCTACTCGGGGTTTTTTAAAGCCATTTACACAGCAGGGGAGAGTTTTGTGCTGAGCTTAGGGCTACAGGAGTAAAAGAATTTATCACCTGCAAATGCTGCTCCTGGATTTAGGGCTGGGCACCCAGAGCAAACACAAATTTAAACTGTCGGTGCTTTTCAGACAGAAGTTAAATAAAAGCAGGGTTAGGGGGAAATCTGGATAAAAGGAAACTGTGAGTCTTCTAAAACAGGATAAAGGCAGAAGAAAATCTGATCAAGATGAGGTGAAATGCTGGGTACCAGACAGGATGGAGAAAGCACTGGGTAGGAGAGAAACAGAAATAGAGTAGAATCTATCCCCAACATAGATGCAACAGCAACCAGGCTACAGGTAAAAAACACCTTGCAAGGGAAGTGGGATAATGCTTTGGTTTTAAACTCAGCTTGTCCACAGAAAAGCCCACATGAAAAAGCTCAGAGTGTCGATGTTTGGCTTCTCAAACCACAGACTTCTTATTTCTCCCTCCTCACAGAAACATCTGTCTGGCTGTAACCCCTGCCTCGCTCACATCACACTCCCAAACATTTACCCTGGTGAGCGCAGCAGAAGACGTGATCAAACCCTGTCATAATGTATACAGGGAGAAGGCCACTACACGTGTGTACAATTAAGGTCACACAGGCATTTCTCTGACTTCTGAGTCTCAGGCACTGCCGGATTTTGTGCTGTGCAAACATAGGATGCACAGACCCAGCAGCCTCCCCCCGGGATGGGGTGCATTTGGGAGCAGCATCCTACACCGAGGCAAAGTCTCAATGGAGTCTGCGGAAGCTGCAGGGTGCTCAGCACTTTTGAAAAGCAGAACACTTATATTTAGACTCTTAAATGAACTTCGCAGCCTAAATTTAGGCTCCTATTTCTGACACCAAATAAAAAAAGAAGAAAAAAAAAAATCCATATGAGCCTCCAAGTTTAGAGCTGGGTACCTCGACGTAGTCATGTCGGAGTGAAATGTAAACCTTGCACTTCGGCCCACATTCCTATCAAGTTGATTTCCAAAAGGGGAAGCGATCAAGCACGCAATATTTTAAAAGGAAAATAATAATCCAGACTTGCTCATGTGAATTCCTTACATCCTGGTTTATTGCTAGCTGCGAGTCAATTGATTTGGATCTCACTTGCAGCCTCTTACACAACTGCAACTCTATCAGCTCTAACGAAAGCAAGATTTTCACAAAATTTCCATCTCAACTTCAGCTGTTAAATCATATTTCTAAAGGGAACAGTGGCATATAAAAAAGTTTTAGTGCCAGCAAAGTCAGCAGGGCTAAGGCCCCTAAATCCATGCTGAAGTATTACACACCTTTCAATTTTGACTCGTATAAAATATCACTGTGCAAATATTTTCCATTTGCAGGAATCACCTGCTCCTGACAGCTTCTCAGGGAATTTTTCTTCACATGTAATACAATCTAAACATATGTGTTGCATTAAGTTGGGTTATATCAGGTCATGCCACCTGACACAGTATATCCCACCATAATCTAATGCCATGTAAATCATCCATTACAACAAACCTAAGGGAAAAAAAAAGAGAAGGAAAAAAAGCCAACTTTTCTCCCACCTCACAGGCAGCTGCAGCAGATAAAGTGTCTATATTTTCATATAGAGCCAGGTGAGCATCTGGGGTTTTTTTGTTATTTCAAGGCATTTCACTACATCTCCATTTCCATGGTGGTCACAGCTACAGTCCCCAGCTTGCTGATAACAAGTGGTGAAAGGAAGGGAAGGTTTAGGACTTAGTTTTAGAGAATATTTTCATAGCTAATACATGCTACAACAGAAGTGAAAACGTCAGAAATATTATAGCAGAGCCATAAAATTCAATGCAGGTCCAAGGCTCAATGAAAACCAACAGAGGAACAGGTGGGAGAGCAGGCGAAGGGGATCAGCTGTCCCAGGAGGTGAACACAAGCCATGGTGCAAATCCATTCCCATAGAGGCCAGATTTCAGGTTCTCCCACCTCATCTTAAGCAACAGAAAATTAGTAATTCTTCATCACTTCATCAGCTATACCTTTCTGGGGGTGATCAGCCTCTTTTAGCAGCCCCACTGCTGCTCCCTACGTAAAACTGGGGAGGCAGGAGGAGAGAGAGCCACAGTGCAGGTTATCCCCTGCAGGAGACCCACTCCCATCCCTGGGAAGTGGCATAGAGAGGTTTCTATACCCCATTCACTCTGCACAACATTTCATCTCCATGCAGCCCTTAGAGCTGGAAAAATTATTCTTGGGGTTTTAAAGCAGGCATTGAAAATCAGCAGTTCTTCCATAAATATTAAACTATCACACTCATTATGACAAAGGCATCTGCTGAAGGCGATTATTTGTCTGAACAGCCCACACAGCGTAGGTAGAACATGGGTTATGTTAAGAGCCTGTTGTAGGATGCAGTCTTGTATCATTTTATAAAGTAGAAATTTTACATCCAAAGGGTAAAGCTTAATATCCTGAATTATAACCATAGTAAGTTACTGCTGATTTTTTTTTAATTTTGCAATTCTGTATTTTTAAAGTTGTCTACTTATCTGCTGGAACTGCACTGAATTGGATTTAATTGCCAACAGATTTTTACTTATAGCAATAGGAGTGTCTTGTGAGTAGCTACAAAGGGATTCTTACAGGAGCAGGAAAATAACATCCCTTTACACTGAAACAAACAATTACTGCTGATGTAAAATATAGTGAGTCTCACAGGCAAGCATGAACTCTGCTTACGATTGAGATAATTTCAGCTGAACTGGCTTTAAACTTAAACTCATGCTAATGAAGAGACTGCAAACACACCTTGAACCCTAATTCAATAATGAGATCAACAATTACACTTAAAGGTTACTTAGCACTGCAGGAGTGTGAGCAAAATCCTTGTGATCACCTATATTGTGCTGTTCATTATTTTCTTTGATGATTAATAACACTGAAAAGCACTTGGTAAAAGAATAAAATGAAGTACAATATTTATACCTTATTACAAAGTGCATTAGCAAATCAGAGCCCTCAGAGCACCTACATTAAAAAGAAAACATCATCAATATTTGATGTTTGTCTTCTTTAACATCTAGCTGTGGTTTTAACAACAACAAAACTTTCAGCCTTGGATCCACTGCAGTTCCCAAAAATGCCATCTTTTATCCAGCAGACCCACGTGCTGGCCATTTTCTTACACTTCTTTGTTTCCACCTCTGTGTGGCCCTTAGAAAATAGAAACCAGCTTTTGTAAATGTGTAATTTCAAGAGGTGAGTGGCACGAGACATTTTAGCGAGCCAGAGGAAGGCAGTTATGCGACTTGGTGATTTCAACACTACTCTGCGTCGGGAGGGAAAATGGCACGAAGACATTGTGCTAGGCAACAGATCATGTAAACATTTCCTATGACAGTCTTTCATCATCTATAGGAACATTTACACTGCCAGATCTTGTCTTCTTTAAAAATGTCAGCTCGGTAAGTTTGATGCACATGTGCTCCTTCTGTAAGTGTCTGCTCAGGCAGACAGTTTACTAATTTGTGGCTCAGTAAGCCTTCCACTGCACCGAGCACCTTGAGGTTAGCACATCTCTAATCATTATTTGATAACAGAAATCTGTAAGCATCACATCCCTGGTAACAAGAACATTGTATCTTAGCAACCAGCCTTGATATTCAAACAATTTCATTAAAGCGTAGCACCTCTTAGCAGGTGGGTGAGTGCGGGTGTTGATAAACATTTATAACATGATCAACCATTGTGTTTGCCAACACTATAATCATCATGACAAATTTATGAATTTGTTTACAAGCTCTTAGGTACCAGCCTAAGTAGGTAAACTACCTCAAAGCACGCTTCTGTGTCTATAGATAGAGGCGCGTTCTGAGATTTGATGCTTCTTTAAATTGAACATATTGGGGAAAAGGTTAGCAGATGAACATCACATGTCACCGTAAAAAATCACCATTTAAATTAAACCACAAAGGATGTGTTAGAGCGAGGGCAAGGATTATATTTCACCCCCAAGAGAGCAAGGAAATTTAAAGTTGAAACTGTCTGTAATCTATTCTGAGGTCCCCAACAGGGCACGGATGTGGACACGGTGCCCCAGCCCCACATGGAGGAACCTGGGGGTCACCCCCACCATATGCAGGGAGCAGTGGCTTCCTAACCTCAGCCAGAGCTTGGCAGCCCTGCCAAAGGGAGATATCAGGATAACCCATCTGCCTCTCAAGAGAAAGGCACAAAGCTCAAATTATTTCAGTTCATCAAATACAACACACCTACACCCAAGAAGGATGACAGGCTTTGAAGAAAGCAAGTCCACCACCTTATTTGGGAAATGCAGCTTGGACATCCCTCAGTCATGCCCAGCACAAAGGGCTCACATAAACATATCTTCTGAAGTGGAAGCACTTGCAGGCCAGATTGGCTGAATTCTGCTTATAGAAACACAGGAAATCTTGCTCAGTTCTGGGTTAGAGCCCTGTCCCTTGCTATCCCAGGAAAGCTCATCATATAATGCTGTTCACAAACTACTGAGCTTCATCTTAAAACCAGTTAACTTTGTCAACCCTATAACTTCCATGGGAAGCTTTTTCTCAAATTTAGATAATTTGAGGACTCTTAATCAGGGGCTGTTTTTTATTTATAGCTCTTGAATATTCATTTGTTCTCATGCCAATATTGTCATTTAACAGAGACCACTCAACCCTTCTTAGTGTTTACATCCCCCTTTTTTTTTTAAGCACAGAGCAATCGTGACCCCTCTTAGTCTTCATTGTTGCTAGGCTAAACAAATTGTGCTCTTTTATGGCTGTATTACATCAACACAACCCTGTGGAGGGCAATAGGTTTGCTCTTTTGTAATCAAAACCAGCATTTGATCTCATGAACTTAAATGGAAATATCCTTCTAGGAGTGTTACTTTCTAAAGCGATTTCCAGTGTTGAGTTGCTGCCCAGACAGGCACGGCGGAGAGAGAGGGGACAGCCAGAGAAAGTGATCTGGCCAGCCCAGGGTCAGACAAACTGACTGCTCTGTTTGCAATCCCATGTGCCAGCTGAAGTCACTCAGGTCCTTTGGAGGGCCAGACTTTATGCAAGGGTTTTGGCTGCCAACCTAAGTTATGAAACCACTTATCTACCCAAATCTACTTACAAATGTGAGTCTCTCCACCCCTTACTTTCCCTGTAAGGTAAAGCCACCTTTACCACCTCATGGGGTTCTCTGAGAGCAACACCCTCAGGCCACAACATCCCCTGGGCACAGATCACACACACTCAGGTCCAAACACACACTCAGATTCAAATTTCGTAGTCTTACATCTATACTGTGCATCAAGCCAGCGTGTGGTTGGAAGGCCATATCTAGAAACTTCCAGACACTCCTTTTCTGTCAGCAAAACATCCTCACAGCATTATCCATCAGTCAGATGCCTTTCTGCATTGCCATCCATGGGGGAGCACGTGCCAGGAAGCAAACAAAGGCAACAGGAGAGGCAAAAGTATTTAAGATTAGTGGGTAGAGAAACAGAATATGTGTCATACTCCAGCTTTGTGTCTGATTAATGGATATTTTATGAAAAGAAATCAGAAGAAAAATTCTTGGAACAGTCAAGAACTCCTTGACGCTTCAATCAAGTCTTCAAAATGACCTGCTCCCCCTTTCAGTGACTGGTTTGCACTAATTTTTGCAAGCAAACCCAATAATAACCTGGCTCGAGCTGCAACGTGTGTTTAAAATTTACCAAAAGGTGGAAGATGGAATGCAAGCAAGAGAAAAACAGGAATATGAAGTTTGTACCTTGTACCTATGGCATCCAAGGTAACACCACCGCACCACTGATTTCACACTGGGCACGTTACATCAGGCTATTAATCTACCTGAAATACCTGGGGCCAAGTGAAGCGTTCTGAAATAGGTAACTGAGACTCCCTTTTGGAAATTAAAGTCATCCACTGCAAAAAAGGAACAACATATTTTGTCACTGTAGCTTGTTGTCTTTGGGGCTAACTTTCCTCCCAGTGCTAAGATCTGGTGATAATCCTATAAACTACAGCTGGGAAAGGAAACCCACCTGACAGAGACTAGTGTTTTGGTGGGATTTCCCCCCCTCTTTTCCTTTAAACCAGCTGTCCAGGTTTGTAAAGTTTCGTTAAGTTTTAATTAAGTATCTTAAGATTTTTTTTTTTTTTTTAAATCAGAAACAAGACTGCAGTAAACTACAGAAAATACTACACATGCACTTTACTAAACCAATGCCAAGTACACAGGCACATCAATATATAAAAAAAATACCTTTACAAATGTGAAGCAGTTCCACACACACAAAAAAAGGGGGGAACCTATTTTAAGCAGGAGACCAAGTAAATCTCTTTTCTCCTACACAAACAGAGTGCAAATTTAATTGCCAAAGGTACACCCTTTTTTGTTATCAGACTATATATATATACATAAATTTGGCCAGCTGTGGCTTCTCATGCCTCAATTTCACCTTCTATAACATGAGAGAACTTGAATCTCATCTCCTTCCCTGAAAGCTATCATTTTCAAAGCACTCTAAACCTGAAGTTATTTTTGGAATAGTGTCTTCAGAACAGGCAGAAGAAACACCATGAAGAACAACATCACTTGCAGGCAGAAGTCAAATTCATGTTCGTTAGCAGAAATCTTTATACTCTGTGTTTTCATAGCACAACAGAGTCTGAGCTATGGAGTGATGACAGCATTAAACTGGAAAGAAATTTTCTCCTTCCCCTTCAGCATATTTCTTTTGCAGGACACATGTTTAGCAGTCAAAGAAGAGAAATGAACGAGTGTTTGCAATGCTGTGAAAAATTTCAAGTCTGGGTTAAAATTTCTAAATGCAGTTTGAAATAGGACAGGTTTAGAAGAGAGAAAGAAGACTTTGAGGTGGCCTTCAGGCAGTGTTGCCCTGCTCTCTTACTCCACCCATTTACTATTCATAGAAAAATCCAGTATTTTGGGTTATTATTTTTCCAGCAGCCTCAGATTGTATCCATTCCCCACAAAAGATTAGTAAAGGTGCACGTGAAGCCAAAAGCTGGTGAAAAACCTCCCTCACTGCACATCTTGTTTGCTAATACTCTACTAGCCCAGCTTCCGAGCCTGTCCCACACCCCTGCCCCACAGAGGAAGCCACCTGACAACACTTTCTGGGCACACAATAGAGCAGGCAAGGACACATTGCCCAGGTCAGCCAGGAACAGACACGGGGGTGATAATAAAACACAGCTCTACAGAGGCAATAATCACTTGACACCCCCACGGGCTGGTTAAATATTATCCCTGTTCTGCAGTTTGGGAAAACCGACGGACATTCTGCCGAGGCTACACGGAGCCACTCATCAGATGTGGGGCTTGATCTCCTTGGATCCAGGTCTCCATTTTTATATCCACAATTGATGCCAAAAAAAGGGAAACGGATGTTTTCAGATACCGAGATTTCTGGGGGTGAGAGGGGCAGTTTCTAATGTTTTTATGGCCTTCCCCAAAGCAGCTCTAGGGCTGCTCAAGAGTTTTGGCTCACAAAAGGAGATGGGGCACATGCTGAGGCCACCTGTGGCTCCACATTCCCCTCTTTCATTCCTCATCCCTCTCCTCCCCTCCTTCCTGGGGGGAACTACTTACAAAGAGACACACCATGGGTATCTGAGAGGTCCCATAAATTTGAAATTTCTGTGTTTCAAGCTCCAGCAAGCTGTTTTTACCCATACTGGGCCAGGAGCAGCAGAATGGGGAGAGTATGCTGAGAAGTAGGGTCCTACTGCACCAGCTGGGGGTAACATTTTCTTACAACCAGCACAAGATGCCACAGCTGATGCCTGAGGATAAACATACACCCTTTCATATTTAACCAGCATATTTTGCCTTTTCAGCACAATACTCAAATCTGTTTAATTTTCAAACTGCCAGCTGAGATCTTCCTGACATTTTCAGGGGAGAAGGACAAGAGGACCAAGGCTGAGGTTGCCCACACAGAGCACTGCAGGTGACATCATTTTGGGCCCAAACAAAAATGCCACCACAAGGGATGGTAGAAAAGCTCACTCCAACACCACTACACAGCAGCTTCCAAGACTCCAATATTTGTTTTACAATCACTAAGCAAGGTCCTCCAAAAATTTTATACCAACTTCAGGCAGTTGAAGTGCCCACTCCAGTCCCAACACAAAGGTTTAAGTATTTAAATTTTCTGTGCTGATGTATGCTGGGCTGCTATGTCCTAAATACATCCTTTTCCTTGATTCCCAGCAGAACCTTTTTGTCCAAAACAGGCATACAAAACCAAAACCCACCATAAACCAGGTAAAGCTGAGTTTCATAGTGGTCTGAGACAACTTGTGGGCCACCTACTTAGTACCATCACTCTAATTAAGAATGTTCTAACAGCAGGGGAAGGTGGAAAACACTTTGAATGTTTTGCTGAACCTCCTGGACTTGTATGAATTTCCCAGCTTTAGTTCTTCAGAAGCCCATCTTCTAGATTAAGATCTTGCAGTGGTCAGTTAAACTGTATATGTTTTTCATTAGAATCCTAAAGATAAATATGAATTCATAAGTGTGTGTACATACATATCTGCAGGATTTAATCATTCAGATCACAGTGGAAAGTGATTTTAACACAGCAGTGAATTTTGCCTTTCCAGTGTGCTAGAGAAAATAAAAAAAGTAGAGCTGTGTATGAACATAAATCAGAGTGACCTTTACCACTTCTTTAACTCCCAAGGAAAAGCTACTGCATTTTAGGGAAAGAATAGTCTCCATTAAAGAAAGAGACAATCAGCCCATTAGGTCAATTTTAATTTTAAGACCAGAATATTAAATACTCCCTTTGATTATGAATTGTATTAACGTGATTAAAATAATCTAATAAAAAAAATCCTAATCCCAGACCTGCTGTCATATAAATATATAAGGTTCAAAATATTTCAGTGCAACTTAACATTGGTAATAAGGTCCATAATTTATTAAAATGATGATCTAACCACATTTAAATTAATTTTAAAACTCAAAAATATACACTCTTACCATCTTACTGCCTGATATAAAAGAATGCCAGTAGAATCATGTTTTACAGCCTTTTGCTTCTCTACCGATTGTGTGACCATCTCTACAACATAAAAATATCTTAAAGGACAAACTCCATCAGATACTGGGAGAGATGAGCGACAAAAACTACAGGCAGAAGTCCTAACATTTTCCTGAAGAATCTTTGTTATTATTTATAAACACTTTTTTTTCTGTTGCTGAAACACAACCAGGAGACATATGCAGATAGATAAAACACCAAATGTTTATTTTTTTTTAAATTTTTTTTTTATGTTTTAAAGTGATCTCTGCATTATGCAGGTTTTTTCCTTCAGATCAGTGTTACAGTCTTCTGAGGCAGGCTGCAATCCCCGTTTGACTCATCACATTATGTGCTCGTATTAAGTTTTGCATTAAATCCCAGTGCCATCTATAACTTGCTACTAATATCTTTACACCACTGAGGCTTTGATATTTGATGGAAAGCCCCTGAAACCTCACCAAGGGTCTCATCAAATCAGGCAAGCCTCACTTTGCTGTGTATTTACCAAGTGAAGCATATATTGAAGCCAACCCAGTTTGAGGAGTCCACGGTTAGTTAATCAGCTATGAAGAGTTTTCTCAACCTATTGTTTTTAGCAATACAGCCAAAATTCTATGAAATGACATCCCTTGCTGCTCTGCTTGAATATCAATGCTTTACCTGAAGAGAATCAAAATGGTATCTCTCTCCCTCCCACTAATTCCTGACTTCTTGCTTAGTGCAGTGCATCTAAAGAAATGAAACTTATTGAATCAAGTTTAATGACATAATAAATTCTTCCCTTCAGACAATGTTGAGGCTTAATTCACTAGAGCACTTTAAGCCTTTGCCTTTAGCATCTGATGGGTCATTAGTCTGTAATCCAGCAGCTAGCCTGTTTGGAATCTAAACTAAATCAGGAACCGTATCAGTAGTTTCTGAAATATGACTGGCAGGTCAAGTGGCCTCAAAAAGACTGCCTGGGGCAGTTAAGACTAGGATAGGGCATGACTAGAACAGAACCAGTGATGAATCTGGAAGCTTGTACTCAATAAAGACTTCATTCATTCTAACTCACTAAACAGCAGTTCTTCAAATGACTTGACTTATATTTTTGATGTTTTTAACCAGTAGGTCATGCAATAAAATTGTCCTGTATGTGCCAATAGGCTTAACACACAGATCATTGACTTGCATGCTTGGGCATATTTTATTTACATTTTTCCCTCAAGTTTTTCCATTGTAGCTTGAAAAAGGCAATAGAATCACTGCCGTGTGGGAAAACATGTAATCTAAAGGACTTAGATCATACCATTTTGAAAAGCAGAAAGTTTGATGAAACATCCTTTTGTCCAAAAAGAAAAAAAACTCTGAAATGCCAATTCCTACACCTGGAAAGTCACATTCTTGAGATGCTACAAATAATCTGTGCTCCCAGCTGAATGTTTCTCCCGCTACGTATTAAAAACACTCCATATGCAATAATTTTAGGGCTTTTCAATACAAGCCAGAAAACCAACCCTGCTTTAGAATTTCAGCTGGAGCATTTCAGGCTTATTGGAGAGGAAAGTGTGCTGTGCTCACCTCCAGCACCCTCCACCACAGCATTCACTGAGAGCTCGTAAGACTTGATTCAAAGTCCGCTTCAGTCAATTGACCCCAGTGGTCTTTAGATCAGGCCCTTAATCTGTACATTGCACTCAGATAATCAGTAACAGCTTAGTTAGAGGAAGCTTTTTTTTTTTGCACCCATCATTTCCCAGATTCAGCATTTCCAAACCCCTCGAAATCAGACTGGCACTTCTGGTGGATACAGTGCAGCACATGCTATAGTTGAGGTTTAAGTGGTGCTCACAGTTTAAAAAAAAAAAAAACAAAAACAAAAACAACAAAACAAAAACCACAGTCGGGGAAAATAAATAAATAAACATATGATCTTGACACTTTGACTCCCAGGAAATACCCTGAACTATGCTTCAGCTCTGATGCCATAGTGATTTCTCAGTGGAGACAAAGGCGCACTGGCACCAAGCAGGGAGTGAAAAGGAAGACTAATTCTGGTTTGGAAACAGAGCACAGGGCTGGGTTACAAACTACAGACCAAGTTGCCCCACTGTCCCTAGAATACCAAAATACCAGGATTCAAAAGGCAGACAGGATAATCTCAAGATCCCCACTCTCAGGAGTGGCAGGAGCCCACAATCACCCCATTTAAGAGTCACCTTCTGCAGAGCGGCTGTGTGAAATTCAGCAGGGCAAATCCCAAAATATCCCCAATTAGAAAGATAACTCATTTCCAGATCCAGCCTGCTCAAAGTTGTCTACAGTTTAATTTAAATATGCATTAAACACACTGTGTAGCAGAGGCAAAATTACTTATTGCTTTAAGCATGCCCATGCTATTTTAAAATAGCCTGGCCGTCATGAGCATTTCTCCTATTATCTTTGGTGACATTTAATCAGTGCTTAAATGTTGGGAACACAGGGGAAAGAAATCAGGTTATATATTTGGGAAGGCGACTCTTAGAAATTAGGCTTCTTTCCAAAAGAAAACTTAGCCAGTTGCTCACTGCCTAAGCAAACAGAGTTAACACTTACATTTTCTCCCCGTAGGAGGAAAGTCAGAGGACACTCCAGCCAGGGTCAAATCCTTTTGAGGACACACTACCAAAGCTGAATTCAAATTCCCAGAAGACTCAGACCAATAACTTCAGCCTCTGTACAGTAAGATTCTCTTTTTCCCTGTGTCTCACATGCTATGGAGGTAGAAGGTATTTACAGAAATGAGAAAATGTAATTTTTTTTTCATTTATTATTGAACTATTAGAGGCACTCTGTCATTTGGGATCTCCCTGCATCTCCAGCCTTTGTATGCCAAGGTACTTCAGTAACAGCAGTAAGTGAAACTAAAATGCCAACTTGAGATTTGCATTATAAATGGCATGTACAAAGAGCAATTTTTTTTAAACTTTGGTTGATCTAGCATATCAAAGATCTTTTTCTCTCTTTTTCTAAGCTACTTCAGTGACTGTATTGAAGTGAACTGAAAGGATTAGCTTGAAAGTGGCAAGAAATCTGGCATGCAAAGAAATAATTTTTTCCCCCACACTTATTTCAGTTGAACTCTTCATTGTATGGGGGCCCCTTTCCTCTTCTGAAATGCATTTGCTCTGTCTCTCTCAAGCCATCCCGTGCTGTGCCAATACCAAACAAGGTGAAAATACAAAGTGTGCAAGAGCAGCTCCTGACACTGGTTCCTTCAGCCCCTCTTCAACCTTCTGCACTGCTAAACGGAGCACCAGAGTGAAGATTGCCACATATTCACTCATAATTTCCTCTTTAGACAGAGCTGGAGGTAAATCCAGTGACACTGATGGCATCTGCCTCTCCCACACTTTATCCTGATGCAGTTCCCTACAGCACAGACCTCCGTGTGACCGGGATACACATCCCAGAAACACGCACGGAGGATGTTCTCCGCTTCCCCAGGAAATCACACGCTGGTTTCACTACTTGCAGTGTGGTTAGCATAACCTTGCTCCAGTAATATCTATCTGGGAAAAATGAAGCAGCATGGAAAAGTCACCAGGGGAAGAAGAGCAGAAGGAATGACTCAGCTGTGAACCTGGATTCAGACAAAAATGACTAAGAGCTCCCAAAATCAAAGAAAAAAAAGAAAGTTTCACAACTGCTGATACCAATTCTCCACTCAGATGTGTTCCCATTTAGAAAACTTACAACAAGTTAGATTATTCTTTAGAAATATTGGTCACTCTGTGGCTGCCTACCTAGCTCGTCCATTTCCTTGGAATAATTAAGCAAACCAGCTGCATTAACTCTTTGAAACAAAAGCCCTTTGTGTTTACTGACAAGTTCAGTGACAGTCCTAGATAAGGCGCGGAGACGAGCTCCCAGCCTGTGTTTGGTGGAAGGCTGAAGGTCTGAGGGGGAAGAAGGGGCTGGCAGGCAGAGGCAAGGGGAAAGGTTTGGGTTTCCCAAGCTGGGGCTGAGTCAGAGCTCAGGGCTCCGTTAGCGCTCCGTGTTTACGGAATAAATCGTTATTCCCATCACAGATGCATCGCATTCACTGCCCACTCCAGTTGGAGCTCATTCCTCTTACATCAGTGACTCCACAGCAAGATTAGACAGACATGCAGCAGGGAAAAAATCCAGCTCAGGACAGCGTAACCCCCACTTTCCCGACAAACTTGTTTGTGCCAGGGCAGCCCAAAGGCCAGCAGGAGAAACGAAGTGTGTCCAGGCTGGCAGCCGGGGACAAACCTTGGGACACTCTGAGTACCCAAAATATGGGGAATGTTACTCCAGACACAACAAAATACAGCTTATAGGGACATGCCACTGGGATAGACTTTAATACGTGGCTTCTAGAAGTTGATTTATTGGCAACTAATTACAGAAAATACTGGGGGGTTTCTTCACATTGCACAGGCCACAATAGATGCTCCATCCCTCAGTGCCGATGACGCAGGCACCCTGTCAGGGCTGAATAGCTGCCTACTGACCCCTCCTCTTCATCAGGGGGGACTTGCTAATGTCCTGGGCTAAAACTGTGCCAGCACCAGCTGGCAGGCACGCTCGTGAACTGACGAAACCCACCCCGAAGACAAGTGAGACCTCTGCAACCTGCAGAGGCAAGACCAGAATTTCTCCTTCCTCCCAAGATTAACTGCAGGAGAGTGCTCCAACAGCTATTCATCACCACCAGCACCTAAAGCCTTCCTCACTGCATATATCAGCATGTCGAGGGCTGTGACTAATGGAAAAGGCACCACCCTATAAAAAGGAATAAAAATGAAGGAACCATCAGTAACAAGCAGCAAGTCAGCTGTATCAAGCTAATTTTTTTTAACGTAAAGATTTGAAGTAAACTCACACTCAAAAAAAAAAAAAAAAACCAAGCCAGCCTTCTTACTAATCTCCTGATAAAGAAATGCAAAATATTAAATCAGTTTAGGTTTATTTCAAGCAGCCTTAAAGAGATAAATAAAAATAAGCTTCCAAAACACCCAGGGAAGTGACACGAGCCTGTGATCCCACAGAGGCTACAAGGATGCTGAGCCACACGTAAAATACTGTTTGCATATGTGAAGTTGGGCACACAACAGACTTCTGAGGAGACAATAATGTCAAATAAAAGAATAGCTGTATTAATAGCTATATTTACTTTTGCTGGTGCTTTGCTGTGAGACTACGTATAGGTAGAGGAATTAATTTTCTGGGTGCTGGCAAGGGAGAGCCCACCTTCTGTGGTGACCCACCCAACTGGGTCAGCCCGAGCCTGATGGCAGAAATGAGCAATAAAAAGTTTAACACTGTCTGAAATAATCCCGGATTTCATTTAATCTCCCTCCTAGTACTAAAAATAACAGAAAGCAATAAAATCTCAGATGGTGCATATTGCAAGAGCCGGCATTTAATCTCAATGATGAGAAAAAGAAAAAACCACAGACCCCTTTCTCAGCTTCCCAACACTCCCAATTTTGATTCTTTTCCTGCAGTGCTGGAATATGCACCTACTTCCTTGAATTAACAGATCTCCAAATAACACTCACAGGGACTATTTTCCTACACATAAAGTTGCTTTCTCTGTTCAGAAGAGTATAACTGGCTTTGGGAAGAAATATAAAAGAGTTGCTAAAGCCAGTAATTTCCTCAGCCACACATATGGCTTCTAAGTTTAATAGCAATTATGTCATTTTTATATATGATTCACTTGATGTTGTTTTCATGTGAATCATTTGACATATATAACTCCGGCAGATTTCTTAAATAAGCATATCACCAGAGACTAAATTACTAATCAATTAACCAATTTCTCCTCCCCCTTCCCCCATCTTGGCATGCAATTAGGAGAGAAAACTAAACTTAGAAAGGCACTTGGAGAAAATTAGGTTTGATAAGCCAGGGGGGTTTTTATTCTGGGGGGAGGAAGGGGATGGCAGGGCAATAAACTGGGGTCTACAGCAAGCAAACACATGCAAAGATTTTGCATTCACTGTCTCCCTGCTGGGACCTGAAGAGCATCTCTGCAGTACCCAAGGTTTCTCCAGCACCCCAAATATTGTGCAGCCACCCTGGGCACGGCTTATGAGGCTGCAGCCCCTCATCCCTTCCTTGCAGGAGCACAAGTGTGGCCACAAACACCTGCTGTTCAGCACTTGAGCAGGTGCAGCAGGAACACCAACACCCCCAAATGCACGAGGTTTTAATTCTCACTTCTCTTCTTGCTGGGGATAACAGGGGAGGCCAGTGCTGCCGAGGGAACAGGGAAGGAAGCAGCCCGGTTGGAGAGGTGTTTACAGTTTTCTTGCCCGACCTCCCCGTGCTCTCACCACAACACACACCCTTCTATCCAGAAGAAATTTCATACCCTGCAACACCCCTTCCTCATTTTCAAACCGTTCACCGCCCTGGTGCTCAGCAACCTGTGCCTCGGCCACAGGCACAGAGCAGCCCTTCCTCCCCTGGCTCCAGGACATCCCCTTCCAGCCCCACACCACCTCAGCTCCCTGTGCTCTCAGGAACAATGAGCACAGAGGGTTTATTTTTCCAGCTTAACTGTTTTTAACATATTTCCATTAGCTCCCAGCTCAGCATATAAAGGCAAAATACCTGACTCTTTGCATTTATGGGCCTCGAGTGAACCAGCCACAGGCATTTTCCACACCCTTCTCATTACTCCACTTGGGGACCAGGCATCTTTCAGAAAGAAATCCACTTCTCTTGCTACGAAAAAGACTTGAAAGCTGGCTGTAACATCTTCAGCTGTATTCACATGCAAAGGCTCTACACCTACAGCAAATTTCCACCAATGTTTTGTTTCCATCTTATGAACTCCACTAGACCTCGCTCACAAACATCAAGCAAAGGTAGCTGCTCTGAGCAGTTTCTGAGAGCTGATATCTGTGTGCTTTGGCTGGTATCAAAAGAACAATTAAGCACACACTTAATGTAATCACCCAAGTAAATGCACTAACTCCCTTAAGACAATCTTATTTACTTGTTTTATTTAAGAACATATTCAAGAGATTTGTTTGAAGAAACCAAAGCAAACAGTGAGACCAGTGCTCAACCACTAAATGTCCGCAAGACCAACCACTCCAAATCTTTTGCCAACACAAAAAAATGAAATTCAGGTTTCAGTATCCAGCTTTCAAACACAAAGAGTTCATAAGCCACCACAAGATAGAACCCCAGCTTTGTTTCCCCACCTCCCATAGCTGATTTTACCTTAAAAATGAGTGTGTTCTTTCTTCTTTCCTTCTCTGCTTCCTTCCTTTTGTCCTTGCTCCAAGAAAGTAGCCAGCCCAGATCCTCTGATATAGTCCCCTCCCTGCAGTCAGGCCCAAGTGAAGGCACCTGTGCCTTCTGGAGCAGCCAGAGCACACCTGGGAGGTGAATGAAAGCCTGTAAGCCAAGCCAAGCCATCTAAACTGGCAAGTGGCAAGTGTGAGGTTTACACGTGCACACCTACTGAGACAGTGATGATCCTCCTGCTAGGGTGAGCAGGCACCCCAATCACCTCTCTCTCTTATTCATGGTATTCACAGAGAGTTTTTGTCTCCAGGCTCCCCAGGGCAGTGGTCACAGCACCAAGGCTGACAGAGCTCAAGAAGTGTTTGGACAATGCTCTTGGGCACTTGGTGTGACTCCTGGAGATGGTGCTGTGCAGGGCCAGGAGCTGGACTTGGTGATCGTGGGTCCCTTTCAACCTAGCAGCTTCTGTGGTTCTGTGGTACATACAATGTCCCCTGTTTTTTATGGCTGAAACACCCGAAGGATGGGATGAACTTCCCTGGTGAAAACATCCCAGAGACACCAGGGTAAGCCAGCTTGGAGGTGAGCTGTGTTCACACTGATGTGAGCAAGCCCACGAGGGTTTTTTTCTCACAGCAGTGGTCCAGCCTCCTTCTGTTCACTCATTATTTCAGGTGCCTATCCTAGCTGCTCATGCTCAGGTGTTGCAGATTATCACTGATAGGAGCTCTTCACTCCTAGAAGTTTTGTTCATTTTCATTCAAAACCTGTTTTTTCTCCCTTTTCCTTCTGCTGTACCGATCTGGTAATCTGGTTTTATAAAACAAATGATTCCCCAAAGACAAGTGTGCTGACAGGAATCAATACAGCTGGTTTGACTCCCCTGAGACATGGCTTGTTCAAGGTGAAAAGCCTGATGGGTTTTCTTTATCTGGCTGGTTAACAACTGTTATAAATAAGGAAGTTCTGAGCAGCAGGGTTCATAGAATCACAGAATGACTCCAAGGGACCTTAAAGACCATGGGCAAGGATATTTTCTACAGGTTGCTCAAAGCCCCATCCAGCCTGGCCATGGATACTTTGAGGGATGAAGCAGCCACAGCATCTCTGGCCACCATGTGCCTCACTGTCTCTTCCCTGTGCATACCTGGCAGAACCATCTTCCCTACCCAGGAAAAAGGAACTTCAGCTTCCAAGATGTGACTGCATCATGGAAGACCAGCTTCAGAGCACCTGCCCAGCTCCTGGGCATGACATTCCTCACAGCATTTTCCAGCAGGGTGTTACATAACACTGCCATCTTCCCCCCACATCACGGACATTATCTGAGCTGGGCTGGGTGCTGCTGGTCCACTGTTCATCCAGAGCCCTACCTTTGTTTTGTGGACACTCAGTTCCCTTTGCAGGGTGCCCAAAGACCTGCTGCCATCAGCTGTGGCTTCCAGGCAGCCGCGGGCGCTTCCCCAAAGCCTCAGAAAACACCGAAGCTTGAGCACTTCTCAAAAGTGAATCCCCCTGCCTCCTTTTTTGATCCTGTTTACTCCATGCACTTGATTAATACAACCACATTCTGAGGATGCTTGTTATCAACACCACATGCCCTGGTCTAACAGAAATCATGGCAAAGTATTAGCAATGAAATCCCTGCTTTGCAGAAAAAGTAACAGCAAAATTCTCCTGCACCACGTACCAAATGGCACGTCTTCTGTGGCATCCCCACCTTCCTCGCCTCCCTCTTCCCGTGGCTGGTCCATCTGTCCTCACTTGGGAGCTCTGATTTCACACATCTTTCCCCACCACATCTCCCCTGCTCGCTCCGTGATTTGCAATCCTGCAGCAGTTGCACTGTGCGGTTTCCCATCGCTCCCGGCCTGCCCCGACTTCTGTATTTCCTGCTGCCAACAAACCCACCTTCCACCCATTGCCAGGCCCCTCCAGGGCACTGTTTCCACCCACCTCACATGGTCTGTGCTCTAGATGTGGGCAGTGTGAGCTCCTCACACGCTCTGCCTGCCGAGTTCCACTCACCCATTCCCTGCCATGACCAAATGAAATAACTCTGCTGGCAGGAGGATGGAGAGAATTTTGCAGAGTGGCCGAATCCTTCCTCTGTTCCCCTCCCCATTTGCCCCTGTAGACCCTCCACACCAGGAAGACTGATGATGACACTCTGAGCTGTACCACCATGGACATCCAGCTCAGCAGCTCCCACTCTACTTAACCTTAAGAAACTTTCCCCAAACCCAGGTGAGTCCTGAGAAACATTCGCACAAAGACTTCCCAGCTGCAGAATCCTCAGTGCCAACAATCTCTGCAGTCCCAAACCTGATGTGATCCAAGCTTGGACTGGAGCTGTCAGACCTGCTCTGAAAAATTCCCAGGCTGAAAACTCATTAGAAAATAAGCAGAGCTGCTCTTTTGCGATGAGAGCAAAACAACATAAAAACATCAGTGACCATCCTTGCTGCCCCGTGACTTACTTGGCCAACCAGGAAACAACTAACCTGGCTCCCTTTAAAAGTTATGATACACTCTGTAGCGAAGATATTCAAATTTTCCAGGTTTTTCTCTTCCTGAGATTGACTGACACTGCAAAAGAACAGACAAAGCTTGGGCAAAAGGAATTTTTGGGAGTCTTTCTAACGTAAATTTCCTATATTTAGTGAAATTGCATGCTGCTGATACATATAATTGGCCTATAGAATGAGACTCACCCACCCAAGGAAAAGGATTAACTGAAATATTGCCATTTCTAGGAATTAAAGTTATTGGAATTCAAGCCGAAGCCCATTTCCTATACGCAATCTTAATGTGATCCTCAGGGAGCTCTGAAATTATCATCTTCAAGTAAGTGATCTTTTCATGCAATTTTATTCCAGCACTATATCTAGGTATCTTCTCCATAACTTCTATGTCCACAAGCTTATTTATCTCCTTGCTAAAGTTCAAAATCTAATTTCCAACACAGGTTACTTACTGTAATAAACTGTACAAGCTTTAAAGTGACAAGTTGAAAGATACAATTTTTTAGAGTTATGAATTAATAGCCATATACGTCAAAGAAAGTGCCAACTTTTTCATATTTATAGATATATTATTGAAATGATAAAAAATGAACTGAGGAAAGAGAAAAGAAGTGAGGAGAACTACATATAATGAATCAAACATACTTAACAAGACATGTACAGACACTTTAGTGTGCATCTCTTTTATTACATTACATTAATCAAATTCTGCTAAAGACATCCATCTAAGCGAAGTGTCACAGTGATATTCTATAAAAACATTCTTTTGAAAAAGAGTCTTCCCTGACAGCGGTATCAACTCCACTGTCTTAAGTGATTGTCAGGACTGCATTACTCAGAAATTAGGAGAATTTATGTAAGTGCCTCACGAGCTCCCCTGAAGAAAAAAAATAATTTAATTGGAAGAAGTGTACAAACTCTGATAAAGGCTGGTAAAACAGGGATAAGTGATTTCACTTAGGGAAGCATGAATGGGGTTTTTTTTTCTGCTTCTTCCTCCTTTGGTTCACAGCACCGACAGACTTTCTTAGTCTGGAAAACCCTGGAAGAAAATCCTCCCTTCTGCTAAAGCGGGCAGAATATGTGCACTTTTGCTAAATTATCCAGCAAGACCCGATTGGCTGAGATTTGAGGCTTTTTTTTCTTCCTCCCTGTATTTATTTATTTATTCTAATGAGCCTACAAACAGCTCTCAGGAAGGCAATGGAGGTTTCTCTGCCGTGCAGATGTGAGGCCCAGATGTGGCACTGCTTGGCATGGCCTGGCTCTGGGGAGCAGAGATGGCTCTGGCAGGTTGGGCACTTGGGTCTTGGCCACGTGTGAGCTCAGGTTTACATCAGGCATGATCTTCTGCTTTCCTACTACCGGGCAGGTGCTGCAAACCCAAAGTAACTCAGCATTTTTGCAACCTATTGTACCTGCATGTTTCATAGTGGGATTTCTAACAGGTCTTCATTTGTTGCTTAAGAAGAAAATGATGTGGAGATAAAATTTTGGTTTAGCTCTTGCATTGTTTCATCTCCTTCTTTAAAACAGTCTAACCCAGGATTTCTTAACTTTGACCACATCTAGAAAAAATATGAATGCTAAAATTCCCATCAAATAGTGAATTTGGATGAGAAGAAGCTGATTTCAGACCCCAGTGCCAGCAAGCCACAAAGAACAAGGGGTGAAGGGTATTTCATCACTTCTCCTCCATTATTTGGATGCAATGGGATTCATAAATCCACGGAGGTGACATCCATTAGGTAGCATTAAGGTAGTGCTAGTATTCCCACTCAGCCCTGGGCTTCCCACTGTGTGTGGGGGGGTTGTTTTTACTTCCCTGCAAAGGAAGGGAAAGCTCCTCAGGGTAATCCCTGAATGATGTGGCATCAAGTGTCAAAATACAAGACAAGGAAGAGGGAACAGTTTCATCTAAATGATTCACCGACAGATCACAAAAGCAACGATTTGCTCTTCCCAATTATTCTCTAATTTCACTAATCAAACTATTAAGCCTGGATGTTATTCAAAACTCAAAGTCAACACTACAAAAAAGCCAAACATGAAATCCACCATTTGCATAACTTATTAAGTGAAATATGGGATTCATGTGACAGATAGAACGTCAACTTCAAACTGTGTTTTCAGCCACAGCGAGAGCTGTTTGATCTACACGGGTTAGTTCCCTGCTCAGGCAAAAATCACACACACACACACAAAATTTGCCAAACTGGTCAATGCAGTGCAATTTTGCAGTGAATTTTGTAAATGCAAGAGGACTGTGAAGGCGCCGGATCAAAATTCTGCCACGAATTCAAACCAATATTTACGGAACATCCAGCGCTCTGCTCACTCAGCTGCTCTTATCAATGTTATAATAAACTATAAATCCTAGCGAGCCCTGAGGCAACCTAACTGCTGTAGTGATGCTGGAGGGTGATTAGGAAAAAACCTAAAGATAAGATCCATTGTTTTTTTCATGGTTGTGCACATCATTTTTCTATTTCTGATGCTTTATGTGTGATAATCTGAGCTTCCTCAGAGGTAAATTCTCATCTAATCATAAGTCCCCACACATCAACAGAACATATCCTATGTGGTCTAACAACAAAAAAACAGAGAGCAAGAAGTGCTTCATTAACAACATGGATTTAACCTACCGTAAGCTCATTTTTAGGCTGCAACAAAAGCCCTGGAAAAGGTGAAAATTAAAAGATGCCACCCAAAGAGCTCTCTAAAATTAGAATTAATTTTAATCTGCCTGAAAAAAAAAATTTGAATGCTGCTGAGAGCTATGAAGAGGGGGGCAGTTTTAAAAATATATATAATATCAAACAAAAGGAACAAGCAACCTTGTTTAAAAAAAAAACAAGGCAAACATCATGTTCTGCTGGTCAGATTTGTGCCTAAACCACATGAAAAGGTTTTGCCCATCCTGTGGCATTTCTGACATGTACAATGCACAGGGATGGGATCCCAGGTGCAGCCAGGGGCAGCAAGAGGAGGAAGGGCACAAAGGGCTGGCAAAGGAGGTGCAGAGGGATCACCTCACATTTTGGTAGCCCCACAGGTGCCAGAGAAGGATCTTGGGCTTCAAAGGGGCATTAAAAAGCCGGGCCAGTATGTTCTGCTCTGTGCCTGCTCCAGGCAGCATTGCGAGGCAGGAGGTTTCTCCTCTCGCTGTTTTTGGGTTGGAGCATCCTGGCTCCAGACGGGTTCTGTTGCTTGTCTGATTCACCACGACCAGAGCAACAAACCAGGAGGACGAGCTGGCTTAATACCAGGTGTGTCATTAATAAATATTTCCCCCTTTCCCAGTGTTTCTCCCTCTGTCCCTGCCTGGGTGTGCTCTGCTCCCCAGGCAGCCCATCCCTGGCTCTCACGAGCGTGGCTGACCTTTCTCTGCGTACACAGCCCTGCCAGGATCAGCCCCAGCAACTGGAATTTGTCTCCCTCTAAGTGACAGCTGCCATTTTAATGATCCAGCAGCAAAGGTGAGTTTCATCTCAGGAGGCAGAGAGGGGATGCAAAATAAAGAAAGGGAAAAAAAAGTGTTTCCATGAGAAGCTCCTGAAGATCAGATGGTTAGGAAGTGATTTGGGGGTGAATTCTATATTTAAAAAACATTTTTAGCCAATTTAACAGATAACTTAACTAGTTCCTACATTGCACTGATGTATATTTATAACTCCTTTTGAATGGATTTGTATTAAATTGCTGATTTTCAGTGGTTCTTAACAGAACCCGACTCTTCCCTGTCCTCATCTGCCTGGTGAGCTTGTCCAAAAGCAGCTCTCTGCCAGACTATTACACTTTAAGAATCATTTCAGTGACTTTCCCCCTTGGTAATGAGATGGAGTGATTAGAAGAGCTCTCACCATTACCCCACCATTTTCCTTTAAGACACATATGAATATTCCTTCCCTTTCTCAGCCCTGGCACGTTCAGAGTTACTGTTCCCACTCACAGCTGTCACTACCATGCAAACTTAATAAATTCCATCTATGCATGACTTACTTAGCTAACCTCCATCCACCAGAGATACAGGCTTCTTACTCAGACAAGCAGGACAATAACATAGTAAAGCTTCAAAACAATAGCTCTCATGTTTCAAATATGTATAATATTGCAAGGGGCTTATCCCAGCCCTGGTGATCCTACCAGAACAGAAGAGAGCTTTGCTTTCATACTATTCAACTTTTGGGATTTTTGTGTTTGGAGGAGTGGTCTGTTTTCTGTTGTTTTTCTTTTAATAGGGTAGTTTTGGTTTGCTTTTATTTTTTGATACAGAAGTAGTTTGTAAATGATCTTGATAGGCAATTGAAATTTTAAAAAAACAAAATAAAAAGAGCTCTTTTAAAATGGAAAAGGTAATTATAAAGGAATGATTAAATAAAGAAAGAGCTAAAATGGGCAGTGTTTCTCTCACTGAGCAGAATACACCCCAAAACACAGACAGACAGATTCTGACCTACCCCACCTTTGAAATTTCTTGTAACAGATGAACCCTCTGGAAGCCCTGCAAATTCAAATCCACATAACCCAGAGTAAAATCTGGCCCCTGAACAATTTTGTTAGCAGCAAATTTGTCATGCACATTAAACCCTCCCCACCAACAGCCTCAGGCCACATCAGCTGGGACCCTGCACCTTTCCCCTTTGCCACCTTGTCTGTCAGGAGAGCAACCAGCACTTTTTGGAAGAGCTCAGCGTTTTTCAGAATTAACACCGCAAGAGAAGTAATCATGCCTGTGTTAAATAAATACTTCCAAATGCCAGGTGAAATGCACATCAGAGTGCATCAGGCAGCCACACAAGGTATCTGGAGGCAGTAGAACAAAGTATGCTTCACTTTGCATTAGAGCGGGCGAGCGCTGAAGCCCACGAGCAACAGAAAAATGCAGGATGAGTAATTTTGCTAGGTGCTTCCCTGCAAGATTTCCTGGGGCCAAGCACTGTCCTGGCTGGGTAATTTTGATTAAATCAATAGCTGTTTATCAGTGTGCCATAAAATGACAGGAGCCAGATGCAACAGGACTGAAACCGAACCCAGGTAAGCGAGAAACAGCGGCAGGGCCGATGGTAACTGGTGATTTCTAGGCTGATTAACTTGGGCTTGAGGATGGGCATTGGAAAGGTTCACTCAAGCCTTTCATCACTCTGTTTCTCCTACTGGATGTCCTTTAGATCATATTAAATTATGGATTTCCCAATAGGTTTAGCCTGCTAAACTCACCATCTCTGGAAGTGTTCAAGGCCAGGCTTGGAGCAATCTGGTCCATTGGAAGGTGGCCCTGTCCTTGGCAAGAGGGGTGTAACAAGATGGTCTTCAAGGTCCCTTCCAACCCAAACCATTCTGTGATTCCATGATTCAACAATTGCCTGGGTGCTGTGATACCATGATCCAGCGCAATCTTAAAAGTGTGAATCCAGACAAGCAGGATTTGAAGCACAATTCTGAACATCAGAATGTATCTTTCCTTTCTGTGTACTTTCTATTTTAGAGTTTTGGGGCAAACTTGACGATAAAGGGGCCACAAGAAGCAATGTGTGCTTGGATCATCTTCTCCTGCCTTTGCCCTGAGCTGCTGATGGCAGTGTTGACCTGACCTGGAGTCCCTGGCCCTTAGATTCCAACCCTTTGCCCCAACCAGATCCTGCCAGGTGCCCCTGCTGGAGGTGGATCAGAGGAAGCTCGAGGACATCCAGTGAGTCCAGAAGAAATCTGGACTTTTTCCTACACCAAAGCCTGTCCATGTTATCTGTTCTAATCTCTCAGAGAAAGATTGCACAACAAGTGGGATGCACAAACATTTCAGAAAGGTGTAATGCATAACAAATATAACTTAAAGGTGCCATTTCTTATGGAGCATTCATACAATTAAATTCCTTTATAGTCTCAACTTCCACATGGAAAATGGATGTCATAAGAGCACCTATAAATTATTCACATCTTTACTGAATGGAGGGCTATCAAAAAATTGTCATGGGCCATCCATAAGCAGTATGGCTTGAGCCACAATTGACAACCTAACTAATATTTTTAATATCCCAGTTATTTCATAATTACAAGAACACTGATATTTTACAGTATTAGTTCAAAGTGTGAAACTAGGAAGACAAGTAAACTTGGGGAAAACTCTGAGCTGGATCCTGCATCCTTTGAAAAGCCCAAGCTGGAAGCTCACGGTGTTTTTATGGACCGGTGGGTACTTTTGGGTATGCACAGAATGAAGAAATAGAGCCCCATAGTGGTTAATCCCCAAAGCTAAAAATAAAAACAAAACAAAACCCTACTGAAACCAGAGCCTTTTAAGCCGCTCTCATATTTTAAGCGAGTTATTAAAATGTTAATTATCTGAATAACATTATGCTTGAACACAAGGGGAAAAGACATTCTGAAAATTGTGCGCTTTTTTAACTGGGAGGGTAATTCACAGATTTCTTCCAAAATGACAATTTCTTTTTTATTCAGCAGCTTGAACACTAAGTCAGAGCACTCTTCAGACTGCAAATATAGCAATTATCCCAAGTAATACTTTGACACTGTTACCACAGGCAAGTGGCCAAAGTGCATCAGCAGTCAAAATATCTAAGCAAGTTAACAAGCTCCTTTTACTCTCAGCAGAGCAGGAGAAGAAAGGGAATCCAACCCCTGAGAAATGTTAAAATAAAGGAGAAAGAAAAGCTGCTGGTGTTTGTTAAAGAAAATGGTGTCACTGTCTTGGCCTGATCAAGGTGTAATACCCGAGTCCCTGACAGATGTCCCTGGCTGTGTGGGATGGGGAGGGCTCTTCCTCGGCACCGCTGCCGCGTGTCCCCGGCTAATGACTGGCGGCAGCCCACCAGGACCCGCCGTCAGCCCACACCTTGCTCCTCGTTTTGGTGCTCTTTCTCCTCTCTCTTTGCCCCATTTTCCTTTCTTTTTTTTTTNCCTTTTTTTTTTTTTTTTTTTTTTTCTTTTTCAGCTCCATTTGCAAAATACCCCCACATGTACCATACAAAAGACATCTAAACTCATTAAGGAAATTCCCAAAGAACTATTAACAAATCATTTTGCTTCAGCCAGAGATATCAGATTTAATTAGGTGAGCGGTGTTGATGGGGTGCAAAAACAAAAGCCATCTCCTGTCTGAAAAGGTTCAGGTCCTGTGTAGGCCCCATTCTTTCCTCCATGGCACAGACAATAATTGAGCACTTTTTTAAAGGACATAGGGATGAAAAGAGGAGTCTGTCTCACAGACAAAAGCTTTCAACTAAGATTTGTTTTCCTTTCTCACCAGGTGACTTAAAGGGAAAAAATCTTCAGCTGTAAAGAAATGGCTACAACCTACAGTGAGAGCACAGCGACCGAGAATATAAAACAGCTCTAACAAGCATAATTTTTGCAAGTGATTAATCAAAATGTATTTAGCCAGTCATTTTCAATGATAATCAAAAGGCCCGCTTAAAACAATAATCATTTTGCAATAATAACAGTTATGTTCATTCAAATGCAGGCAGGCTCTGCTGCCTGGAATGAAACCTCGGCGTTGGCCCTGCTACAATGCCCTGGAACACCAAAGGGTTCCTCCGAGTGGGAAATCACCAGGATGGAGACTACAGGTTGCACAGATTAGGGTCCTGTACAGCACAGGAATGCAAAGCACCGGGGAGCCAAAGGTTTATTTCTCCTCTCTCGTTTTAAACCTTTGAGTTAATGCTCTCTGGAGGTCTGGCCAGTTGTCATTTTAGGGCAATATTATCTGGGTGGTAGGAGAATGCTGGCACGTTACTCAGTGTGTAATGGGAATGTTTTTTCTAACAGCTTCCAGAGGCTCCAGAGATCACATATTGTTAAAGACAAGACTCATTCCATTTTTTAAAATACATCTTCAAATTAAGAGGCTTAAGAAATACTAACAATTGACATATGCCTTTGTGGTACCAGCTATTCCTCCAGACCTTTAAGCACATTCCTCATCTCTCCTTCGCTCTTGTATTGGGTAAAAAAAAAAAAGCAAATCCCACATTAGTCATTGGCGTATCAGAGCTGAAACCACTCTGGGCTCTAAGAATATATCTTTATAATTTAAGGCTTACAAGGAGCATGCACCAATTAACACCGTGGAGCAAGCTTTTGATACAAATCATCATTAGATAAACACGCCGAAGCTTTTGAGAACCAGGAGCTACAAAAGATAACAAAAGAAGTCAGCAGATCCAGCGGGAAAGAGCAAAAACCTCCTCCAAAACACACTCTGATGCCACTACACAAAAAGCAGCGGCTGGCAGAGATGCCATCAGCAAAAAGGGGAAAAAAAAAAAAAAAAAGAAGGAAAAAAAGTTTAAAATCTGCCACTCTAATTTTTAACAGTTTGAAAATGTTTAACAGAATATATTTTATGCCTGTGGGAGATAAGAACAGGAAGAGTAACAGGACACTCTCCTAGTCTTGAAAGTCACCAAAAAAATAATTTGGAAGTATTTTCAACTTTATTTTATCTGAAGCCCTGACAGTTAATTTGGTGTGAAAAACTGCAACGGTAGAAAACAGATGTTAAGGGGCAAGCATATAGTTAAGGTCAAAACAAACATAAAACACCGCTTCCATTTCCAGGGGAAGGAAAAAAAGATTTGTCCAGCAACAGGTTTTATGCTAAACCTGCTTTTTTATTGTTCTGCTTGTGATATCTGTAGACTACACAATGCAATACTGTCTGCCACAGAGCAATACCTCTCAGCACCAGTAATTTAAGACTTTCTTCTCTGTAATACACTGAACCATCATAACCTGTCTCTTCCTATTTAGTTTAACCTACAACCACCACATACTGATTTGGCTGTGTGTGGCTTTCTCTATTGCCATTTATTACTCCGCTCGACTCCTGAAATTCTGTTTGCAATTTAAGGCCACAAATTAGAAGCGTAAGTCATCTGTTTCCTATAATCCCCCTGTCAGGGCTGGAATCACATTTGGAGCTCAGCACCAAGCGCGGTCCTGGGCCGGCGCTGCCGCCCCGCTTGGCCACGCGGGCTGAGAGCTGCTCTGGGAATAAAGAACGGGAATGGGAATGGGAATGGGGCGCGGGGCTGGAGGCGGCGCGGGGAGCGGGGAGGGAGCAGCAGCCGCCTGCGCAGCGCAGAGAAATAAATACTGTTTTACAGCCGTAACCTTTCGGAAATATCCCAACCAAGCGGCTGGGGTTTGCTGTGGGGGCTTTTAAATATACATATTTTTTTAATTTTTGTATCTATCTATCTATCTATACATTATTTTTTAAGCCATCTTGTAGGGATGGTTATAACTTCCTCCTTCAATCCGAATCTTTGGCGAGTTCTGCCACCTTTGTCACACAGCACATTATCTGTCTCTGCTGTCTTTTGCTGTCCTAATTAACTGTTTTCCCCCCGCATGGCAGGCAATATACAGAGCTAAAATGGAGATTTTAACGCACTGGTTCCATTTTCCTCCTTTTCTTTTTTTTTTTCCTGTAATTATTCTAATGAATCCATGCATTTGTTCCTTTGATGCCAGTGGAAAATGATTTTAAGTATGTAGATGAGAAATCTTAAAAGTGGGTTTTTTTCCTTCCTGACAACAAAACCTTAGTTAAAATTAAAAAAAAACCAAAAAAACCACAATTCTTTCATGCAAGATTTGGGGTTATGTCCACAATTTGAATATTATTTTATTTCCTTTAAGATATTTTAATAGTAGTTCCTGACCATCACTGCTAGGAGCAAAAAAAATCAGTCAGTGTTTCTTACTTCAGATTATTTTAAACTTTCTCTTTATTGCACTGGGAGTGAGGCAGTGTATCCTGTTACAATCCAAAAAGAGCAAGATAAAGCCTCTAAAAAGACCCCAATTCAGAGCAGCAGTCAGCAGGGAAAATATCTCTAGTTAATAGCCCAATGGGAGAACTGCTCTGCTTGGAGGGGGGGTGGGAATAAATAAATAAAGCTAGATTCCATTAATAAAAATTCCTCTGACTGCCTCATATTTACTAATAGATATACTTTTACATGGGCTTTGAACTTCTAAGGAGCAAATCAACTTGTTTTAAGTAGCACACTCTGCTCGTGTAGGACAGCCAAATGCTGAACTCTGCAGAGTGATCCAGGCTGAGTTGCAGCAAATATTTTTTTTTCCCTTGGATTTAAGCAAAACAATAAAAACCTTATAATTTTTGTTTAAGTTAGAGGAGTCCTAAAAAAGAACATTCCACTGCTCTTTGTGCTTCTGTAACTTAAAAATTGGCTGTGCTTTTAAGTGAAATTTGGCAGGCTGTTAGTCTACAATGTGACTAGGATATTTGGACATAACAAAATTGGCCAAGATATGATATTTTAAATGGAACTACTGTTCATGCAATTTCCTAAGGTTTGTTTTTGGGTTGGTTTCCTTTTTTTTTTTTTTTACTGTGCATTTGGTATTACAGTTTTATACATACAAATAAATACGTATTATGAGTCCATAATCTACAAACGCAAACTATTGTCAAGATGCATTTACAGCGTGTACTGTGATGATTCCTGAGCAAAAAAGGCTCCCTCATAATAGTGAATGCCCATTATTATAAATAAGCACACAGTAGAAATAACTCATGGCACACAAAAGCACACGCAAACCACTTGGTTTGTTCCAGAGCTCAGACACCAGCACTACTATTGCCGAGCTCCGCGTTGGAAGAGCAACTGGAGTCCTGCCATGGAAATGAGCAGCATGCTAAGGAGCAGATGTTCGTCTTTGGAGGGGTGTGGGGGGAAGTCTTGCACCAAAATGTTGGTGGCCCCTTCTGGGTTTACGAGACAACCCAACTGCTGTGATGCTGCCCTGAAACTGTGAGGGACCTGTCTGCTGAAAATCTGGAAGCTGTAGGAGGTGAGCCTACAACAGCACTCCAGAAACATTTTGGAAGTCACATTTAACCACCATTTTAAACCTGTGTCAGGGGCCAGGAGGATTTTTTTCCTTCACCAAAAACTCCACACGCTTCCCAGCTCCCAGAATGTCAGAAAATACCCTGACCATCTTGCTGGGTAGAGAGGGGGGTTGCGTGTGCCAGGTTCCACACAGACAGACACATGGTATAAAGTCAAATTGGCCATTGCTCTTATTAATTACCAATTGAACCAAACTGAGCAACTTAACCCCAGGCCTGGAAGCTGTGCCAGCTCCACTGTGAGCTATACACAGCCTCCCCCAAAACCAATCCAAGCGAGCGCGTCCGCCTCGCCTCTCGCTTCACCAACACACGCGACACAGCCCCAAACCCTGCAATGGGGCTCTGCAAACAGGAAAACCCTCTCCTGATCTACTGTGTTCACAGTATAAAAATATAAAAATTAAAGAAATATTATGTTTCTTTGTCTTACCCGTGCTACATGAACAACGCAACCGTAATTTACGTAGAAGCACAGAAACTGCACCCCAAAATTCATTATGCATTGAAATACACGGCAGCGATCTCAGGCGCAAGTTAGAGGCCAGAGTGGTGTAAAACCACCATACAGGGAATAAATAAAAATGTTCCAAAGACACCTGGGAAGCTGGTAGCAGAGGCAGGTGCAGGAATTGAGTGGCTGCAAGGCTCCAGCTCTGAGAAGATATGAAGATATTTCCTCTGGAGAGGAAATCAGGATCATGCATAGAGCAGAGTGCCTGGAGAAGTCAGGGGAAACGCCCTTGGTTTTGAAGACACAAAAAATTAGGGAGGTGAGTAACTGTGAACAGTAGCCCAGGAAAAATAAGATGACATAGAAATTACTACAGAAATATATAATTATAGAATAAAATTATAGAATCATTTAGGTTAGGAAAGACCTCTAAGTTTATCGAGTCCAACCATTCCCCCAGCACTGCCAAGCCCACCATTAATCATGTCCCCAAGTGCCACATCCACACGGCTTCCCTCCAGGGATGGGGACTCCACTACTGCCCTGGGCAGCTGTGCCAGGGCAGGACAACGCTTTTGGTGAAGAAATCTTCCATATTATCCAACCTAAACATCCCCTGGCACAATTTGAGGCTATTCCTCTTGTCCTATTACTTGCTACCTGGGAGGAGAGACCTCATCCACATGGCTACAGCGTCCTTTCAGGAAGGAAAAAGAAACTAGGAGAAGAAAAGGAATCTGATCTGTGGTTGAATCCCTAGATTAGCTTTCGATATTCATAGTCTGATGCTCAGCTTATGCTTCCAAAAAACCAGACAAACCTCTAGTCCTTAACACAAATTTAAACACCCCTTGGGGACTGCTATTTGGAATAAACTGGAGGGACTGCACAAGCAGTTTTAAATTAGTGGTTCTGAACTAAAAAATGTGGGTTTGAATTAAGAATGAAATCTTGAAGCAGAGCCTAAAATCACCTGTGAAGAGACGTGCTTTTGTCCTGTTCCTTGGAGCCGAGGGTGATGGGTAGGGAAGAGAGAAGGCGAGCCTTTCGTTCTTCATCGCTTCCCAGCTCCTACAGGAAACATCCCAAATCCACACAATGTTCCCGAGCACTACATCTTGCCTATGGATCTCCAAGTGATCTGACAGATGTGTAAATTCACACCGAGCCAAAAACTGCCCCGGGATAATACAGCTGTGCACACTAAAGAGCGCGAGTTATTCCAGCATGAATTCGTGGACAAAAAAAAAATGTCATTTTAACCCACCTTTGGCTTCAAGGTGTACATTTTCCTGAGGTCATTTGGGGCTGATTTCACACTGTTGTTGTCACACTGACCCCTTTTTTGCTTATGAAAATCTCAAGTGCAAAGAGGATTATTTTGTTCTTTTTACTTTGCTTTTTTTTTTTTGCTAATAGAGTGAGTGTTTAGCAGGCGATGCGAGGATGAGCAGATTTTCTTAAATGCCAAATGTTGATGGATACACAGCACAGATACACCAGTATCATTGGCTGCAAATGTCACTTAGCCTCAAGAATTCCTCTGTCCAACACTGTTATAACAAGGTGCTTTTAAAATTGGAATAGGATTTACACCAGCGAGGTGTGAATCAAGGATAATTTTTTTTTTTTTTTTTTTTACCCAGTGATAGCTCATCACTTCTTACAGAAACCTGGCATGGTTTAGGCAAAGCTGGATAGTTACTCAAACCCACAGTGATTTACAGGGGTTGCTCTCAATGCTTTCAGAAGGAGCTATTACTGGATGTCCCAAAAGTAGCTTTGAGCATAATAGCTCAGTTTGTGATGCACTGACCAAAGTAGCCAAACAATCCGGAACATATTAATTACAGACAGAAAACAGATTGTTCCTGAAGATACAGTCTAAAACTCGGTCTTTTCTTGGAACAGCTGTTTCTGAGTAGGTGAGGCACACAATACTTTGCTTTCCAAACCCATGGAAACATGTCATTAACAGGGGCACAGTCAGCAGCAGTCACTCCTTTACACCAACATTCATCGGACAAAGTTATTAATCCCACATTAATCATTGGATAGAGTCACAATGGAGTCATATAATAGCTGAAAGATTGTAAATTTGGAGATGTGATGCAGCAATAAGAGGGTCGGAAATAAAAAATAAGTGCTATATTCAATGAGTTCTTAGTGGCTATTGCTTCATATCAAAAATTTTGGTTTTCCAAACCTTCTACATCAATGTTTCAAAAGAGAATGAGAAAAGAAGTGTCATTTTCAGGCATTTGGGGTAGAGAGAGGGGAAAGATAAAGAGGAAATATATCTGAGTGGTAGAAGCATGAGATGAGAAATCATCAGCCCCCTCCTTGCTGTGCTGCCTTTACTCCACCTGCAAATCATGTGGGGAGAAAAGGGAGGTCCTGAGGACACAGAGTTTCCCTTTCTCTTTACTGGGTACTGAAAATTCCTGTTTCTAATCCTTTTCTATACCAATGCTAACCTGGAGACAACACAGACCAATTTCCTGCTGGCTTGCCAGAGTCAGTGAATCTCCTCACTCATTTCCACACGGGAATATTGATACTGGAAGACCAACAGTGTACAGTTTTGCACCGCTGCTCTCCACACCAAACCATCTCCTGAACACTCCTGGGGAACTCTGTGTCGTGTGCCATGGTGTGGTATTTCACAGTGCGGTGGCATGTGCCATAATGCATCACTGGGCATGCAAGAGCACACAAAATCCCCATAAAGACAGAATGTTTGCTACTGTCTTAAACACAAGGTTAAAATTGCATAACTGTGTATAATTGCATTTACATTGCTTTACTCCACAAACCACAGCACTGCTCGTGATGGTTTTTTGGGCTGATTCCCAAAAACCTTGCTGCAGGAGCAGTGAAGGTAGTTCCCTCTAAAGATAATAAATATTTCTGAATGACCTAAAGTGATGCTCGGGTTACAGCAAGAAAACTAAATTCCAAGGAGAAAGCTACAGATGAAGCAAAAATCCCCACAGATTATCCTCAAATATTCTGGAGGATCTCTCTTTGGGTGCTCGGCATAAACAAACCAAAACTCTGCTGTGGCTATTCAGTGATGAATTTAAAGGGCAGAATATTCTCTGATCATATTTTTATGAATAACTTTCCCTGTTGATAACCTGCCTGTATTTAATGCACCAAAGTTTCTTCACTGAGATTTTGTTTCTACAAAAAGATTTGCATTTTAGTATGAATTCCTGGGCAAAACTGCACTGTGGGCAAATGCTTTGTTGGAGGACTGGGAGTGGATCTCTCCTTCAATGAGGTCCCTTCATGAACCAGAATTCTTTCTCCCTAACCCCACTACTTAAACAGGCAGCCTCTGCTCCTTACACTAACACAGGGCAGGTCTCTGTTCTGTCTCACCTCTGCCTTCTCTCACCTCCTCTTTATCTCCTAAATTGGTTTAAATCCTTATGTCTGTCCACATGGCCTTTCTGATCCCTCCTGGGCATCTGTTAGCAAACCAATCCAAAACTCCCCTCACATTATTCGCTTTTGTGAAGATTTTTATTGAGGTTTCTGTACCTGACATCAAGGTGAGCAAATTTTAATAGGGGAAATGTCATCTTGGAGCAACTAACATCTTTTGGGGCTACCCAAGAGCAGCTCCCATCCTCACCACACCCTTCTGCACTTCACTCTTGGGCTGACTGCTGTACCCTGAGCCCTTCCTGGGTCTCACTCCCTTGCTGTGCTCAGCCAAACTTCTCAACCCTTTTCAGGGTCCAATTCTGTCACCTTTGGGATTTCAATCATTATTCTCTCCAGTGCCAACTCTTTTCAAAGGAAACAAATACAATGTACAAAGGAGAGAATGAGGAAGAACACCCGGCTTTTGATTTTATTGGTATAGATGAATGTAAACAACTTCAAGGACCACTGCTTGGGGAAAATGTTATTTGTCTGCTCTTTTTTATACATATAACTTCAGACTTTGTGAATATTTTGAATCGGGTTGGAGCTTCTAGAGTAGAAAAATAAAAAGTATCATTCTAGGTGACCTGTATGATCTTCTACAGATGGTGAAAAATCTGCTAATGGACCTCACAGCCTCAGATAACTGACTCAGATTTCTTAAATTAGACAGAGTCTGGTGTTAATGACAACATTTATTGCCTAATCCAAAAACTAAAGTGTGTTTTGCCCATGCTATGCAATCCATAATAAATGTTTAAACAATCTATGTGGTTTCCAAAGTCCAGGAAAACCTCTCAAACGGGTTTCATCTCTAGCCACCTCCTCAACGTGGAACGAGATCTCCTGGAAATGATTTACACCAGCCCTCATTTCACTGCTCTCCTCTTCTGGAGAGCCACGTGCTCCACTTGCTCCGGTGGCAGAGGGAAGCCAACCCGTAGGAAATGGGTCTGTTGCAGTTTACAATGCCTTTTAGCATGGCAACAGTAAAACCCAAAATAGATTTTTAAACCAGAATCACATTTACATATGTATTGATTCCTTTCCCTTTTGTAGTGGTGGTTAACGCAATCTGATGAGCTGCATGCTGAATATTCGAACACAACGAAAAATCTGCTTTTTAGGATATGTGTGTGATAACTTGGATGCCACTAAATGTAATTTTAAACTTTTACAGCATGCCAAAACATCTGACAAATTTGGTACCTTATTTCAAGAGGATTTGGCATTTTTCTGTGCTGGTTTCTTCAAACATACGTAGCAGATTCACTTACTACTGAAGTGCAGCAACCTCCAGCTCAGCACGTATTAACTCTTTCACAACACGGGATGATGCACTATTACTTTGCACAGGAAGTGAAAAATATTGTACCCAATTAAAATTGCACGGAAAATGAAAGTAGGAAAAAATTAATTACCCAAGTTGGAATTTGTCTAGGATATAAAGGCTAACACCCATACTGTTTTTTTAAAAAAGCATAGTCCCTATAATGGCTGTATTTAATATTTTATAAATGACCCTAGGTTAAATCTGAAAGATCTGCTATAGATCAATTATAAACCACTGATTTATCCTTGAAAAGGAAGAAAACAAGTAGTTTTCTAGTAGCGCTGAAGAATGTTACAAAACATCAAAGATCTTGCCCTTTTCCTGATAACACAGAAATCAGGCACTGTTGGAAAAAGCTCTCCCGATCACCAAGTAATGAAACAGTAATGAGCATGGCAGCCAGCGCCTCTGCTATCTCATTACAATGCAGGGTATTGTGGTGTGTTTGCCAACATTTGAGAGAAAGGGATAAAAGGCTGACAGTCCCTCCTATGAGGAAAGGCTGAGGGAACGGGGATTCTTCAGCCTGAAGAAGAGAAGGCTTTGGGGTGATCTGATTGTGGCCTTCCAGTACCTGGAGAGACCTGACAAGAAAGATGGAGACAGACTATTTACAAGGGTTTGGAGTGACAGGATGAGGGGGAGTGTCTTCAGACTGAAAGAGAGTAGGTTTAGATGGGATATTAGGAAGAAATTTTTCCCCATGTGGGCAGTGAAGCCCTGGCACAGGTTGCCAAGAGAAGCTGTGGCTACCCCTGGATCCCTGGAAGTATCCAAGGCCAGGCTGGACAGGGCTTGGAGCAACCTGGGACAGTGGAAGGTGCCCCTGACCATGACAGGGAATGGAATTAAATGATCTTTAAGGCCCCTTCCAACCCAAACCATTCTGGGATTCTGGGATTCTATGTCCTTATGCCCATACCACTTTGCGTGAGGAAAGTGTTAATTAATATAAGACAATTTTATTTCTTCTTGACAATAATAACCTTCCAAAAATTGCATTCTTGATTTAAATGTCCATGGATCTGATTGGTGGCTGAGTCACAACACCAAAGGCTGACTTGCTTAATTTTTAAATTTGCAACAAATTACCCCAAGAGGAAACAGTCTAACATATCTTTACTCATAGAATTCCATTACAAGATCCTTTTTTCTGTTCAAGAAATGAACATGTGGCCAATTTTTTTACCTATCTCCTATTCACCTGGAACTGAGCATTTTTTCTCAGAGGTCCACTGAACTCAGCACAGAAGGAATCATGGCACTGGCAGAGGAGTTTCACATGAAAGAGTTAATGCATTTGCAACCGCCAGACACAAACACGAATCTTTGCAAGTCCTGCTGTAATGCGGCTCCCCTGATTGCCTCAAAAAGACAAATTTCTGTTACAACACGGAAGCATTATAAACTAAATTCACCAGAGTCCCGTTGTGCCTTAGCTAGAGAATATGATTCCTGTATTAAGTGCTTTTAATTTCAGTGCTTGGGAGCTGGTTTAAAACCGTCTGCTAATTTGCGGCGCTGTAACAGTCACGCTCTCGTCTCTGCAATCAGAGGCAGAACTTCTTTAATGTGCCTCTTCTCATTCCACTTTGCTCAGAGATAAGCCCAGGCAGCTCTCCACCTGTCTTGGCAAATAAATCAGCTGTGTGAAGCCTCCGACAGGTGAATTTGTCAAGCCTTGCTATGCTCCTGGTAGGAGTGAAATCCTCCCATGACAGGTGATCATAGAATCCCAGAAGGGTTTGGGTTGTAAGGGACCTTAAAGACCATCTCATTCCAAGCCTGCCTGCCATGGAGAGGGATGTTTCCCATTAGATCAGGATTCTCAGAGCCCCATCCAGTCTGGCCTTTAACACTTTCAGGGATGGGGTAGTCACAGCTTCCCTGAGAGGCCTGTGCCAGGGCTTCACTACTCTCACAGGGAGGAATTTCTTCCTAATATCCCATCTAAACCTACTCTCAATCTGAAGACACTCCTCCTTGTTCTATCACTCCAGGCCCTTGTAAAGAGTCCCTCTCCAGCTCTCTTGTAGCACCTTCAGGTACTGGAAGGTGCTTTAGGATCTCCCTGGAGACTTCTCCAGACTGAACAACCCCAATGTTCAGCCTAAACCTACCCCATCTCTCCTATCTCCCAGGGTCACCATCCTCCTGCTTCATTGCATCAAGTTTTTGAGGCATTGACCTTCAGGGACCCAAACCTTCAGAATTATGGACCTACTGAGGATGATCTTGCAAAATGTGTTTGATGGCACCACGTACCTTTCCTGCAGGCTGACACAGGACCGTGCACTCAGCATCACCCCTGCCACCACCACTCCCTGCAGCTGGAGGCATTGCAGAGCAGAATGAATGTGTCCACCTTTCTCATCATCAGCTTGCAAAAATAGCCAACAGTTGTCCTGGGCCCTGAACACGACAAAATACTTGAAAAACATCCAACTGGCCAAATCCTGAAAAACTTCCTGTGGGGAACGTCAAAGAAATTTCAAGCAGACACGGTCCCCTGCTCCATGCATCCCATCCACTAAAAAAAAGTCACAACACCGTTGAAGGTTACATGACGTAATCTGGCACAAGGTGGTAAATATTGGAGGCTTGGGAGAAAAAAAATCCCCAAGTTCAGTATTCAGTAGTAGATATTTCATGGGAATTTATTGAGGCAGGTGGAAGTAGGGTAAATGACAATGACCTGCAAACCATAAACTTGTAGGTATACTTTTTTTCCCTGTGGAAGTGAATTATTTTCAGGTAGTTTAACATATCTCTGATTCTAATTAGTAGGCAGACCAAGATCACTCTGAACATTTGACCTAAGTAGCTTCATTTCTTTGTTTAAGAACAGATTTACTTGAGGCTGGTACAATACGTGAAAGGAGCTCGGCTCCACTGCTGGGAACAAAAAATGGGTATTAATTAATTATTTAATTCCTTTTTTAATTACTATTGTATCAGAATCTTAAAGTGGGGCATTTCCCTGTGTCAGGAAATGGCTTTTAAAAATGCATCTCTACAATAAAAAGTAAAAAAAGAAAAGGAGGAAGAAAGAAAAAGAAATCATTCTTCTTCAAATTGAAACCAGCATAAAATATTACCCCAAAAGACCTGGGCTGATTTCTTTATAAATGAGCACAACGTTAGAACCATGGCAAAGGCAAATTGGCCTACAAGAAAACTGACAGCTTTATAGCCCCTGCCTCTGATTGAAATGTTGGGAAATCTCTTGGCAATTCTCCCAGACATCCAGGTAGAACAGTGAGTTCACTGATTATGTTAACTAAAACAATCTGCCTTTGCACAAATGCACCTCGAGCCCAGCCAAGTGTGAAGGCTTATCAACGTGCCAGACCAAGAAAAAGACCTATTTACCTGCAGAGAGCAGCTGAACGACAGGGCTCTGCAAAACAACCTGGGGACATCTGTGTGCAGGGCTTCTTTTATTGTCATTTTTTTAATACATGCCCTAAATGAAGGCAATGAGGCCTCGGCGGGACCGCGTGGGTGTTAAACCAGAGGGTTCCAACCGATGTGTTTAAACGCTGGTAGTAACCATTAATAATGAGAAACACCATCCTGAGGAACAAGGTAGTAAAACACACACGAGCAGGGAGAATAAACTTAATTCTGGGAGAAGAAGGCTCAACACAGTCCTTAGTTGTTATCTTTTCGGCCGGCCATGGCACAGAGGAAGCACTGCCAGGACACGGGGATCCCGCTCGGAGGGCAAACAAGGAAATTGTTTATGTTTTCTAAAGGGGGGAAAAAATGAGAGCCATAATAAACCTAAACAATAAAGATTACAAAAAGAAACAAAGCTGTTAAGTGGCAATCTTTTGAGGTGAATGCATAGCTGCATGTTATTTTAAACAGCACATAACCCAGGGAATTATGATGTTGTTTACACAGGCCTGTCTCTTGGAATCTGTATATGTTTAGAGTTTCGTTTGTTATATGTCTTGGTTAAGCTCTCCAATATGTCTGTCTTCTGAAAAAAGCCCTATACTGGGCTAAAACTTAGCTCCAGCAAGTTAAAAATACGGAGAAAGTACCTTAAGTAATGTCCCTTTCCCCAGAGATGCCCTTGGTAGCAGTCAGTAATGCAATCAGATATCCAGGGTTATTTCGATTGCCTGCCAAAACATCACTCATGTCTATTAAAGCATCCTGAAAAACACCATTACATCAATTCCAGCCATGGCATAATTATTCTTCTTTCTGGAATGTCTTCTGATGTGAGTCACCCTGCCGGCGTGGGATTTCTCTGGAAAGCGGCTGTAGGAATGTCCCAGAGGCTGCGGGGTAGGGTGGGGGCCGGCAGTGCGATGCTCTCATCCCAAGATTTGGTGGATGCCCAGGATGGTGGCTGGATGCACCGTGCAGTGACACCCCACCAATGACTCAGACACAACCCCTTTTCCCAAAGACATGGAGCCCCAACAGGTTTCTTCTGCACTGATACACTGAATTTTGAAAAAGCACATTTTTGCAACTGCAGACCGAAGCAAAGCACTGACAAGGATATTTTTGCTGAAAAACTTGGGCTTCTCCTTAAAAATGCAGGCAGGAAATTTCTAGGAAGCACAAGGCATAGTTACAGTAGTTTATGTATTAATGAGCATGTCTCTGCTCATTCCAGCTGCAGTGATCCTAGAACTTCCACATGGGCAATGCAAACCACACCTCCTCAATCCAGTGTAAGATGACTGCCACGGGGATTGTAGATAGAGGATCCTTAGGAACAGGAGGATTATTATCATTCCATGTTTTAAGACTTAACAAAAATCAATAGAAAATCCAAGTGAGAAGTTCTGGGTTTGATTACGCTAACGGAAATCCCAATTTCTTTGAGGCCAATGGATCATCTAGCTCAGCACTCAGAGGAGGGTTTGTCCCTCTGCCTTCTCCTGCCTTCTCCTTTATTCTTCCTAACCAAAAAGTTTGACTGGATGAGATTCTGCTTCATTGCAGGAATAGTACTGGTAGAATAATGCAGCATTAATTTTGCATTTTGGAAGAATAAAAAGCATTTGATGTTATCACTAAATAGCAACTAGACCAAAAGTCTTCCCTAAAAGAACTACTTATAGACATTTTTTACCAGGAATGCAGAAATGGACAAGTGCCATTGCTAAAAAAAAAGCAAGTAATTTTTTCTTTTATTGCTTTGTATGAACATCCAAACTGTTCCTATCTAGCTCATGAAGCTGTGGCAATGCTAACAGACTTGTGATGAAGACCTGGCCTCATTGAAATCAGTCAAATACCAGAAAATTCAAAATATGTGTCTTTTAAGCCACATGCTGCTTGCTAAATATCACAGAGTCCATATCAACAAAAAATAAAGCATTTAATCAGCTATCAGATAAATCCTAGAGTCACAATCCAAATGAGAGCATGGGAAAGGCTCTTAAAAAAGACCCTTTGAGCATGAAGGAAAAAAAAATAATGATAATTGAAATGATGAATAGTCATTTGCATTGCTCTTCTAGGCACAAGGACAAATGTGACATTCCTCTTCATCTGCTGCTTGATGCTGATTATTAGAAAAATAAAACCTCTAAAATTTCTCTCCTTCCTTTGGACAATGCTCTCCATTGCATTGGGTGGGATTATTGGGGGTGTCCTGTGCTGGGCCAGAACAAAACCTCGTCCCAACAAATTTCAGTCATCATCTCCCTACAAGGAGAAAGGACATGAACAGGCCATCAGCAGGTCCAGGCTTAGACTATTTGTTACCAGAAAAAAAGGTCATAAGAGAAGTGAATGTGAATAGATCCATTTTATCAATGAAAAAAATAGAGGCAGAGAAGCATGAAAAATTCTCATACTTTTCAGTGGCATATTTTCCTGCATTTGGCATTTATCACAGTTTAATCTATTTTATGTTTTCTTGATTGTTTATTGTAAAATGGGATAGATACTTTGAACAAAGCTAGGGCAGGACACGAGTCAATATCCAGCAGCAACAAATATTTAGAGGCAACAGATTTGTAATAATTAGATGGAGACAAGAGATGATGAATTGGTAAATCTGAAAGTCTTTACAAACTCTGAAAATCTCAGATGATCGTTTAATCCATCAACTATCTTCTTAAGAAATACAATCATGGAAACTCCTGCCAAAAAAAATCCTTACTGTAATCCTACCTTCATCTCATCCACAAATATATGTTTTCTATATAAAGACACGATCCCTCTTAAAAGGTCAGCGTTTGTAGCTGTCCACCAAACACCCCAATATGCCCACACAGCCCTGCAAGGTCTTTGCTGTGTCTATTTTATAACCCACAGCCACTTCTATGGCTAATGGGGAAATTTCCCATCTCTACGTGGCACACGTGTTTCTCCCCGTAGCAACTTCCACTTCTGTTTCTCGCAGGTTACACACGGCTTAGATCCCCTTTTAGCCCAACGTGTACTGAACTTACTGAAGATGAAGTGAACAGGCATTTCCTCATCGCACTACCTCACACATGGGACAGCTTAATGGCTTCACAATTAATATATGCATAAGTACAACCTGCATTAGTGGCGGTAAAAGGCAAGTTGGCTCCTTGATTACACATCATTAAATAATACCGAGGTTCTCTTGTTCAGTGCAAGCGTGTGATGTACCTGTTCAAAGGTGGAATATTGTGTGAGTCTGCACATATCCCCATCCCCATACGTGGTTAAGCTTGCTCTGACATGATCCTCTTCTTTTATTTTTTCAGCCTATGGAAACCACCTGGTCTCGCGTTTCCTGGTGACAAGCAGCAATTTTAAAATGATGCTGCACCAAATCACACTAACAATAAGAGAAAGCCTGGCCCAGGAGCTACTTACTTCTGAAAATAAAAACAACAACAACAACAAAAAAGGATATTTTATCTGAACACATTACAAAGAACTGCTGCATGATGGCAATGGGGCCCCAGAAAGGGAAAAGCTGAGGAGCTATCGCTTTATAGAAATCAAGGATAAATATCTTTTCTTACATTAGAGGAATGAAAATAGGTTTAAAAATCCTGAGGAGGGTTGGGGAGCTGAAGTTGGTTTCTTTAAGCAGAGCCTTCATGTAAATTCTAACTCTGCAGTTAAATGGAAATGCTTAAGCCTATAAAACTGGAAGGAGATGAGGAAAGGGGGGAACCCATATACATGAAACCAGCAGATACAGAACCATTTTATACAGTTCAGTAGGCAGGCTAACATGGACTTAATAGTGACAATTGTTTTAAATTGATTCAAATAACAAATACACATTTCAGAGATTATGAAGTTTTGCACTGCATTTTTCTTTTTATCTTTCAAAGAAAACAATGCTAATAGTTTCCTTTTTCCTATGCTCAATGACTATTTACTACTTTCTTGATGTGGACTTTCAAAATACAAAGAAGGTTTGGCAAGTTTTCAAAGTCTTTCTTCAAAGTCAGCTCTTAAGTACTTTTTATAAAAACATGAAGAATACTTCTTACTACGGAGAATTGATAATGTACTGCTTTCGTTATTTGTATATGAAATACTGTCAGATAAATGCACATGGATTCATTTGTTTGGACCTTCTCTGTTAACCTTCTGTATGAAATTGATTTCGATTGATCACAAGAGTCAGGAACGTAACAATTGCTTTCAACCAAAAGCTGCTTCAGACATTATAGACCCAAGTTTCAAAGAAAAAAAGTTACTGTACTTGCAAGTTTAGAGTCAAACTTGGCAGTTCTTCCAAACAGAGTGGTCAGAAGAAGAAAAATAAAAACAAACATCCTTCCAAGATTTTTTCCTTCAATTGCCATACAAAATAATGGTACAAGTATGTCACAACCCTTTCTGAAAGTTATTCATGAAGACATAAGCAAAGCGTCCTGAATACTTTGTTGCCAGAGAGTTAACATTTGTGGAGCATTTTGAGAATTTAAGGAACTTTAGAAAGTTGTCAGCTCTTTGCTGCTGCACAGAGCTAAACTTAAAAACAGACACAAATCAAAGCAGCCCCCTCAAAGTGACAAACCCGAGCGGTCAGACCATTTGTAGCCAAGCACATTGGTGTGTTTGTTAGAGGTGAACTGAACTGGGGGCCAAATCCAGAGGTGATTTGTAAGGTGGTGCAAATTTAATTGTGTAAGTAGGAGTAAGTAGACATGAGTGAGTGTGAGGGCCTGGGCTGGTGGTGCTCACACGCCAAGGGGCCTGGGAAAGGTACCAAGAGGGAGAGAAGCAGCCCTTAAAGCCAAGGGGATGTCTCGTTCCAGACGTGTTACCTGGAATGGTAGCACCAACCTTGTGCACTCCTTGTCACCATCCTGCAGAAGAGGCTGGAGGGAACATCCCCCAGCCCTGCTCAGAAATACCCTCTGGGTTAGTTCAGGGGTGCTCTGTCAGCAGTGAGGGAGCTCAGGTTGTGTTGGTGGCATCTCCACCACCTCTTCCTTCCCGCCGAGCCCTGCGGGCAGTGGTGACGAGCAGGACCATTTTCAGCTGTCACAGTGGGTTTCCAGAGGAGTGCATCTCTGCTTTCACCCCAGTTGTGGGTCTTTGATTATCTCCAGAAATTACACCGTGGCCTTCATTTCCCTCCCTATCCCCAATGCCCCTGTTCCTCCAATTTCCTGTCTCCGGTGCTGACACCTCTTTGTTCATCTCCCATCTTTTCTCTGTCTTGTCTATTTAGACCATAAATTGTTTGATAAAGGGACAATGACTTAATAGGTGTTTGCACTACATCTGGCACCATTTGGTCTTAATCTCAGCTGGGACATGAGGTCTCTACTATTAAGTGAATAATTAATAATGATTAGGTCCTAAAGCAGCAACGTGAAACTCCACTAACCTTACCCAGTATACCCTATCACTCTTCTGTTTCTTCTAATGCCTGCTGGCTTCTGCAGGGCTTGTTCCTGAGCCGTGTGGGCCAAGGGGCAGCAGGCATTGATGCTCAGTAGCTCACTGGATACTTTGGAAAAGGGGAAGTTAAACTGGAAATTATGCTAAATGTGAGTGCGAGGTCTCACAAAAACTTATAATGTATTCCTATGACAGGGCTGTGCTATGCATAATATAAACAGCTGTATGTAAGGGAGATCGCTGCTCTGTTTCAGGAAGTAATAGCTAAAGAAGCATTTATTTCTGACAATTAATGGACATAAAAGCCCATGTGCTATCTAAAGAGGGGAAGATTAAAGGAGGGAAGTAGCTTATACTATTGGACCGGCTGCACCAAAACAAATAACCTCACAACTTCATTTTGTACAGAGCCTTCCATAAAGTCTGGATAATAAAATGCTTTACAGCGAGCAGAGAGGGAGGGAGGAAGCAGAAAGCAGAACAGATATGTTTTGAGCCGAGATTGGATCCGAAGCAGCGAAGCTGTGCCAAGCAGCAGGAGCTGCAGAGGAGAAGCTCTCACCCCAGCGGCGGCAGGAGCCCGGGACAAGCCAGGCAGCGGGCTGGGCTCAGCCTCAGCAGTGTCAAAAAAAAAAAAAAAAAAAAAAAAAAAAAAAAAAAGAAAAAAATGGAGGAGAGGGGGAATAAAACGACGAGGAGCCAAATTTTTCTCCTGATTCCACCAACGCAACCCCACTGACATCAATGGGTGTAACTGAGAACGGAGCCAACCCGAGGCAGCCCGACAGACACGCAGGGAGAGTTTGAAAACAAACAGGATGCTCCTGATGGGTGAAGGAAGATGGATGGGGAGCTGGCGGGGGAGCTCCCGGCCGCCCTGCTCCATGGGAGACCCCATCCCAGACCCACACGGCAGCAGCTTGCTTCCCACACGGGAAGGGTTTGCTGGGAGGCCCCGGGATGCCCCCAGGGCCCGGGCTCACGGCTTGGGGCGGGCGCTGAGCAGGTTAAAGCTCCTGGTCCCCGCAGACTGGTGCGCCAGAGCCTGGGAGGCGGCGGGCAGATGCTGCAGAGAGGGCTGCTCCCTAAAACTTCCCTGATTTTGCAGCAGAAGCCACATTTCTGATCAGCCCTCTTTGTAGGGCAGGGGG
>VWZW01004119.1:602010-636774 GCA_013397115.1 Edolisoma coerulescens
AAACCGAGAGTCATGTACTCCTGTCACTGTAGTACAGCTTAGCATTGAACTGTATGGGCTGCACTCCTAGGACAAGCTCCACTTTCCCTGGGGGATGTAGACTTTAGGTTCCATCTCCCCTGCCTGCAGGGCCAGCAAGAAGTCTGTTCCTACAAGGGACACCTTTCCATGAGCAGGGACACCTTCCACTAGACCTGGTTGCCCCAAGGCGCATCCAACCTTGGACACTTCTAGGGATGGGGCAGCCACAGCTTCTCTGGGCAACCTGTGCCAGGGTCTCACCACCCTCACAGGGAAGAATTTCTTCCTAGTCTCTGACCTAAACCTGCTCTCCGTCAGAGAAAGAGAGCCATTCCCCTTGTCTTGTCACCCCAGGCCCTTGTACAAAGTCCCTCTCCAGCTCTCTTGGAGCCTCTTTAGGCACTGGAAAGGGCTCTAAGGTTTCCCCAGAGCCTTCTCTCCTCCAGGCTGAACAACCCCAACATTCAGCCTAACCCTGCTATGTAGTACCTGTATCCCTGATGCCTCTCTGTCTTCATCTTCAGGTCCTATCTTCATATTTCTCACATGCTGTCACTACTCATGCTCTCTGACCTTCATTTAGACAACTCTCCATAATTCATTCCATTCTATTTGAGAGCAAAATTCATGCCCGGGGTCGGCACTATGTGCAACTAAACCTTATTCACACCAGCCAGCATCTTGCTGCTCTTGGTGTTTCATTGAATCTGCATTTGAAGCCAAGGTGAGACACAGAGACTTCGGTTGTCTTATTTCACAGGGCTGCTTTCTTCTGCAAGGTGTCAAATTAGTACCTGAACGTCACCTGCTAAATCAGCCTCGCATATTCACAACTCTTCAAACATTTGCAAGCAACATTACTACAAAGGAAAACTCAAGACAGCTTGATTAAGCAATTTGCCCAAGGTCATACAGGAAGTTGTAGAAGAGTTGAAAACAAAAGCCAGATCTTCTCAGCTCCTGTCCAACCCTCTCTGGAATGAAAAGGCCAAACTGCTGTGTGGAAGTATTAGCAGAGTCATAGATCTCATTCTATAAATTTCATAATGAATTCACGGCTTAGCAAAGAAAATGCACAGAGCCCCCCGTACTTCTTTCCCAGGAAAAATGTGCAACCCCACGGTGGCAGCTGGGAAGTGTTCCCCAACCTGTGAGTGGCTCTGGCTGTGGCCACAGACCCTCCACTTACACAGAAAGAGGAAAACAGGGAACAGCAGTATCCTGCAAGGCCTGCATGTCAAACGGGTCCTGCCATCCTTCTCCCAGCCACTTCCCACCTCTCCAAGAAAGTGAAAAAAGTGCATCTACTGGAAAAGCTGCCGAAGTCACCCAAGAGCAAGCATGGAATCGTTTAGGATAGCAAAAGGAGCATCCAGAGTGTAACAAAGGCGGTATTTATGTCTATACTTCTCCCTGTCTGCGTGGGTCTCGGTGATAGCCACAGGAACAAACAATAGCCTTGGCCCCTTGGCTGCAAACGGTTCGCTGCAGAGGCCCAATTAAGTCGTGGAAAGTCTAAACACAGGCACAGGAATCCGCTAATGCGGACAGGCCTGCACAATAGGGTCTCATCCTGGCTCTGCCCTGCTCCTGCTCAGCACAACCTTGCTGGGAGGAGAGCCCCCATCACCAGCGAGGTTCTTCCCGCAGAGAGGTCCTGCTCCACCTCAAAGCCCAATGCAAACGTGCACAGTTCCACTCACTCTGGGGAGGATTCTGGCTCCAGGCAGCATCAGGCTCACGCCCAGAAAGATGAGTTGGGTGATCTCAGACTTGCTACCACCCAACAGGCCACGCATGCATGCACACACAGGCACAGGGCAGTTTAAGAGTGATCTCCCTCCCCAAATCTCCATCAGGTTCAGGCCCTGCTAACACAAACACTTCAAACAGCCCAGGCAGCCTCAAGAGCAATGCCAAGAGCAGATAGAGGCTTCGACATTGTCTCGGTACACAGGATGCCGGCCTGACATCATTTAGCGGAGACAATGCTCGCCCTCTTTCTTTGGGAACCACGTAAAAAAACTTGGCCGAATATAAAACAACTTCAAAGACACATTTCTGTGCCAGCCAGGATGCATCAAAGTTGGGAAAGGAACGACCCGATTCACCTGATCCAGGGAGCTGATAGAGAAGCGCGGGGAAGCGGCTTTTATCGATGTACCTTCCCAGCACTTCCTTCCTGCCCCCGATGCTATTTAAACCCCTTGCCTACCTCCAGCCAGACCTGCCTGTCCTCCGCTCTAAGGAGGAGAAAGGAAAAAGCAAAGGGAAGCCCTAAAAAAAGGCGTCCCTGCAAATTTCTGTGCAGTTACCGGGCAGTCATATCCTTCTGCTTTCCCCTGAAAAATCAAGTATCACCTTATCGTTTCCTCACCAAGATTAACTCCTGCTTCCTGAAGAGTATTTCTGAGGTAGAAAGCAGAGGTGGTGGAAAAAAAAAAATAAAAATAAGGAGGGGGGGAAGCTGAAAAGCCCAATCTGTCAAGCTGCGTTTTAGAAGAAAGGAAAACTGAAAAGTGAACGTATTTAACATGAGCTATTTCCTGCACTCAGGAGGGAAGAAAGCATGCTACTAACTGTGTGCATGAGGAGATCTGCACTAGTGTTATCTCTGACCTGCAGCTTAGCCCTTGTGTCTCAGCTGCCAAAAAGCTCCTATTCAACGTTATGCTGAGTTCATCAATGCTCCACGTGTCAGGATCCTAACAGGAAAAAGCAGGACAGACAGTCACTCTATTCAACTGCCTGGGGACCCCATGACAACTAAAATCCCCTTGCAGACTGTCCATATCAACCTACGGCAGGTCAGAGCGCGTAACCCCTCCAGAACCGCAAGCCCGGGCCCACACCCTTTCCCCTTGTCAACATTGTCACTTTAAAACAGCCCATCTAGCCTTATCACCAAACCTGGAGTAAGTATGACAATTAAGATGGATTGCAAAGCCTGCATGCGCTTTACAATTAACAATAACTTGGCAGCGTGTCCCACGCAACTGTTGGGTGGTATGGCAAGAACTTTATCCCTGCTTAGTACTGCATTAGCATATTTAGTAGGCTGCAAGACATAATTCCTCAGATATGAACATATTTTTGTCTTTTGAAAAAATCTGCAATTAAGCCATAACGTGCAGGCAGTGTGCAGCCGGCGGTAAACTTTGGTATTAGGGGGGACTGTGCTGAAACGGCCCTTTCTGACCTTATGTCAATTATCTACTTAATAAGGAATATATTCAATTAAAAAAAATAAAGTGTCTTAGCAGGGTCTTTGCTAGGAAGCAACAATATTCCAGAAACGACAGCTGATATTCAGTCCTGTATTCCCTGTGAAGAACACAGTCCTTAAGAGGGTCTGGGGGCAGGTGTTTGAAAGCAGGGGCATTTTGTTTGGGGGGGTTGTCTCAATTTTTGGTTTAGAAAAGGCAAACTCTCTCTTTCTGCTTTGAATTTTTAAACTGTAGGGTTAACTAATTGTTTGTGTAAAAGAACTAAACCCCACTTAAGCAGCATCTTCCTCTCTGTGTAGTGTAGCACTTTTTTTCCTGTCCAGGATTCTCATGTTTATAGGTAAATTAACAGTATTCTAAAGTAATTAAATGCATTTGAGGAGCAGTTATTTAGCATGGCCTAACTTTATTGATTTCCTCCATGCTGCACAAGACACTCTCAACCCCACTGAGCTTTTAAAGTCTGTTTACGGTGTACATTTATCTAGAAAATCTGATCAGGTTGGGGGGGGAGGCAAAGATCTTGCCTCGATAACCCGGACATTGTCCCCCTTGACATCTGTGTTGCTGGTGGACAGGATATCCTGCCAAATGCAAGAGGACAACTGCGTGACCCACCTTGGGCGAGAGGCACCGCGGGCTGATGCGAGCACAGCGGGAGCGGGTGCTGCCTCTCCCCGCCCGGAGCCGCATCCTCGGTACACAAAGAGCAGCCAGAGAGCCTCTGCAAAAAAAAAAAAAAAGCCAGGAAGGCAAAATAAATAAATAAATAAATAAATAAATAAATAAACAAACAGGCAGTTTAGGTGAGTAGCACACATTCGATAAGGGAAAGCAGATGAGGGCAACAAATGCAATTCAGCAGACAAAGTCTTTCTTCATAAACCCGGCAGAGGGACGGATTAAACCACCTGGCAATCTTGGCAGGAAAAAAAGAAAATCTCAGGCGGTGACAAAACCAAACAGGTGGAACAGGTATAAAACTTTTGCCTCCCAATAATACCCCTCTCTTCCCTGGAATGCTTGGACAGGTGCAGAAGTTCAAGTTACAGTGTGGAAGTGGCAAATAAATACACAGCATTAGTGTCTGACGTGCTCGGCGAGCAACCGGGGATGTTAATAACTGGCAAGGTACACTAATCTCTGATTGCAACATTTGGTTTACCTTAATCTGGAGGGACAGCTGTATTAAAGAGGGAATTATACTAATCAGTTCAAGGCCCTTGCATATAAAACTTCCCATTAGGCTTAAAGTACAACAGCTTACGCTCATTCTCTAGGAGCCTTACATCTGGTTCTGAATAAGGCTGTCTCTCATTTGCAAGGTACAAACCGAAAACAAGGGAGGGGGGAGCTGACAGTTGCTGGAGGATGGTTGATAGAAGAACAAGCTACTAATTCTTTGAAATTTTTTACAGCGCAGAACTGGCTGTAAGGCATCTTAATACTAAAAAAACAGGCATGTGTTATCAACCCTAGGCCATTTTTTCCTGTTACCGGAGGTGACCAACATAAAATAAAATTGATGATGTCAGTCAAAAACAGCTAAGCACAAAGCTTGGCTTTGTTATCTTAAGTCAGAAGGTATGATAGGCCATGCCATATGGCTGTAATCCTCCTATATCTCCCATCACCTAACAGGCAACCTTCATGTAGCATGACCTTATTTGGCTGGTCTCAGGTTAGGGCTGCCCAAAGGGGATTTTTCTGTTTCTGCTATATCCAAAGGTTTATGTTGATTTTTTTTCTCTCTTTTTTTTTTCCTCTTTTTTTTTTTTTTTGAGCCCTGCAAACTATAAATCCGACTGATTACTCTGCACTCTTTTGCTTGACTGAGCCTTTACAATCAGACATCCCCGTTAACAATAAGCTCCTAATGAATCAAACATCTATGGCATTAGTTTCACCTAGCTGCCTCTTTCCCATGCACTGCAGCTCTTTGTCAGACCTGGCTTGATGAGAAAAGCTAGTGACACTTGGTGCACCTATTGATAAACAATTCAGTAATGAGGGGCATAACAAAAATTACCTAAAACAACCTGATTAAAAATGACAGGCAAAGGGTACTACAGAGCTTTGCAGTTAAGGTAACTCCCGTATGTCGGGAGGGATGGAAAAAATAATTAGGTGCAACACAACTTGCTTTAAAATTACGAGTTTGCACTCACATTTTGGCACTTTTCTCTTCCCCCTCTCTCTTTTATTTTTTTTTTTTTTGGGGGGGGGGGACTAGGAGTTTGATGGGTGTTAAAAGGAAAATGTTCCATCATACTTTATAAGAGAGTCATCTTTTTTGGGAAAATTTGCAACTCAATAAGCTTTTTCTCTCTCCTTTTTGAAGCAGCACATTAATGGCAAAATGCATTGCTATTTGCAATCCAACTTTCTATCTATAGCAAATTCCTATATTATAACTCAGCATTTTACTTCCTTTGTTTAAATATTGGTTTTGTTGGTTAAAAGAACATGTGGGCTGTAAACAAAGGATAAATAAGCTGTGAAAATAAAAGCAGGCTCCAAGGAATAAATAAGAACAAAATGGAAAAGACTGCACCAGGCTCTTGCAATGAACACAGGGATCTCTTTGTGAGAGGGGAAAAAAATGTGTTAAAAGGGCACATACTGCAACTCTGAGGCAAACTTTGAAATGGAAGTGTGGAAGCATAAGAGCATTTGATTCCAAATCAGCAATGTGTGGGTTTGCATTTGCGTAGCAGCATGTTGGGAGGGTTTCAATCAGTGCACAGATGCACTTGAAAATCAAATATGGACATGGGGAATGTTTTTGGATATAGCAAATGAGGACTGATGACATGTTTACACTTTGCACATGGATCCAGTACAAAACCATACCCTGCAAAGAAACAATAACCACCATTTGCTGCTTTTCAGGGCTGGAACAAAATGGTGGCAAAGGAAGGGAATACGAGGGAGTGCCTGTTCCCACCTGGGAGAGGGCTGCACCGATTCCCTGCCTCTGGGCTCATTTTGCTCATCTCTCACTTGAGAAAGGGACTTTTTAACCAATATTGAAAAAAAACCAAAGATACATCGGCTTGAAAAACAACAGTGTGAGAAGAAAAGGGGAGAAAAGGCAAGTTTCAAACATCAGTGATGCCTTTCTATGCTGTCAAAATATTTTCTTTTCAGAAGAATTAAAATTATAGTTGGAATGTTGCTGGAATGATCGTAAGCAAACGCACTTTCATCATCTCCAATGGAAAATTGTCATTTTGACATTATTTCAGTATCTGGCTCTATGTATCCTTAAAGGAGAAAATCTTGGCTCATAAATAACGTATCCCAAGCTATGCTGAGTTGTTAATGAAAGTTTATCAAGACGGCAAAACTTTTTTAAAAAGGATATAGTAGTCACAGGCAGTTGCATCTGACCAGACTACAACGTATCCCTCTGGAAGGCAGCTCCAGCTTACAGTATGAAGTAATCATTTGTGAATGTTTTCCAAACTGTGATGCATATTTTACATTTTAAAGGAAGAGACAAAAGTTAGCTATCTATGAAAACAGGGACAAACATCTGTTCTACACTCTCTCCCAATCAGACATTAAAGAAATGCACATGAACTAACACCCCGAGTTTTAAACTTTTATGAAGAACTCATTTCAAACTTTTAAGAGGGTATCGTTACAGTTCAAATAGTCCTTCAGACATTTGACTTCTGCTACTGATTATTAATAATAATCATCCCATTTTCCCTTACACTTTTCAGCATGAATTCAGAATGTCAAAGCTAATTTTCTCATCAGCCTCAGGCTTTTTTAAAACGTTGCAAGCTTGAGACTTCAGTTCTCTTCTCACGCACTTGGGGTTTGCCACAGCAAGGGGTTAGAGCATCCAACTTCCACAACTGTGCATGGGGTCAGCATCTGTCCAACTGAGACAGCTGGATTTTTACAGAAGAACCTGAATCTGAGGTCTCTTGGCCCATTTTCTGGCACATGTCCAGCCTGAAGCCCACGGTTTTGTCTTGGTGGTTTTAGAACCCGACTGACATTGTGAATGGAATGAACGTGGAGTTATCTAAACAAAGTCAAGCAACAGATTTAATGAGAAATTTGTACAAGTATTTAGTGAGATAAGATGCTCAAACCGTTGAATTTTAACACCTTCCTCTCTGCGTGTTGCTAGAGAGAGATTCACAATTACACTTTGCACCACGCTGTCCTATCTGATGCCCTGAAATGACACCAAATAGCTTCAGTGTGAAGCCATTCCCGCTTGTCCTGTCACTCCATGACCTCATCCAAAGTCCCTCTCCAGCTCGCTTGTAGCCCTTTAGGTATTGGAAGGTACCTGTGATCAATCAGTGATCACAGGTACAATATGTCTATTAATTTCTTCAGCCCTGTTCTTTAAACTTCTGTTTTCTGGATATATCCTCCTTTCCCTAAAGGATTTAGCAAAAAGGCAAAACAAACTCCAGCAAGTGACGCTTCCTTGCATTACAAGCTCAGTGAGAGGTGCATCTAATCATGGCTTCCTCCAGATTTAGCTTCAGCCCCCCTGCCAGGTTATTTTGTCTACTGTTTGTACACCCAACAGCAAAAGGAGGAACATGTTACATGTCCAGGTATGCATGTGACAGAATAAAAGTTAAAAGAGATTATTCTTATTAAATACCACCAGCCTTATAAAACTATGCAAACCATATTTAGGAAAGTAATTTCTGAGTTGTTTCCATGATTTTCCTTTCTAGTACAGAGTAGGGCATTTCCATTTGTTTCTCAGAGAAAAATGCTAAGTCTCATTTCCTGTTGATAGCCAACAATAAATACATTTGTGCTTTGGAAGCCCTTTCACATACCACCTTTTTTACTTGGGAAAGGATCAGACAGTCCAGTTGCTATAAATTTATCATGATTTCCAGCTGATAGAAGTCAGTGTGGTGCCATGGATGTCACCCAAGTGAGATCCTGAGTGGAAGGTAGCACTGGTTACCCTTCCAGTCATACACAGAGCCAGAACTGACACCACGGAGAGAGGGCTGAGCTGGTGGATACCAACGCTACCTCCATCATCACAGGACAAAATAACACATAGATTAATTCTATCACCTTCCCTCGTGCAGCTTTTGAACATGAGCCTGCTTGATATTAGAGCCAACTTAGTCAACTCACTGTAAGGGCACTCTTATATAAGAAAGCAAAAACTCATCAAATTCATAATTCAGCTTCAGCTGGTTCTGATGCTCAGTGGGCAGACATGAGCTCAGCTGTTTGCCTCAACAGAACAAACTTCATTTCCATTGACAGTAAATTTGGCCTTTACTTCACGTTTTGGGAGAGAATCTTGAAAAACAACTTGCACCAGGATGATCTTTTAATTTTTTTTCCCCCCTGTTTCTGAAAGCTTCATTGGAACAGACTCTTATCTGACTATGCAATAAGACCAAGGTTGAAATCAAAAACAAAAAAAGAAGACAAGATATGAAAAAAATTCAATTCTCAGTTTTGGTTTTAAAATTATTTGTTGTACAGTGAAACCTGAAACATACCACCAATATTAGGGCAAGGTTTTTCAAGGTTGCAGGTGAGTCAGAATGTGCACCTGCTTATTATTGAAATTCCCTTAGGATGAGACACCCAGAGCAGTGAGGTTGGTCCCCTAGAGCCATCTTACGATCAGAAATGCATTCAAAGGGTACTCTTACCTTCTCTGATATTTATCAGATAAAAATAAAATTTGTGGAGCTTCAGCTGCCCCATAGTTAATGGCAAAGTTATATTTATTTTTTAGCACTTGAAGAGCTGGCCTGATTAAATAAAACAGCCAATTAGGAAAGACTACAAATTTATGTAAGCCATATAGTCAGTATGTTCTCCCTATCACCACAGAGACCAGATGATTTTTCCCATCACAGGTCTCTAGCTCAACGCTTTCTCAAAATTCCGAATTTGAGAAGTGCCACAATTTTGAAAGATTTTCCTGAAAACCAGGCATTGAGAATTTAGGTGCCTTTCCTCAGGGCAACATCTTATTTAGATCAGGAGATCATTTTCCTTCCCTGCTCTTGAAAAACATTTTGCTATTCACTCGGTGTGTCCTATTAGCAGAAAATAGAGAAAGTTCTGATGCATCATAGCACGCATCTGAAATTCTAATTAACAAGAAGTCATCTGTAGTTGTCCAACATCATATTATTAATTCACAAAGCAATAAAGGGATATATTTCAGACTGAATGAGAAAATAGGTACTGAATGGGGTCAGAGTATTTCACTACACATAATTTGTCATGATCTTTAACTATTTCGAACCTACAGAAGTCAAGCTGTACAATGCCTTATCGTGAATAGAATTTCTCACCTATATAAAGCAGTTACACCACCATGATTTACTCTCGTGAACTTAAAACCTAAATTAGTTCTGAATCTGTATAACCCAGGGTTGCATAAGGAAGTATATTTTTACTGTGGATATGTAAACTTTTGCCCTTTATGCATTTTTGAGCAAGAAAGGCTCTTCTAGGGCCACTATAATATATAATGTATATAATATATACTATGTTTTTTGGCATTATGATCAATATATAAATCAATTGGTTTAAAAATTATATTCAGTTACAGGAACGGTAGTTTTGGCAATTAAAAAAGCACATCTCAGTTAAATTCTAACCAACTTTACATTCCAAAAGTCTTAGGAAGACTTTTTTTTTTATCCTTTACCCCAAAAGTGTGGGTTTTTCAAAATTCATGGCCACTAAGTAGAACTTTCTTCTTCCTGCTCGTTTCAAAAAATTAACTTCACGGTAAAATATGGGGAAACCTGGAATGATTCACTCATTCATCCATTACTTTTCCAGCAAGAGGTTGCTCAGTTAACTAGAATTTCATACATTGAGTGCTTTAAATGCAAACCTGTAAAAGGAAAGTAAAAACAAATCAAAGTTAAATCTTGACTGGCTGGGACAAAATGCTTAAATCAATATGGTGATGGCTCATCCATCGTCATTTAGCCATTACCTGGGAGACAAGGACCTCCTGCTACAGCAGATATTTTATTTATTTTTAATACAGATTTACCACTGCCTCAGTTCTGCAGACACATACGAAGCCAAAGTCATTCCAGACTTGCTCTGTCACACTGTTTACTCCTCATATTTTATTTATCCCTGTTTGCTCTTTACATTGGTTACAGAGATAAACACATACAAATATTGTGATGTTCAGCAAGTTTAGTGCAACGAGAGAGGGCAAAAGCCACCATCTCCCATTTATAGCATCCTGGAGAAAGTGACAACACCATAATTCTCCTAAAGAAGAAAACCCATGTAATACAAGATTTTCTTTAATTTAAACCTTACCTTGAAGAGTAACTCTGCCAAGTTTAGAAATATTTTGAAGGGTTTCTTCACCCCATGCAGAAGTCAGGTTAAAACATGTTTCCAGTACAATTTTAGACTTAGAAACCTCATTGTTAGGTGTTCAGCATAAAAAAAGCTTAAGGACATAAAGGCTATGACAGAGGAAAGGACAGTTTGGGGGCCCTATGGACATGCAGGGCCTGATATTTATATCCTACTGGCACAAACAGAAGTGCCAAATCTGTTCAAATCAGTGGTGTTTGACCAGGGATCAGAGGCAGCGTTGTGATCTACATGTGTGACTTTTACTGGAAACTACAAAACTTCCCCAGAAAAGTAACCCCTGGGGGGTTTAGGCAATGCGCATCTGAGCAGCAAAGGCTACTTGGTCATAATTGTGACAAAGCAAAGTGTTTCATTCTGGTTCCTGAACTGGAACAGATGACTTTTTCCTTCTTTTAAGGAGATGAGAGTAAAAAGGGAGCCAATCCAATCTCTGGAAGAAAAGCCTACGATGCAACCTCAAAATAAATACACTTATTTGCATATACAAACACTATATGTACCCACTAATATCCCTTCCTTAAACCGTGAGGAATATCACATATGCTACAGCTCACACCAACCAGAATAATGAGGGAGGTGTTGGGTTTCGATATTTTTATAAGTTCATATAACTCTACAGTCGAAGCAACTCTAGGTTCATCAGAGCTATCACATAAGAAAAAGGGGCTTATCACAAACAAGTTTGTTTAATCATCAGCTGCCTTAACTTTAGTCCTTTCTCTCTGACCTGCATGTCTCCAGTCTGTGTTACAGTCTTTATTGCAGCCTAATCACACAGAAAGGCAAACTCTGAACAGCTACTGTCACCTCCCTCTCTCTTTTCCTTTCCCAGCAGGTTAAACGTGGAAAACGCTAAAAATCTCCTGGGAGTGCGTCTAAAAATGAAGTGTAAATAGGTACGGGGAAAAAAAAAACCTATGAGAAAAAGTGTTATGGAAGGTGCCTGAATGGCAAAGTGCAAAGGGTGACAAGAAGAAAATTGTGATGGCACACAAAAGGCGAGGGAACAAGAAAGATGCGATACAATAGATAGCTGGTGAGAGCCTATCCACTGCCTGGTCGCTCCTGTTCCTCCCCCTCAATACCTTCATTTTTTTTGTTATGATAAAGGACATTCATGATCAGTAACAATGTTATAATGATAGTAAATGCGGGATTTAAGGTATATAAAAACCTTCAGCCAACATTAGAAAGCCACCAAGGGGGAGTTACCTTGCACGAGGTTCTATTTAGTGATGGCTCCACTCTTTCACTGCCTGACTGCAAATCAGCATTTTTAGTGGACAATAGGCTCAGCAGTGGCCTTATGATTGCCTCTTTTCAAATGGAAATGGCTATCCTAACTCCTCTGCCAGTTTTTCTTACTATAGCACAAATTGCAGTTTACAAGGCTCTAAGGGGAAAAAAAAAATCTTAGCTGAATATCTTTTTTTTATTCGACAAACTGACATGTAAATTACCCTTTAAGTGCTCCACTCTAGGGCTCTGATCATCTCCTAATTGTCACAGTCAATTGTAGCCAACAGTCTCTTCAATCCCAAGCGCTTTGACAACAAGCATAAGGATCAAAGCAGAATCAGCTCCCTTCAATATCCTTCTGTTTAGGATGCTACAAAAAGCCTGAAAAAGAAAGGTGTAAGGGCATTAGTGGAGAAGGAACTGAGAGGAGAAAGTACTACACCAGTCATTTTCTTCTTCACTAATATTATATATCCTTATATGCTCTGTTATCCCATGTTCAGCGTGAATACGTAAACATCCCAGAGAATAAATATGGTTTAAAACCACTCAGATATATTACTACTTAAAAATAAATGCATAATGCATTTCTGCTGCTTCCTGCATGCCTCCCTCCAACTTTCCCTTCGACTCTGGGAATGAATGCAATACCAATTATTTTTTAAGCAATTTTTTTCTCCCCAACGCAGTCCTACAACGTCTTCCAGGATGAGCTGGGCTGCAAACCAGCCTACCCTGAGGGAAACCCATCCCAAGCTGCATTCATAGGGCCGGTGTGACCGAGACACGAAGCAGGTTGTTTGTGCAGCTCCACTTTTGCCTCCTGAAGTGCCTGTAACCCAAGGTCAGGCAGAGGCTGGAGGAAAACCCTCTCATTCAGCTGGAGTCCAACTCTGAGAACAGCCAGTTCCAGTCACATCCAAAACGACTGGGAAGAAACACAAGAATAAATTCAGCAGTTCTCAAAGCCTGCCCAGGGGAAAAAATTTGTTTCCTATAATTCTGAAGGAAGATTCACCTTTCATTGTATTCCAGACCACTTTAAATCAGTGCCACTCTGCATGGCTGAAATTTTTGCACTGGCTGGCTGTGTTTGATGATACGAGCTTGCTCGCTCTGCAATACGCTTTCATACCCTCAGTGCCTCTCAGACGCCTTGTTGGAGTCGTGTTTCCAGGGAATAGGAGTAAGGCGGAGCTATTCTGAGTCACGCTTTTACTTCAAAACTTGTGCGTCTTCACAAACGTAGCAGTAACTCCCACAGAGGCTCGCAAGCAGCTTCTGCCACACGGGCTGCAGAGGAGGAATCGCACGGCTCCTGCAGGAGATGTGCTGCTGGAGTGGGTGAAAGCCTGCAGGAGACCAGGGAGGCAAGCTGGGGATGTGCCAGAAGCATCTCCAGATGGATAACCAGGCTCTGCAGGGCTAGGCAACCGGAGCCTTTGGGCCTCTCCGACAGTCTTGCAACCATGGAGAAAGCAAGCAAGAGACTTCTTCCATTTTCCTGAAGCTCTGTCTCTCCTACTCCTGAAAAAGATTCAGGTTAAATCCCTCAAGCAAACAAAGTGGGAATTTGGAGGTGAAAACCTCTTTACTCCTTCATAAGAAATTAACTCACTCCTTACAGCTGTTTTTAAGGAACTTAACATTTCTTGAAGATGATGCACTTTATCCATTGTCTCACATGGCACTGAAGGAATGGTTGGATGAGGCAGCTGGATCAGCTTCACAACCTGCTGCCCCCATCATCCTTTCCACACCCAAATTCTGTGTAGAAGATGAGCTAAGTCAGATTTACAAACCATCAGAAAACCAGACACTTGTTTAACAGGACACCAAGACAAGGGTTTAAGGTAGATCTTCCTGAGCCATCACCTACATCACACTCCCCAAAGAAGACCAAAAGGCTTAAGATGCAAACAATAAACCTATTTTTACATAGAGAGCACTCTGAGTTTGTAGGGAAGATACAGCACAGATACAGCAGGGCTTCCTACAGAGCTGCCTCTTCACCCAAATGTGGATAATACAAAGGTACAGAGACTGGTGAGAGAGTGTTTTTGATAATGAATAGGAAAAAGAAGTCAAAATTTCTCACGGGAAAGATATTCCAAAAAATGATGAGTGGGAACCATCAAAAGCACTCATTTGAGTGATGTTGAAATAATATAGAAGGTTAATCTAATATATAATTTAAAATAAACACAAACCCAAAATTACAAAATTGAATTGAAACATTTGTCTTGTCAAGCTGTTTTGTTTCCATAATATCAAAGGGAAATATTTTAACTCTTTCTGACCAAAAATTTCACTGAAAAAAATGGGTACTCTGAACAAAAATTTCCAGCTTAGTGAAATATGCTTTGCCCAACAGCAAATTTACAAATTCTTTCAGCCTTATATAAAACTCAATATCTTCTCCAGCTAAATTGTGACATGACTCCAGTTAAAACATACACAATATTTTCCTTGATATTCCAATATAAGAGGTAAATCCCATTATTTTTTAGGAAGATTACGCCAGTGCACTAGGACACCTTCCAAATTAAACCTTCCCAACATTAGCAAATTTGTGGCTGTTTAGCTCACTAAAATTAACTTGAAATATAAAGGTATTTTCACCTCCTCACTCACACACAAGAGGTGCCACATGCCAAGAAAAAGCTGCAAGGTCACCTGGATAGTAATTAACATCATCATCATCATTATTATTGTTGTTGTTATAAAGTATATTTATTTTTATTTATTTATATAACAGAAGCGTTTCCAAATAATAGGACAGCTAACACAGCCTGGACTACTTTCTCACCTTGCTTGAAAATGCATCCAGTTATTCCATAAAACTCTTGGTTCCAAGCTCAGTCAGTAGAGTTGCTGCTGATAGACTCCAGAGAGCTGAGTAGCACAGTAATCCTGGACATTTTCCTTGTTTCCAGCTGGTAAATCACAATAAAGAAGGTTAAAACAATGTTCTTTCCCCATCAGAACATCTTTGTGGAGATAATTGCTATAGTGTTTGCTAAGTACAGATTTCATCACCAGAAAGTAGTAGAGGGTCCATAAGACAATGAATAGGAGATAAGCTCAGTGAGAGGGTTTTCCCTTAAAATAAAGGACACTTTTATGAAAAAAATTGAAAAAACCCTGCCCTATCATAAAATATATTCTTTTTTTCAACACATGGAACAGCAGCAATGATGTTTGATGCACTAAGCCATTTTCTGCACACGACCATTTCGTTATACTCCAGAGCTGCACTTTATTACAGGTGATTAACAACTGTCTTGCACGATGGTAATGAGGGAAAAAGTGCCACAATGTTGTTTGTGCACTGGAGCAGCCCACAGGAAAGTGGCTCCTCCAGCTGCCTCCCACAAGTCATGGGTCTGCTGGGGACAACAGGGGTTCCTCTGGGTGTGGTACCCCAAGAAGGGAGCACTGAATGCTGATCAGAGCTTGGGTTCTGAGAGGATTCTGGTGCCCTTTCCTACAGACTCCAACATAACCCCCCAATGTGGTTGTAAAGGAGGGGAATAATAGTGTCCATTGTGCTGCTGACATTTCTCTCAGAGGGGGTGGCTCTTCACTGAGCAGTTGCGTTTCCTTATTTAGTTCTGGGCCACAAGCATGGATTTTTGCAGCCCTTTTCTTTCCTATGTGCTTCTGAAAAATAAAAGGATGAAAAGTTACGTTTTAGAAGCCTTGGAGACAGTCGAAGCACGTGCACTGATGATGTGAAAGTCCGTGGCCACAGAACCACTTCAGGACTATTGCAAGGCTCCTGATACAGCTCTTAAATTACTGACAATTAACTAATGTGCCCTGGTCATTAAATCCTTGTTCAACTCAGCCTTTCAGGCAACAAATTATTTCCCTCTGAGATGCCTTTCAGGTATCCGTGCTGAGTTTGCTAAGAACATGCATTAAGTCATTACCTCTGCAATGGCCAGGGCCAGGTGAAGAGCCTTCAGAAGACCTCAGGAAGCCACAGGCTTACACCTCTGCTGGGACTTGTTTTAAGCAGCTCACGTGCCCCTTTTTAAGTGATTATTCTAGCTGGTACTCAGGGTGGGCTGGTGACAACAGCTCCTCCTGTGCAAAGGCTGAGGTTCAAGCCAGCAATAACAGGACTTGTACTAAAGGAGTCAAATCGTACACAATTCCTTGCTCTTGAGGAGAAGAGGCATTTTCTGGGGGTGTCTTCATAGCTTCAGAGCACAGTTTCTACTGCAGTTAGCCCAAATACACAGCTCCCACTGCAGCCACATCCTCCTAAGCCCGGGAAAACATTCCAAAGCTATTTTACAGAAGAGGACATAGAAGCTCTTTTAACAGTGGGATCCAAGTCCATTAAAAGCTAATGAGATGTGCTGTCCAGCGAGCTCACCAAAGTCATGAAAAACTGGTGTCAGAGCCAGGGCCATGCCACAGCAGCTCCCAGGGCCCAATCTGTGCTCAGGCAGTTTGGTATCACAGAGACCTTCCTGCTTTTAACTCCTGAGAGGTCACCTCCAGGCAGCCAAACACACACCGAGGATGTTCTGCTCCCTCCCAGGCTCCTGCAGGACAAAATCCAGAACAAGGGCATCATTCATGGGTGCTGCCATTGGAACGGGGTTGTAAAGAGAACTGTTTCAAACAGCAACCAGAGAGGCAGAAAAATCATGTCTAACCACACGTCTGTTAAGAAGAATATTATGCAGCATTTATCAGCCCAGACAGGAGCTTGCCTCGCAAAACCGGTTTCGATATAGGACTTCAAGTATATGGCAACTGAGAAAGGGAATATAGGCATTATTTTACGTGGGGAGAATTTCTATCTATTACTAAGCTCTAATTTTAATTGACATTAAGCAAGCAGAGCCACAAGAATAGAGCAAGTGCCCATTTCTCACAGCACATCTATCTCATGTAGAGTTGCTCAGGGCTCATATACCACCAGTTTAGAAACATGTGTAATTGCTTATGGTCAGCGTCGAACCACTGCCAGATCACACATTAAACAGATAACCACTATTATTATAAGAGCAACTTCCTTGACCTCATATTTTGGTCTGGCTCTGAATTCCTGTACTTTACCAGTTTGGTTTGTTGCATTTTGCCAGCCTTCTGCCTCTACATGTCATTTTCTACTCCTGTAAGTGACCGGTGCAGTGGAGAGCTCACTCTAAAAATGCATATTTGAGCACATGAATAGAATAAATTCAAGAAATATGATCACAGTTGCTCCTGTAATGTTTTTATAAACACAGAGTCTCTGCTTTTTTATTATAGTTAAGGTACAGTGTGTTATTTGGCAGAGGAATCTGACTTGAAAATGTAAAAGGTTCAGGCAACCACACATTTGGAAGTAGAAATCTTTCCTTAAAACAAGGCTCTGGTGTTTAAACATAGCAAAATTTCTGGAAACTTCAGTTTCTCAAAGTCTGCCAAAGCTCCAGTCACATGTAACATATTCTTGGGGCTTACATATAATGCTTCAAGTAATAAACAACATCTTGTTTAGAGCAGGATGGAAAAAAACCAGGGGAAAACATTCATTAGGAGTCAAAGCTCTACACCAGTACTGAAAACAAAACAAGTTTCTTGCACTGAAACCTCAGAATAACTTTTATAATGGATTAAAAAAAGATTCAAGCACTCTTCACACTTCTAAATATCGCAGTTAAAATTGTAGGTTAAGTTCTTACAACAATTAAATAAAATATTCTATAAAAGAAATAAAATACACTCACTGAAGTGCACTCAGGTTTTCAGCAACAGAAAGAAAAGTTGTGATCATCCTAATTGGGTAACAGGATGAGTTACACACTGTACATAACTATAGGTCATCAGTAGCCCTTCAGTGCTCCCTGTACAATTCATTTATCGTGCATTTTTTATTCAGGAACAAGGCTGGATTTAAAAAAAAGAAAAGTCGCTTCCATACGAAGGCTCGTCGTGCAGAATATTCACAGCTTAAATATATGCACAGTCATCTCTACTAGTCAGACACCATTTCAGTCCTCTCATCAGAATGCACATTAACAGAATGAATCTGAGATACAGAAATAGCACACCGCAGCCAGGCCTGAAGTATGGGCCCTAATACCTACCTCACTGGGATCTAGTCAGGTTTAATTAATTAATGCTTATGAAGCACTATGAGCTCCTCAGATCATCACTTCAATTCATTATCACCCCCATTTGTTTTGTGTCCCACTTCCCCCCTTCATTCAACAGTGAATTTCTTTTGGAAAGTGTTGCATTTATAGAGTAATGAACAGATGAAAGCGGCTGGAGTGATTTCACAGGAGTATAAAAGGGAGCAGGAATCCTTCCCCTTCCTTCCTGCTTGAGTCATTTAGCATCAGGTCTGAGAGGAGCATCAAGCTTCATGATGTGTAATGCTCTTCTAGAAGTCACCCCTGACCAAAACTGTGTCAAAATGCACCAGAAAATGATGAATGTAAGGATTTAACATTAAAACAATTGGTTTTAGTCTGGGAAACTTCACTGCTTGCATTTATGTTAATTAAAGATGGGCATGAGCCACACTGCTCAAAGGGGTGTGGATGCAGGCACTTGGTTCTTCCCTCATCTCTAATAATTATTAGATACATTGGATGGAAATAGTTGGAAAGAAAATCAATAAGAGAATGAATCAAGAAAATTAATGGCAATTTCAAATACTTACAAGTATAGGATTTCACTCAAGGCCAAGACAAGATAAAATTAGTAATCTGTATTGAAACAAAACAAAATACAGTTTGATCAAACTTCCATTCAGTGGAATCTTCTTTAAGGACTTCAGATTTTGGCATTAATAATTTGGGTTACAAAACTTAACAGGGAAGAAAAGAAAGACTATCCGGTGAAACTCCCAGGTTGCTATAGACTTTCCAAAGAGAAACTAGATTAAGACAAAAAAATTACTGGTGGAAGAAAAGCTGATAAAGAAGACTAGAATTTGATAATGGAGGAATTTAATTATTCAGGTATTGATTACTATGATAACTATGTGGAAGCTAACAAAGTTTGTTTGTAGCAGCAATGCTATTAGTCCAGTAACTGAGCCCTGTGCTTGGAGCTGAGCATGTGTGCTGTTATAAAATTAATTTTAATTATAAAATTTAACTTTAATCACATTTCATGTCAATATAAGTTTAAAAGTTAATGATAGAGAGTTCAAACTTCACTATGATAAAGATCCTCATAGATTTAAAGTATAAATCAATGGAAAACATTCTTATCAAGAAAAGCTTGGGAGACTCACAAAGTGAATAGACTTGGGTCAAAAGAACAATTAAAGTCCACATACGCTCTTATTATTCATTTAGAGAGAAAATCTTACTAAAACCAAAAGAATTTATACATCTAATGGTGAGGGAAAATGTGACAATATAAAACAGTCGCAATCTGAGAGTATTGAAGTAGGGGAAACCAAATATTCTTTAGTGGAGCATGTTTTGTGGTTATTCCGATTAAAAAATTCCTCCTACCGGACTTCAAAGTTGGAACCTCATCTTTCAGGACTCACAAATACAGTTTCTCATTTAGACACTTTTGTTGCTGACACAGCAAACCAAGAGCTTTGCTGTTTATAAATGGAGCCGGCCTTATGCAGAGCAGTGGTCTCCACTTGCACGTGTTGTTTATTTAAACATCGTGATTTAAGCAATACATCTGTGAGCAGGTGCTTCAAATCCAGTTCTCCCCCAGGATGGAGGAGTTCTCCCCCGGCAAGAGGAGTGGACAGCAACCACAAAGCCTGTTGGAGGTGAGATCTTCTTGGTTTAGGTTTCCTTCAGAGCAATATTGACGCTGACTGGTTTTCCATGGGCTGGACACACCCTCCCACCACCAGCTTAGGTGAAAACAAGCCCTAGTGGCTGATCCTGAGCATTTTGCAACACAGCAGCCTTCTCCTCTGCCACTCTGAGAGGTGTCTGTCCCTGCTGGGGTGGAGGTTAAGGACCACGACAGGATTTGGCACGTTCCCAGGCTGCTGAGTGATGCTTGCAGAGCCTGTGCTGTCCCAAAACCCTTCCTGGCTCAACTGCATGTTGTTTTGCCTGGCTCTTCCCTTGGACTGTACAGAAAACTCCACTCAGATCCAGCTGCCATCTCATGTTTTTGCCACAGGTGCATTCAGAATGGTCCCAAGTGGGACCATTTCTTATCAGACTTGCTTTCTCATTGATTAAAAAAAAAAAGATTAATTCTTTCATGAAAAAGAAATCATCTTTCAGAGCACACACCAATTTTCATTAAAAAAAATAAATAAAGTTGGAAAAAAACAAGGTTTTGGTTTGAAAAATGCTTCTGTTTGCAACCATAACCACAATGGTTTTTCCTCACCTTGATTTATAAGCCAGACTATAATTCAGGCAAAATATCAGCAAACTTCAGCAGAGAGGATGTGGCACCCAAGCTACAGCACCTTTTAAACAGGTCCAGTTAGATTACACAAATTCCATTTGTTTCAGTCTTAAATTTTTCATTTGGTTTCAACTCAAAGGGCGGGACTGTTTCCTGAGTAAAATGTTAGCTTTCCAATATTAAAATCAATCTAAGCATGAATCTAATATTAATCAAGCACTTACTGTATTTACCAGAAATTGCCAGGTTCATCATTGTAATAGAAAGATCTGCAGATGGGAACAGAAACCTGGGAAAGAGAGTAAACATCCTAAAATAGTCAAATAATGGAAAAATAAAGCACCAGAAACTTCTAAACCAAAACAAAATATTACATGTTACATATAATTTAGAATCAAGAATTAAGAATTTAGCATTAGGCATTATTTTTGCAGCAGCAAGTAAAAATATACTTCCTGAGACAAAGAAGTCCATAAGAAATGTGGGTAGAGACCTATAATAAATCAGAAGTGTTAAGAAGCATCCCAACAGTCATTTTGATCTCTTGGCACTGAAGTAAAGTAAGCACAGTGCATAAGGGTTAACTCCTCAGCTCACATAAATCAAGTTAACACCATTTAAGTTAGCAAAATGTATTCAAAGTCAAATTCATTTACTCCAGCCAAAGATCTGTCCCTAACTCTATCCTTTGCATTTTATACTGCATTAACAATTTTAACATATTCAGCTTTAAAGCCCAATATACTTCAATATAATCTCCATTACATACACACACTTTCATGTACACATGCATATGCAGAGGAATATATACATATAAAATTATTTTAACTTATAATGTAAACAAATTAACATAACACAGTTCGTAGCTATGAAAAACAGAATAGGAGCGGTTTTGCCAGATTTAGTGAGGAAACACACTGAAAATCCTAATTTGAGTCGAGTCAACCAACCTGGATTTACGAGCAGGAAATCTTGCTCAAATAATTTGCTGGAATTTTTCAAAGCTATCCCTGCCAAGGTAGACAAGAAAAATACTGTGGATGGTATACAATATGCCTAGACTTTCAAAAGAGAGTTTGATAAGATCCTACACTGCAGATTACCAGCAAGGTACAGAGCCACTGCATAAATGATAACAAACTTTAATGAACTGATAAGAGTCTGCAAACAGCATTCACCGAGCGACTTAGAGATTGGCAGTCAATACGGGGTAGCGCCTCGGTCAGGTTAGGAGCTTGTCTGGTCTCTAATCTATGTAAAAGAATTAGATCAGAATATCAAAGGTAACGTATCAAACCGCGCCGGGGACATGAAAGCGACAGGGGCTGTAGCAGCAATTGTCTCACTCGGGCTGTAAAGGCGAGATCCAGATCAGCAGCAAATGCAGCATCAGCAGCACCGGGATCGCGCCGCGGTGCCGGAGCCCGCAGCCGAGCGGGCAAAGTCAACAGGGTTTTCTCATGCAGGGCCAAATGTGAAAACAAGCTCCACGTGGGCACGGGGCTGGGAGGAAATCGGTGGAGGGTGTTATGGAAAGGGCGGAGGGAAAGCCAGGTGCTGCTTGGAGAGAAGGGAAGAGCTCAGGGAGCAACTGGAATTACAGCAAAAGGGAAGGAGTAGATAAGAGGGTGCTTTGAGTCTTTTAAGCCTTAGGAGATGGGGAGTTTAGAGGAGATTAAAATCTTTTGAAATTAAAAAGAAAAAAAAAATAAAGCCAGCCTATTTCCCTATCCCAATTTAATGGGTAAGTGTTTGGGCAAAATTTTCTGTCCCAGGAGTATGATTATGGTTTACTGTCAGGATGACAAAGCAAATCCTGTGTCCCTTGAACCCAAGTCCCACACAGTTTTGGAGCACTGCAGTCCCTTACAGCCCCAAGGGTGGCAGATCTGGCCAGAAAAGCTCAGCACACCCAGCAGACTGCACAAAAGCCTCGGGGTTCATTTCTGTGCTGCCACAACTCAGGGCAGTGTTGGAGGAGCTCGACAGACCTCCTGATGTTTTTTCAGAAGCACCAAAGAGATTATAGCTCCTAAATCCTATTTACAAGAGGGTCTCCTCCCTGGAAAACACAATTTGCTGTCAATTTCAGCGCTGACTGAAACTTGGCGAGGTTTTGGAGACCTTGGACCTTGCTCCCAGTACAATTTTTTATACTGGCGATTGACCAGGTCCATGAAATAAGCTGGCACAGAGGCAAAAATCCCAAGAACAGGTCTTGAGTCCAGTGGATAGGTCCTTCACCTGACAGAAGGATATGTCCTCCAATAAATTTTGATGAAAAAAATTAAATGAAAAAATTGCTGAACAGGGCTGGATGGACCCACTCCAGCATTTGAGGTTAACAAAAGAGTTTTCAGTTTCATTTTGCCCTCTGATAACTACACAGAATTTCACCAGGTATTTAAATTAAACCAGCAGCAGCTAAGAATGGGTTCTGCTCCTATGGCTTTACTACTTTTATCAACTTTTACATCCACATTTCTTCAAACAACTTGCCCAACACTAGATCCAAATTCTATTGGCTTTATTGCCACATCTACTTCACTCATTTTAATGGATCTTGTTTCAGCAGCAAGACTGAAAATGCGTGGCCTCATGAGGATTTATTATAACTGTACAAAAATTAAAATTTCAGCTTATTATCACACACATTTTACCAATTATTCCTTTATTATCTTTATGGAAGGATTATCACAAAAAGCAGGCTGATGTTGTGGTAGTCACTACGCTAACTTCCACTTTTTCAAACCAGTATCTTTAAGAAACGGATAAAAAAATCAAGGGATTTGAAGCTGTGGGTGCCCAAGGGATGCCATGAGAAATGTTTTTTACATCCTTCATTGCCTTTGTCCAGGCCTAAAGTGGCATGTTTGGTTTCTCTTCAGATCACCAGCTCCCTGGTGAGGTTGGATTCATCCCTCAAAATTCAAAGGTAAAATTTTTTTAGACTTTTACAGGGGTTTTTTTAATCACTGTGGATCCTGGATATAAACCTGAAGCTTTCTGTGTCTCTCAGATACTGTTTACTGATTAAGTTTTTAACCAGATGCATGCACGTGTTTTCATTTCTGTCACAACTCTTTCTTCACCTGCCTGAAACCAAGAGATTTCTAATTTTTCTTCCGTTTCCAAGTTTCTCAAAGTTCCCTGTCCACCCAGCACTGCCACTGTAGTTCCTGAATAAAACCTCAGTGTTTCTCAACAGGGCGCAGAATTTCTTCCCCTAAACAACCTCTGCTAGCAGTGCCTCTTTTCTCAGGGGAAAAGCTCTAATAAATAAATAAATAAAACTTTCTATTCATTGTAAAAGCAAGTTGCTTTCCTAAGCAAGAGGGCATGGCTAAGTATCAGAAGTAATTGTTAATATGTTGGTTTTATGGCATTTCAATGCACTTAAACAACAATTTTAAGAGGTTTTTTCTTGATCTCGCATTACAGTGATCTATTTTGCCTGCTTCCCACTTCATGCTTCACCCAAAATGTTTTTATTTCACCAGCCTATTGATCTTTGAAATTTGAAAATCACTCAGGTTTATCTGTGAGTTGTGTTTCTTTCCCCACGGTTTGTGTTGAGAGCTTTAATGACATTCTCCTTTGAGTTGCCTCAGAGGAAAGGAAAGACCCAGGTTTTTTCACATGTCTGAGGAAGCATCTGTATGCTAATTCCCTCTCAACTTTGCAAGCAGAAAATTTAAAGGGAGATGGTTTGTAGCAAATGAAGACCAGTTAGCAGTTAGAAATCTTTATAACGGTACAAATTTCTTGGGAGATTTTTTTTCCTTCCACCAGCCTTCAAGGCTGTTTCTTGGCTTTACAAGATCGTTATAAGTTAATACTTGAGTCCCAAAAGTCCCACTCCACCTTAAAAATTGTACTGAATCTGTCAAACATCAATTTTGAATCAATGCCAATTCAGTATAAATAAAGTGTGATATGGACACTCCAGCAAAGGATTGCCTGCAAATCAAAAGAGCTCTTATCACACAAGGAACGTGATAGATTTTTCTCTAGTAATTCCAGTTCTGATCACCTTTTCCAGAGAAGAAGTTTAGTGACAGAAATAAGAATAAGATATGAAGCAATTGTTGTTTCTGGCTGTTAAAGATGCTTTATATAAATGAAGGCTGAGCCTAATCATTTTTTAAAAAAGACCTAAACACTAATATTTTCATAATTAGGTTGAGGACTGAGGTAGTGGTTGTATCTGGTGAGTTTAAAAAGGGAAAAAAACCCAGATTATGCCAATTAAAAATGAAAGGTCTAAGAATAAACAGTGAATTCTTGCAGGGGGATCCAATTCACAGCGTCGTAGGCATTATGTCAAATAAAACCACGGAGTGAACTGAAGTATTAATGAACAGAAGAGATAGCCAGACACGTTTACACAGGCAGACAGGGCTGGAGGATATATGGACAATGTGGGGAGGTGTGTTGTAATAAACTTGAAGGGGGACAGACTTGTTGGGCCAAGTGTCCCTTTCCTGTCCAGGAATTCCTCATGTCCTCATTACCCTTTCACCTCTGGACAGCTGCAATATTAAAATCTGGCTCCTATCTTAAGGAAATTGAGTTTAATGTCCTTAATTTAGTCCCCAGTCCGCATATATCCATATCACAAAACAATCGTGCAATTTGGCTCGACGGATGGCGGCTGCTGAGGAAAGAGGCCCATCCTGGAATGGCAGGGCTGTTGCAAGGCAGGCCCAAGGCCTCTATAAAGCATCTGTAGGCTGTGCAATACATGCATGGTACACTCACACTGGTGAGAAACCATCTCATTTTCAAGTCTTTCTTTTTCTGGTACCTTTTGCACGCCGATTTTTAATCACCAAAGCCGTTGTCACGTTCCCGTATCATGGCAGTGGACAAGAACAAAGGCGGTCTCTTGGTTTTCTCATGTTTTCTTCAGCTCTAAGCACAGCCTCAACAAGGAACTTGATTCAGCACATCTCACTTCTCTCTGAAGCACAGAGGAGGGCTGCAGGGTTAGGTGCTGCATCCATAGATTACAGAGCAGGGAAAACATGAGTGGCATATTTTGGTCACGAGGATTGATGTGCAACACTCCGAACACCGAAGTCAACTGCTAAATAATCTGGAGTCAGGAAGGGGCAGAGCGGTTGTGGAGGGGGAAGAAAAAAATGTGAAGGGGATAAAAATTAATCATCGAAAGAGTGTTATGTTTTATGTTAGTAAATCATTTTAACTAATTGATTACGTCATATCTCCAGCCAGGCTTCCAATTTGAAATCTTCAGGAATCAGTGGGCAGGGATGTCAAAGGCACTCGTTCTCTTCATCTGGAAAACATCTATGTTGCTGATTTTCCAACATTATGGGGTTTTTTCTCTGTATTTTCCTTTCAGAATATTTTTTATGCCTTTGTGATGATTTTCTTCTGACCTGTTTGCTTACCAACATAAGAGGCATAAAATAGTGTAAAGATACTTGAAGAGTATTGATAGGAATGTCGGTGTGCTGGGTGCATTTTGGGATGGAGAGAGGGGTGTAAGATGGAGGCTAAGTCTGTCAGCTCGCGGCAGACGCAGCTGATTTGTAAATAACAAAATTGTAGGATTTATTCCTTTTGATGCACTGCACTTTTATTAAAAGAAAATCCCCTGGAAACCTCTGTAAATGGCACGAAACATATAATTAGACTTAGCTTTTTTCACCCTCTGCTTATTTAAATGCTCCGTAACTTCAGCTGCGATTCAGTAACAACTGATTTTATAGAAACATCTGACAATGAGAACAAATATTTGCAGTGTTTTCAGTCTCTGCTCTGTATTTCTCCCTACGAGGCAGAGCTTGCCTTCCTTGTGTGTGCATCAATGTCGCTTTCCCTGCTGCTCCCACCTCCAACCAGATCCACTTTCCAACACTAAATATCAGATGTGGCTTTTTTACCCCACTCTTCCTACCTCCGAAATGCCACCCCACGAATTCCTGTCTCCAAATTCCAGGCACGGACCTCCCAAAAATGAGTGCCACCAGCAGGCAGGCTTTGGCATAGGCAAAGTCATGGTGGCCAGGCACAGCTGGTGGGTGGTGGCGGCACAAGAGCTCTCCCAGTCACTCACAGCAACCCAACCCAGGCTGCCAGAATTATTCCAGAGACCATTTTACCTCCTCCCTAGGTAAAATTTAGGAAGTCACATCCATTTACAACCTCTTTGTGGCAGGCCCATTGGCAGGTGGACCCACTGACATGTGGACCTACTGACATGTGGACCCTCTTGGTGAGCATCAAACAGTATTCCCCCATTCTGCCTGGTGCCTTTTTTGGACCCATTTCCAACCTGTCAGAACAAGGGGAAAAAATACAGTCAATATAGTCACTTCTGAATTTAAAAAAAAATACATAAAAAAGATAAAAACAGCCATTTTTGGAGGGTTTCAGGTTGAAGGTTGCTTGTCAGAATCCAAGAAGAGAGCAGCAGTTGTTCTGACACTGCGGTTTTCACATCCTTGTCAGAGATTTGAAGCAGGATAGCTGATGTGTGTTAAAAAAGGATGGGAAGGTTTAAAATAGTTTAGATGCTGCCTGGAGCAAGTTTGAAGAGATAGAGTAAGGAGCATTGGTAGGAGTGTACGTGCACCTAAAACCATCCACGGGGGGAAACAACTTGTCCAGCTGCTGGTACCTTTAATGCAATTCTGACCTGGAACACCTCAAATGACGCAGAGAGGAGTCAGGAAATTTCCCACTAAACATTTTTAAAACATAAATCGGGGAGGGAGTGACAACATGGAGAACACTTCCATTGCAAGGGAAAAGAAAAAAATCTCTCTCTGGTTTTTGACAGCTCTAATAACCCAGAGTCTAAGATTTGGGCTTGGAAAGGGGCCAGTTGGCCAAGCCTCTATCCACAGACAGGCTGGAGATGATGCTGATAGTCAGAGGGAAGCAAACAGAAGACCTGGCAAGTCTGATGCCACCCCTGACGAAGGGGATGTCTGCCAGCTCCTGGGTAAATCTGCAGTTTAGGTGTGCAGCAGTCGCTGGGTTGTGCCTCTGCTTCTCCTGGAATCTGATCCAGTCAGCAGCCACCCGCAGAACGGCAGCAGTTTCCCAGACATTGGGCAATTCTGTACACAAGGAATTTCTTTGGAAACTATGCTGCAGCAGCTAATGGTTTCAAATCATTTGGGATTTTCTAAATATCTTTGTAACCCTTGTGTTTCTGTAGATTTTAAAATATCCAGCTTATCCCCCGAAGTCGTGGAAAGAAAAACGTGTTTTCCCCCAGGGCAGTGATAAGAAACAATTGGGGCAATCAATTGACTCTGAAACTTTCGGATGGACATCAAAATGTCAGCTTTGGACCCAGATTCTTTGCTACTAATTTCACCTCTTTTAACTTAATCAAGAGTCAGTGGGAAAAGTAGGGTGACACTAAGAAAGCCAGGGAAAAGGAAATTTGATCTAGTCCCAAACAGGTAGCACAGGGGCTACTGTGTAACTGCAGAATTTATATTCACCATTCAGCCTAAAGCCAAACAAAAAAAATTTCCATGTTAATAAATCTACCACAAAGTTGTCCACTGATCTTGTGAAGGTGTGACGAAATCTGAGGGGGCTTCAGATGATGTTCTTGCTGCCCCATCCCTGGAAGTGTCCAAGGACAGGGCTTGGAGCAACCCGGGATAGAGGAAGGTGTCCTTGCCCATGGAGGGCGGGATGAGCTTTAAGGTTTCTTCCCACCCAAACCATCCTGGGATTCTCAGCATGGGGTGCCTTCACCCCAGAACTGCTGCTGGGTGACCCCAACCCCAGAAGAGATGTCTCCCTTTACAAAGAATTGTGGGAGCATCTCAGGGATGTTTGCTTTCTGTCCTGCTTTTAGAACTGAAAAAAGCAGAGGTTTAACCCCAATTCCCACCTCGTCCCTTTGCAAAGGACTTGCTGACATTGCCACCACGCTGATGGCCAAAGCAGTGGCAGTTTTGGCCACCAGGCTCAGAGCCTGGCCCTCCATATGACAAGGATTGCTCAAGTTTACCACTCTTGCTCTTACAAATTCAACCCCACCTAGAAGAAAAAAAAGAAAAAAGGAAAAAAGGAAAAAAGAAAGAAAAAAAGGATCTGTTATCACTGAGCATATGCAACTGCTAAACATCCTATTCAGTATAACTTCAGCCTGTTCTTAGAACTGCATTTCACAGTTTCTTTATTCAGGATCTGTCTGTCAGATATTGCCCACTACATTACCATAGTCTATATAATAGACTTCCACCATAAAATACGTATGTATTTTTTTAAGCATATTTTTTACTACCTGGTGTGAAAAAAAAAATGTTAAAAGATTTCTTTTCATTTTACATTGCACATGTCCTATATTCCTTGTATTAATGGCACTAAGGAAATTTAAACACTGTGATGAATTTGGGCCTCCATTTTCGTGTAATTTCTCTAATCTGCTAAATATAAACAGTGCATCAATTTTAGATATTTCTAGAGCAACCATCACCTTAGTTCTTCAGTATGACATCAAGGAGCCAACAGGCTATACACAGAATATTTGGGCTCCCTGCACATTTTAAGGTGCCACTAAATAAAATTCTCCAAATCTTTAATTTCTTGATAAATCAAATTCTTGCAGAAGTGAAGGCAACTCCTTGGGTGCCAGGCGGGTGGTATTGCTGCAACAATTAACCCATGGCCAGAGGCAGTGGAGGAAAGGCTACTTCTTCCATTCCTTTATTTAATTTTTCTACCTTTGGGGTTCTGGTTTTGTCCAGCTGCCCCTTCCTCCTTTCTGTTCCCTCTGTGGCTGAGCTGTGCTCACACCAACCCAACGCCGAGCGGGGTTGCACAACAAGCACCATCCCTTGCACCCCTTTGCTGACCAACTTATAACTGATCTGCACTTCTGTTGTTCCTTTATCACCACCAGCTCACAGCGAGGTGGGGTGTTGAGGGCTATGATTTAGGCGTATTAAAATATATCAAGAAAATACTGATGTTGCCTCACTGGGAGGACACAGTAAAAGTTTATGTTAAAAGTTCCTGGTGCTTTAAACACCTCAAATTAAAACAACCTTTGATCTTCTCACTAAGTGTCATATAAACAAGACAGGAGCATTGAGTATCTGAGATATTTCTTTTTGGTTTCCTAGCTTAACCCCACGGGGGTTTAGGTGATATGTGTGCATTGCAGGGGACCTCACCACTGTGTATAAGAAAGTGAGGCCTAAATGTGCTCATATCCAGAGGATCCACCACCTTATTAATGCATATATGTCATGCATAGATTATTAACAGCTTCATAACTAGATAGGAACTTGCATTTCAATAAACATACTTTTACAAGTGCAAAGAAAAAAAAGTTTTGCATTAGGATGTTACTTACTTCGTGTCTTTGTCCTGGGAGAATGCAACTAAAGAAACCACATTTAAAATGAGACATTAGATATGCAAATATGTGTTCAGATCAGAGATACGAAAATTATTCAAATGATTAATTATTCATCATAAAAATGTCAATTAATAATTCTGAAGCATAATAGGCATCTTTCTAATGCATCTTTATTTTTCAAGCCTAAATACTGTTGAATCTGTGTTCAATTGCATTCTAACAAGTTTTTAAAAATTCAACAAAGTAAACAACCAACTATAAACAAAAGTGAGCCGTGAATTTTAATCACTGTCAACTGAGCCAAGAAATGTGGCCGAACTTCAGCATTGATCCCAGAAGAGAAGGAAAAGCATCTCCAGCTCACGGTGTGGGACAGTGGATGGTGGATGTTCATCCCTCACTGCTCTCTGCCCAACGAGAGAAGAAATTTTGGGACCTGTGGATGCTGTTCCCCTGCTGCAGACACACAGACAGATGTTGTGAATGGCAGCTGAACAGCTCTAGGCCATCAGAAGTGGCTTTATAAATGACAAAATTAACAAAAATATATGGGGAGATTCACTTTTAACGTTCAGGGACTCACACAAGATCAAATATTACAGTGATCTGCTGGTTAGAAATGCCCAGGGACAGATAAATTAAAGCCAGACAATCCTTTCCCTTGCTTTTGGCTCGTATCCTATCCCTACATGGGTTTTCCGCAGAGGAACTCAAAAACTTTGGGAATGTTGATTCAAAAGGTTTCTTCCCAAATACCTCATCAGCGGGTGGGGGGAGAGTCGTTCCCTGACCCTTTCTTCCTCTCCTCTGTGCCCTCTCCTCCATGTGGAAATTGGAAAAAAAAATAAAGGCTTTGCTTTCTAAATCTTCATTTATAGGGACACCTGTATTGAGCAAAAAGTATCCAGCAGCATCTTGGGCCCACGTGGGGCCTTCCCTGCTCACAAAAATTATTCCAGCCTGTCTTATCCTCTACTACCACAGGTGACTGCAGAAAATAATCCCCCCTGGCATCTTTTTTGTTTGATTTGGGTTTTTTTTTTTGCAACATCAGAATTTTTTCTCAAGGCAAGGACATCTTCTACACCCCAGAGATCAGATCATGAGAAGCAGCCAGAACCCACAGGGATCCCAAATCTTGCAGGAGCAGCTCCCTCAGCGGAGCAGGGCTGTGGGGAGGGAAGGATGCTCTCCCCAGGCTTGGCTGCAAGTGGGCACATCTCATCTGGGTCCCCTATATGGGGATGTTTAATCCCTGATGTAGGAAGGGTTCCATACTTTGGGGAAAATAGTAGAGAGTTCTGGCTACAAAAGACACGAAGGAAAAGCCTCAGAGCAGCTGAAGTGTATTTAGAGGTGTTAAGCCTCTGTCTTCACCAGCCTCTAAAATGTAGTCAAAACTCATCAGCCAGAACATCTTTGCTGCTATTCCCTCAGTTTTCCTCCTTCCACGTGGTGGGCAGGAAAACAGAGTCCCCGTTACTCATCCTCCACCAGGGAAAAAGCAAACACACCAAAATAAATAAGGCCGTGAATCATCCCCCCAGCCCGTGCCGCCAGGTTCCCACAAAGCCACCACGGCAGGAGGTCTCAGCAGAAGGCTCAGGTCCTCCAGGGCCTCTGCCCCAAAGCCCTCCTTGGTGGCTGGTCCCTTCTCCTTTCAGTCAGAGCTGGGTGCCAGGGGATCTCAGGGGGGTCTCTCCCTGCACAACCCCTTTCTCATGGCAGGGTTTGTCCCTGGCAGAAGGATTTGCCCCTGGCTGGTTCTGCAGATCCACACAGGGATGGGAACAGGGGGTTATCTCCAAGGGGCTTATCTTCATCACGATGGGTTTTGGTGGACAAAGGAAACCCACCGAGGAGCTGGAGGCGAGAGGGCTTCTCCTGGGGCTTTAGCCAGGCAGGTTTGCATCAGGATCAGGCCACCCTCATCTCAACTCGCTGCATTTCCATGCAGCAAAACCTGAGGAAAAGAAGAGAAACCTGCACTCGGAGAACTGCCCTTAAAAGCATCTCCAAGCCACAGTGCTGAGAGCTGCACACAAGGAAGGAGCTGGGGTTTGTGAGGATATTTTGGCTCTGCTTGCCTTTAAACTGATGGGGTGGGGGGGATAGGATGTGCAAAAGTTTTAAAATAGAGCAGGGAATAGGATCTGCATGGGGATGCTGATGGAGCAGGGGCTGGGATCGGGGCTGCCAGCACCACCCCAATAAAGGCAGGATCTATAGCCTGTCATTATTTCCATCTCCTAAAGAAGCTGCACACCCGTTATTAGTCTAGAGCCGGGCAGGAAATCATCGCCTGGATTAAGGGTAAATTCCATCTCAGAAGGGCTTAGCTGATTGCTAAATGTTTACGTCCAGTGTCCAAAAATTAAAAATAAAAAAAACCCCAACAAACAGCCCCACATCTCACATTAAAACAACATCTAATAGCGCTGGGTGCTATGTCAGTCCTGCAAAGATCCGAGCAGTTTTATCGCTCCGATGCAAACCCTGCTGAGGCACTTCAGAGCTGGGGAGACTGTGAGATTGAGGGCTGAAAGAACAGCCAGAAAAATTATGAATAGGGATTATCTGACAATGCCGACATGTTTCTTAAAGCCCTTGAGCATCATCACACGCTCTGAGGGTTTGTTTTTCAGCGTGGCTGTAGATAAATATGTTTTATTGATACACCATCGACAGCACTCCTGCCTATTACGAGCCAGGCTGCAGCCTCTTGTAATCTCCAGTTCATCCCCTCGTTTTGTAATCTGGAAATGTAGGAACAATATGTAAGGAGTTTGTAATGGGATTAATTTATTTTGAGAACTTGTTGGTCGGTTTTTAGATTTTCTCCTTTTTCTCCTAGAAAACGTGGGTGAGTGGAAATCGAGCGAGTCAGTAATTAGCATTCACTTTTTTCTTTTTCTTTCTTTTTATCATATGCATCTAAATTCAGTTTAGCTCTTTAAGGAATTGCCAGACTGCCCTTGATTTATAGGCAGTGCCTTCTGGATCTGAGAGGATCTAATTCAAACTAATAATACTTGAATCTGATTTCAGGGTATTTGCCCTGTGCTATATATTTCATTAAGATATCATCATTCTCTGTGTGTGTGTGATATGTCCCTGTGCATACAGGTACATTTAGGCACGCAGAAGTCATGCATCCCGCAGGAAAATCACGTTGGCATTCAGAGAACAGTGGCAAGAAAACTTTTAACAAAGCCATGGTGACTCGTAGCGGGGGGGGGGAAAAATAGAAGTAGAAATAAAAATAAGGAATAAAAATGAAAATAATGGTTAAAAAGATTAGGGCAGCTTGTTCCCACCTTTGCCTAGTTGGGGATTGCAGCGGCAGCAGACGGCCAGAGCCTGCCTCTCCCTCCCCACTCCGCCTGCAGCTCGGGGTTGAGGAGGGGGACACCCGGAGGTGCCACTTCCCAGCCCGGGAGGGGCTTTGGATGCCCCTACCCGGAGCCCCCCCGTGCGCTGCCCACTCCCGTCTCACTGAGATGACCAAAAAAATTCCCAGGCAGATCTCGGTGGCTCTGATGAGCTGCAAAGACACCCTGCGGGGGGGGCGAGGGGGGCCAGGGGGGGTCCCTTCCTTCCTTTGCGATGCTGAACCGTCAGGAAGGTGTTCCCTGAGCAGGACCATTTCGGAGCGCAGCCCCATCGCTGTTGCTCGCCCTCCACTTCTCGCTTTAGGCACACGTTCAACGCACAGTTCAAGAGCAGTTTATCTAAGCTTAATGTAAGTAAAAGTGCAGTGCGGGATCAGTGTGCCATTTGTTTCGGTTTTCTTCTGGAGGGGGAGAAGAAAAAAAAAAATAATAAAGTGCTGGGCTAGACTGAACTCTTGTCAGAGCAGGGAAATTGTTTCGCAGCTCTTGAACGCAGCCCTTTGGGCAGCCCCACGTTTACCTTGGGAAAGGACCGTACGAGAGGGCAAGACGCGAAGTTTCTCTTTGCACTGAGATTATTCCGAGCTCCTTTAGGAGGAAGGAACGTCTGTGGGTTGTGCTGGGAGCTGGGCATGAGCGGCTGGAGCCTCAGCCGGATCTGCCCCCTCTGCAGCTGAACGCCTTCGCTCAGCATCCCCGGCTCGGGCTGCCTTTACTTACTTCGATATTACTTCTCGATTACGTGCGGTGTAAAACCAGCTTTTTGATTAACAAACCGGCAGAGCGTTGGTTAAGAACACTTAAACTTCAAAAAAAAAGAAAAAAACTATCCCCCTGGGAAGCGGGCTCTGAATTGGTTAATAATGTGCAGTACTTGCTAAATTGCTGACTTCCAGATGTGGAAAATATCTTTCTTGTTTAGGACCTACGTAACCTGATTGGATTACGACAGAAGCGTCACATTGGAAGGCTTTTGAGTGATGATTTAATTAACCATACAGTAGAAAGCTGTATTTGCCAGGAAACCCCTTCCATATTTGCATAACCAATCCCTTCAGTGCAAAGGTGGAGTCTGGGCTTCTTTTCTTTTTTTTTTTTTTCCCTCCCTTCTTTTTTTTTTTTTTTTTTTTTTTTTTTTTTTTTTNTTTTTTCTATATGTAATTTTATTTTAATTTTAATACTTGAAAAAGGTGAAAAACTTGTAACCTCCCTGAAGTTCAGTCCCACGCGTTACTCGTCCACGCTGTCTCTCTGCTCATCCAGCTACTTCCAAGAAACAGCAGAGCCAGGAAAAGAGCCCATCTCACCCCTGATCCATATCTGTGAACAAAACAGATAGACTGTAAGATCTCAGCACGTTTGGTTGATTTTTTTTTTTCATCAGATTTAGCTGACTATTCAAATAACCTGGATGAGTGCTGAAATGAAAGGGAGGGGGGAAAAAAAAAAAAAAGCCCCAAAAGAAACACGTTAAGGATAAAAATAAAACCGCACCAAAACAAGCCAGGAGCTTATTTGCAGTGCCCGAACAGAGTTTAGTTTCTAGGCTTTATGTTAGGGTAAGTTTTCCCCACCGCAAGAGGCGAGAGCCCGGAGCGGGGCTGGGCGCGGGACGGTGCGGGGCAGGATGCGGCCCTGGCCGGCTCCGCGGGCGGGCGGGCGAGCGGGGGGACCCCGGCGGGGGGGCACGGCCAGGGATCCCGCCCGAGGATGGGAGAACCGGCAGGGATCCAGCCTGGGGGCAGGGGATCCGGCGAGATCCTGCTGGGGA
>VWZW01004119.1:651612-694112 GCA_013397115.1 Edolisoma coerulescens
CCTCCCCTCCTCCGGGTCATTATTTTCTTTGACTAAAATCTGTTTACTCGCCTCTTTGTTTTTTGACGTTAAACGAGTTTCCATCTCCTACTCCTGCGGATCTCTAAGAAATAGATAAACCATTATATTTCCCCCTTCCCCCCTCCCGCTCGTATTTTAAAGCAGCGATCCTGACAGCAGTACTATTATTGCACTTTATGTTTTAGTGGATGTTTGCTGTTGCTAGTTACAGCAACACTTATCATAAGACAGCAAGAAAAGAGTAGTCCCTGGTAATTAAAGTAATGAAATATTCATTTACTCTACCTTTTCAGTAGTCTCACAAATTAGGCTGCTACATTTAATGCCTGCACTGCCTCTGTTTTTATTATAATGGCAGCTTTCGCATCTGCAATTAGGACTAATTCTGACAGTTACAATTTCTGAGGGATGGTAAACAGTGAACGAGATGTGCAGCAGTGGTATTACACGTGAAAAGCCCTTGTCTCTTTAACCTTGTTGTTTTTTTTTCTCGCAGAGGTTACCTTTTCCCGATGGTGCAAAATCGACTTGACATAACTGTTCATCAGCTTCAGGGTTTTCCCTGGAGGTATTTGCATCAAATCAGCCCAGTCAAGCTTCAAGTTGAAATTGGCAGCCCAGAAACTGACAGGGTAGGGACTGGGAAAGAGACAGCTAAAGTGCAGGCAGCGAGCTGACAGCAGCGGCGGGCAGGCAGGGGGAGAGGGCTCAGCACCCGGGGCTGCCGCCCCCCGCTCCCCCGGGCGCCNCGCCCCCGGCCACCCCCGGCCCCCCCAGTCCCACCCTGAGCCGCCACCGAGGGGCCGAGCGCTGGGAGCCCGCCCCGGTGCCGGCTGGAGAGGGGGGTGTGTCGAAACCCCCGTAAATTGGGGCAAAAAAAGTGTTGGGAAAAAGAGAGAAGTGCCGAGCTGAAGTTGCTGGCTCTAACAAGCTTATTTTGCTGCGGTTCTTTGCGGAGCGATGTCGTGTTTTGCACTAAGACTGTTGAGAAAAGTGACGGAGAGGGGTTGTTAATATCAATGAAAACATATTTTGATCAGAAAAAAAAAACCAAAAACCAAACCACCCAACCCAGAGAGACGTTCATCTGCAAAGATAATTGCATTAGAATCAAAACAAACATTTCCTTGAATATGTTATTTCATTTATCCTCTGTCACAGAGAGGAGGGGGTCTCCAAGCAGGACAACGTGAAAATTAATTTTTAATAGATTTTTGGACAAATGGGGATCAATCCCTGTGATACCCCTCCCACCCTGAAAGAATTTTCCTTATTTGAAAATAATTCCAAATCTGATGTAGCATGGAAGGGAGCAGCACACCAAGGAACAGGCAACACCACTAAGACTCATTCCCTCCTTAGAGGTGAAAAAGAGCAAAAACTGTGTTACTTCCCTGAGGAAGAAAGCTGACAATATATATATTTTTCTCCCTAAATATATATCTGTAGTCTTTACCAGATGATTAAAAATCCCTCTCACTTTTCCTACCAGACTTGTGCTAAAGTAAGCCTTGCTTTCAAACAGTTTTTCAGCTGTGTGTGTGACAGGCATTGGCTGATCTGCTGATGCCCATTCGACAGGCACTGTTGAGCTAAAGTGGTGTGACGGCACAGTTTTGTTAAGCTGTGAACAAAGGGCTGGAGATGCCTTGCTGGCATCATCCATGTGCATATTGGCCTTGTCACAGTTTTGCTTGATTTAATGCTCTGTTTATTCCTAGATATTAGAACTTAAATTTCAAACAATATGTTTTCATATCCTACACACAAACTTTATTTTAAAAGCTTTTGCTCCCGAGAACCACAGATTCGTTTGTCTGCCCGACATCCATGCGGCAAACACTTAAAACGTAGCTCCCAGAAAAATAGGTGGCCGGTAGCCTCTTAACTGTTATCCAGTTAAAAAATGGGATTTCAGTTTTAAAAAGTCTTAGAAGGGTAAAAGATTTATTTCTTCTTTGATCATCTGTTGAGAGTTGTTATTTATTTCAACAGTGGATTTTCTTATAAGCTCCTAAGGAGAGGTTACCCCGTGTGCAGGCAGGGCGCGGGTTGGACTTTTCCAGTGCCATATCATCCCAGCGGTGTTGCTGGGATAAAAGCAGTGTCTTGCAAATACCTGTAAGCATAGTCAGAGGACTATTGACAGGCAGAAAGACAGCTGGTTATGGCAGGTTAGTGGAAGGGAGCAGGAAACTGGATTAAGATTAGAATGTATATCTCTATGTTCATTAGGTGGCCACAACTTTGTATCTCAGCAGTTCATCGAGAGAAAATGTGAGCGTGTGGAGCTATATTTAGGCTTGGTTCTCTTCTCTTAGAGATGCCGCAGGCTTTATCTGGAGAAAGTTTTGGGTTTTTTTCTCCCCTTCTTCGTCGCCTTTTTAAACTCCCTTCAGGTTTGCTTCAAGTGTTTGCTAAGAGATTAGTTAGGCAGCTTCCATGGCGGAGGTAGCCCTGGGAGGCAGCTCGTTGCTGGGAGGAATGCTCAGTAGGTCAGTGCGTGAAGATAGAAGGAGCTGCCCAACTGAGGCCAGGGATCAGGTATTTTCCTCTTTGTCTCCTACCAGAGACAAAATGCTTATGGAAAGGTTTGTGGTGAGACATCAAAACCCAGCAGGAGCACAGATGTTCCCACTTTTACAGGCTTACCAATGAACATTTCAGCTTAAACAAGTTTATGGAATAAAAGATTTATTTCTTTCTCCTTAGTGGATGCAGCATCTTAGTTGGGCTGTGCAAAGATTGTATCGCTCCAGCTGTTCAGGGTCCTTTGGTCCAGGGCACGGGGCTTTCCTTGAGGTCTGTGAGTAGGGATGGGAGAGAGGGAAGGAGGGGGCGGAGGGAGCGCTCAGCAAAATGAAAGTATTCCTTCTCCAAACAGTGCAGTCTAGAGCCTAAATCTGAAATTGAATCTGCTGAGCAAAACCTGTGCAATTTTTCTACCTGCCCTCAGTCTGCTTCCTTTCAGGGATGACAGTTTTACTAACTGGAATGAATGGGCTCTCTCGCTCCGGTACCTTTCCCCAGCGCGCGTTTACACCGAGCACTTCAAACACGGAGCTGGGTGATATATGTGGGGGGACAGCTTGCACAGAATAAGCTTTAATGGTTAATTTTTGTATAGCTTTATAAATGAAAGGGACTTAAACCTACTAGCAGTATAGATCACAAGACCTTATGTGGTCTATTCTTCTCTAGATGCACAAGAGATTTACGTGCCTAAGTCCCATAAGAGTTAATGGGAGTTACGCATGTAAATCTCTTCCACAGTGAGATAATAGACCCTTTTATGTATGGATAGCTGGATTCTTACAAAAATCACCTACTGAACAGTAGACTTTATGTCCTGCCCTCTTAACAAATATTTATAAAGCGAGCAGGCCAGCAGAGGAGAGCAGGAGCCCCCCAAGTTGTCTCCAAATCACAGTGACCCTGTGCTCCCATGGAGACAGTCCCAGGTCTGCCTTGTCCCTGTCCTGGTCTCAGTGCACTGTGGGTGACATCGCTGGTCTGGTTGGGATGTGGTCTCACAGAGGTTGTTGTGGTGTCTCACTTCTTGGCAAGTCCTGCTTGGTGGAGACTTCTTGCTCTGTGGATTGCACAGGAGATTGGGAGGGTGAGAGCTGCCTCCTCTCTTCCGTAACTGTCAGGGTGCACCTTCCCTGTGTCCCTTCCCCTCAATCCACCTCTGCTGTGGGATTTACAGCCCCAAGGTGGGAGACCCTCAGCAGGACCGTCCCGGGTCACTGGTAGAGCACAGTGGTGGTGGCACTGTGTCCCAAAGCCCAGGTGCTGCTAGTGCTGCACATCTGCTCCCTTCCCGCTCCGGTGCGACCTCGCTCCCTGGGAAAGCCGGCAGGCTTTGCCTCCAATGGGAACGGTCTCACGCTTCTCCGTGGGGATATATATATAACTTGGCCGATCTGTGTCTGCCAGCCATGAGTCAGATCGAGATCTTTTTCCTCTGTAATGTGTAGCTGGAGATAGCCGGTGCCACAGCACACGCGTGTCAGGAGCGATCCCCGCGTTTTGTGAGCCGCGGCTCTTTTTGCCATCATTGTTTCTTTCCATCACTCGCCCGCTCCTTCCCGATAGCGATCTGAGGGAGTTGGGCAAGCCTCAGACTTGCCAGCCCTCAGCTCCCAGGCCTGGCAAAGCACATTCTGGAAAAAAAAAACCCTCTAACCCTTGCACTGTGAAGACTATCAGATTAAATCCAAGGGTTTCTACCAGCGGCGGGATGGGAAAAGCCCATTGTTTGTTGATTATCGTATCATCAGCCCCGGCTGATACGAGGATGCTCAAGGAAAACACACTTCGGTTACAGTTGATTTTCAGATTCCAAAATGGTGCTGCAAAGTCTGTGCATGCCTAATTATATTTTATGCTAGGCTGTGCAATACAAAATGTATGCTGCAGCAATCAGTGAGTTAACAGTATCAATCAATTTGTAAACAGATGAAGTCACTCATTCCCAAACTGGTTTTCCAAAAACAATTACTAAATTACAATAGAAAAAAATTGTACAGTTACTGTATTTGTGTGCTGTGTTACAATCAACATACCAGGGAAACAAAACAATTTAATGCAGAAAAATCATCATTCATCTACATTATAATTGCTTCTTTTTCACATCTACAGGGCGGTTAATTAAAATTGTGATTAAATGCGGTCGCGCTGCCTAAGATGTCTTGCCCAAAACAGGTGGTACAGAATTTAAAAGTAAAAAAAATGTAATTAGCATTGGAAATTGAGAAATTGCCTGTAAGAATCAGTGTTAATTTCAGTCAGTGATGAGGTAATTTATAAATGAATGCAGTGGAGGCTGTGCAAATGCACAATTGCCTTCCTGCCTATTCTTAGCATTCTCAGCATGCAGGTGAAAATGTTTTCAAAATATTGAGGTAATTTGAAAATCAATCCGTGCATTCTGTATCTTTCTTCCTCCCCAGTCGCAGCAAACGCTGAACGAATGATGCCAGAGATGGCACAATGCATCAGTTCTGCACTTTTTGGGGAGTGATATTCCGTGTGTCGTAGCATCAGTTGGAGTTTAACTACACCAAATGTTTGGCTAAGATCCTTTACAAAGGCCAAAAACGTTGATTGAAGTCCCCGGTAATCCCAAATGTCTTCAGCTCCGGTGTGTGTTTAAACGACGTGGTATCAAAAAAAAGTAACAGCAACCTGCAGCGAGTTGAAATAGTGCAGCAGAGATACCACGAAATAAAAGAGATGCTAATACGGCATGGAAATCATAATGATTTCTCATTTAAAATTAGTACAGCACACTCGAAAAGCCTCGGTAGTACTGATGCTTTCTGTAGGAACTCTCTTTTTCAACATGCATTTCAAATTTCATCCTGCAACCATGAAAGAATTGTTAACTAGGTTATGCATACAGAGATTTTCCCTGAGATGAACTTTGTTTATCGGCATTTTGGTGCTTTCTCCTAAACTTTCAGCTAGCAAATGAGAAATGCTAATTCCTAACAACAACAAAAAAATACAACCTGCAGATACAAAAAGCTGGAGGCAAACCTGACAACAAACAGATATTAAAGATTTAAAATCTTCTTGACAGTCAAAAAAAAAAAATCCAAGGCACACATTGCTGGAACTGACACATCCATGATTTGTACAGTCCTCGTCCCCCTGCTCGACTCCACCGAGAGCCCCGGCTTAGTTATCCCCGCATCCATTTAAAAATAACTCAGACTTTTGATAACGTGGATTGCTGAGCTGGAATATGGGAAAGCAGTTGGAGTTTTTGAGCAGGGGCTTACAGGTGTTGGTATCAGGTTGCTGTAAAACACGCGCACAGTGGCTTTTGAAGAGAACATGCTTTAATTAAAGCAAGCTGGTCTTCCTGCAGAAAGCCTGATCTACCCATGTAATTTAACTATTGAAGCCCTTTCTATTAATTTTTCCTTGACATATAATAATGAACTTTTCTTCTGGCTGATACTTGGTTGCGGGTTTTTTTTTTTCCTTTTGATAAGCCCTGTGCACTTCAGAGGCGATTTCGATGCTATTTAATTTACTCGTACAAAAACCCCTGCGAAGGGATTAGGCCCATGAAGGGACAAGGGGAAGGCCACGTTGTGCTGGTCCATGCTGGACTGCTGGGATGCTGTGAGGAGGCTGCAGCCCAGCCGGGCAGAGGATGCGGGTGGATATGTGGTGGGATGCTCTCCCGGCCCCGGCCCTGCGCTGGCCGAGCTGGGGAAGGTGAGTGCAGCATCAAGTGCTATCCAGCAAGTCAATTAACCTCACCATGCTCATTTTCCCTGCCTATGAGACAGGGAAATACTGCTGAACTCATTCACAGGGCTTTTGCAGAGCTTAATATCTCCAAAGCACTCTGTCATTCTCTCGGACTGAGGAAGAGCAAGTATCATTCGTTGTTTCGTCAGAGGGCGAGTGGATGCCAAGGAATTTGTCTGAGAAAATTACAAATGTATGTTCCTAATAACCAGAATCTCAGAGTTTATTATACAACTGGTTATCCTAATTTAGAGGATGATATTGCTTTTAACTGTCCCCCCCTCCCCAGTTTTCTGCCACTGAATATAAAGAAGCAAAGGGTAATCACTGAAGCAATGATGATTATTGACTGAAAGGTATTTTACAATGTGAGCTCCGTTATGTGGAGCTTAGCAAGCAGCTGCACTGGTGCATTTGAGCTCCTTATTTTGGTATAGGGGCTCTAAAAATATATCAAAATACCAGTGGACTGGCATAGGTGTAAATTCTGACCTGACTGCAGTCGATGGGGGTACCCAGGTGAGTCTGGGGGCACATGGAACAGCAAAGTAGGGTTTGATGCCCATGGTTGGTTTCAGTGGAAAACTGCAGGATCAAGCTGGTTTGGAAATTCTGGCTCATGAAACCAAGCCTAAGTTTGGGCTTTTTCTTTTCTGTCTTATGTGAACTCAAAAGAAAGCAGGAGCTCAGGTACTGCTCTGCTGCCGCAAGCCAGTGCTTAACCCCAGCCACATCTTTGGAGTTTTTTGGGCCCGTTCCCATGAGGAAAGACCAAATGCCATGAGAAACTTGAGCAGGATTTGGCCCTGAACAGGCAGTGCTTACTACTGGATAAACTGAGCCATGGCCATTGTAGTGGTGGGGAAGCGCAGTGAAGGAAAAGTAGCTTCGCAGATTCCTAAAATAGAAAGTAAACGTAAATATTTCTACATTGCATGTCAGATTTCAATCATGTCTCAAAAAAACTGAGCTTCTTGATTTAATTAATTACGTCTTTTTTTTTTTTTTTTTTTTTTTTTTTTTTTTTTTTTTTTTTTTTTTTTTTTTTGGGGGGGGGGGTGTGTGTGTCTTCGGAAAGAGCCAAATGAAAATATCCTCTTTGTTTCCCCTTTGGAACTACTGGAGCTTTCCTCAAGTTTTAACTCTTCCGCCACCCCAACACCCCCAGCCTCTGTTTTTCTATGCTTGTCTTATCGCTGCTGTCCCATGGCAAGCCCCAAAGCCTGGAACATTTTGTAACGACTATGTGACAAATTGTTGGGCTTTTATTCATGTTGGACATCTTTTGCCAGGATTGCTTGTTGTTTTTTCTGTTTGGCTGTGTCATGGGACCAAAGGTGGCTGCTTTTGTGCAGCATGTCAAATCTGGTTAACATGCAGCCATTTATCTTTAAAACCCACTCCTGCACAATGGCAGGGGTGTATTGGGCCACTTGTATGGGCTCCAAGCATCAAACATATATATATATATATATACACTACATTTTTTCTGTGCCATCCTCTCTATATGTGTGGATGCACCTCGGGCTGAGCCACTGCGGTGAGCAGGTCATGCAGCAGACAGGATGTTTTATAATTTTGGGAACCTTTTAGAGACAAATTGTACAGGGCAAGTGTAGTGTAACTGAACTGCTGGTTGCCCAGTGAAGTGTAGAAAATCAGATACAGCACAGCCTGAAAGAATGAAACGAGAATTCATATCTATGTATGTACACGGTACTTTATAAACAATTCATATACAGAGAAAAACACATTTATTCTCTTTTTCTCTGCTTATATTTGAGGATTGTGCATGGGGTGTGTGTATAAATGTGTTTATGTGCATGGTATATATTCATACAAATAACATGCCACAGGATATGGGAATAGTCGTATGTGTGATGCATTTATATGCATAAGTGGTAGGTTTGCAGGTTAATGCCTGCTTGACTCTCTGTGTGTGTGTGTAAATGATGGAAAGGTGCTCAGCACGATGAAAAGATGAATTATCCTAGAAATAAAATAAAAAAGCCCCAAACTTCCACAGCAAAGTTTGTAGCTTTGGGTGCTTTTCCAATATTTAAGTCACGCAGAAACGCTTCTGATGCACATGACTTCCTTATAGATATGCCAGTAATTATCAAATAAAGAATCTGAGAAAGAAATGGGAAAGTTTGATTCACCAGGAAAATGAGGGCTGGCTGCTAAGTCTTGGTGCTTTTTTGCAGTTGAAGCATTTGAGATAGCGGGACTCAATGTTTTTTTAATGATTTGCCGTGTTGTGTAATAATTATACATATAGTGCAGTGAGGTTACTTGGAGGAACACCGCACTATGTATGGAGGATTTTTTGAGTAAAGGACCCAGGAGATTGCTTTTCACTTTGAAAACAATCCCTAATATCAGGAAAATGCTCTGTTTGTTTATGCGTACATAATGCAAGTTTGTCCGCCTGGGAACTGCAGCAAATGGGAGAAGTATGCATGGATTTCACAGGTAACAGGATTACGTGGGCACATAATTGATCCATTTGGAGAAAAAAATGACAGTGCTCTAAAGATGCCTAGGCTTTGGAGATGGAGTTTATGAAACAGGCATTTGTAAATTCAAAGGAATCAATATGTCAATTTTATTACATCTCAGGACCAGCTGGGCATTAAAGGAGCAGTAGCCTTTTTAAAATTGCAGCTGCGTATTCTTGCATTGTGTACCTTTCTTAAAAGGCTTTGAATTTCAGAAAACGTACTTTTAGCAGCGCTTTGCACCTTTTCAGTGACTGGCCTGCATGGACAAAAAAAAAAAAAAGACACAAAACATTACATTGTGTTAGTTTTTCTCTTCAGCCTCGATTGGTAAAAACTGCCAGGCTTCAATTATACCGTGCAAAATTCTTACTAATAAATATACACATGGAAGGAGTTGAATGCCTGTTCCTATCCCAGAGGTTGAAAAAAATATTTGAGGTTTTACATCGAGGGCTCAGCACATGTTGCAGGGGCAGCGTTATAACATGAGATACCTGAAAGCATCCATTAAATACCGCACATGAAATATGGTCTGAATCATTGTAAAAAACGATATCTTGTCTTCCTTCTCAGTAGACTTTAAACCCCCTGATGATTAAATTTAGTGAAAAGCTTAGGTTTTTTTTCCAGAGGACAGCAGTCTTCAGCTGTCCAGATTTGGAAATGCAACTTTTCACACAAATTCGCAGCATGCAGCAGGGAGGGAGATGTTGAATGGAATTTGGGTTGCGGCTGTGGTTGGTGCTCGTAGGCTCTCACGGCCACCCCAAAGAGGGTCTAAATCCCAAAGATGCATTCTCGAAGAATTGATAGTTCTGCCTTTGGAGAGAAGGTTGTCCAAGGAACAATTGTTGCTTTCCAGAATACATTGCACACTCCTCTACCTGAAAGGCAAGGAGTGAGGGCTGTGTCGGTAAAATCCACACGTCTCAAGCTTTCAGTAGATATCATGTTGTCTTCTCTCCTCTGTTTGCTGGTGATGTTGTTGTGGACCTGATGGCTACAGCTACTCTGCAACTCCAAACTGATCATTAACAGTGCCAAAACAATCACTGACCTGGGCTACCAGTCTCTGGACAACTCTAGTGCTTCCACACATCTGGAAATACACTTAAAAATATGAGTTTTGAGTCCAAAGAAAGAGGTACCTAGGATTAATAACCGCTGCTTCCTGAGACTTCTCTGCCTTCTCAGTTTCTCCTTTATCATGACCCTCTCTATAATGTTCCTCCATCTCCTTTTGCACAGTTTCTTTTTCTTTGAGCTCACACTTTTCAGGCCAGCCTGGCTACAAACAAGGTCTCTCTATGGTGCTCCAACCTGCACAGTAATTCTACTTTTTCTTGCTTGAGGATCTCTGCTTTCCACAAGGTATGGTTACAGTCTTCTCTAGTGGTCTGCTAACATTTAAACGTGTAGATGTAAATTAAGTTATGTGGGATCATACCATAAATGGGCTTATTATCATCAGAGAATCATCGGGTCATTGAATGGTTTGGGTTGGAATGGACTGCAAAGATATCTAATTCTAACCAAAGTATAAAGTAGGTAGAGTATTCTATATACTTATATTATACTATAGCTCCATCGTCCCTCAACAGAAGTATGAAGTGAATATGAAAGAATAAAAGTCACTTTTTCCCTGAAAGAGTATGGAAAAGTAGACACAATACCAGCTGGTTAAGCACTGTTTTGTGGTCATAGACTTAGCATGAATTAAAACTTCATTATGCAATGATGTACCTTTAAAACATTTTTTGAAAATATTCATGTACTAAAGAAGACATGAAAAAGAGGTTCACAGTGTTTTCATAGAAAGTTTTGGCATTATAGAAAATACAGATGACCTTCTGCCAAGCAGTGATTCTCAGAACTGATGTGAATACACAGAAATTGAGTAGATAGAAACTATATAAACTCAATAGACAGGAGTTTATAAAACTTTAGAAGTAAGACTTCCTTTCAGTGTAGCTTTGCCTGTGTGCTTGGGTGTAAAAGGTGTGATGTTGGACAGGGCTTGGAGCAACCTGATCTAGTGGAAGGTGTTCCTGCCCATGGCAGGGGGTTGCAACTGGATGATCTTTAAGGTCCCTTCCAACCCAAACCATTGTGTGATTCTACGTACACACCTTGTTCATCTTGGCAGCCTCCACGCGTGATGAGATGGTCACACAAGCCTTAGTTGTAACTACTCTAAATTCACATTTTCCAAGCCCCACTGCAATCTTCGCTCAAAGGATGTCATCCCTTTCCATGCTTGCTAGAGAAGAGCAAACAAAGGTAGGAAGAGTTGAAGGGACTTGGTCAAGGCCTCCCAGCTGGAGCCAGCTGGAACTAAATACCTAAAACAAATAAAACCAGAGGTCATATTATGATCCTGGTTACCTCTGCACAGTCCCTGAGCCACTCCGTGGGTGGGCAGCCCTTATATTTTGTCTATTCTTTGAATCTAACTCTAGAAGCAGGACAAGGCCTCCCAATGATAGGGTGGAAAAATGGCAAAGCGCAACCCTGCCATCGACCTGATTGATGGTCCTTCCACTGAGATCATAACAGCTTCTTCAGAGACTTTCACAGTCTCTGTAGAAGTGCAGGAGGCACTGCCAATATCCGCAGATCATTGGCATGATAGACCGTAACGGCTTCTTCGGAGCCGTTCCGGTCTATCGTGTCAATGCGTACTCAGGGAGTCCTCAATGCATGGATCATTGACACGGCACTACATAACGGCTCCTTAGAAGCCATTACTGGGTATCAAGTCAATGCATACTTAGGGAGCCCTTAATGCACGGACCCACGCAAGTTGACTTGCTCTGAATACTAACAATCCTGGGGAAGAGTAGTTACTGCCTATGCCACGGAGGGGGATTATTGATACCTGCCTGCGACAGCTCGGCTTGTGCTCCGCACTCCCAATGCCTTCCTGGGAGAGGTGCGGCCGCTCCCGGGCTGGAGCGCTGCACGGGAGAGCCCAGAACTCTGAACTTTCGCTCCTCCACTGACATCTTATTTCATAAAATATGCACAAAACTGAAACGCTCTCAAATTGAGATGGGAGAGCCAAGAGGCAGCCTGGGATGAAACATTTAAAGTTAAAGCCTTGAGAATAAGTGGTTGTAGTGGGAATGCTGGCAGACCCTTACGCACGGAGCAGTAGTTCTGTGGATTTTACTCCTCTCAACTACCTCACTGTAGCTATCAAATATTCCATAGATTTACGATGACCCTTGCAAGATGCTTAGCATCAAGCTGGCAAAAGTGGCCCCCTAGAAGGAGAAATTGTTAAATATCCCATCATCCAGTGAGCAGTTTGTCTTGGATTTGTTGACCCGGTCCCTGGGGAGCACTGTCTGAGAGTTTCCAAATCATCACCATGCCTCTGCTTTGACCTGCAAAGGCGCATCCCCTTCCTTTGGCTTCCCCCAAACAAGAGATCTCCGTACCGAGTTAAAAATGCTTCTAGTTTGCTGTTGTTGATATTTTTCTTTTGTGTTCTGCTTGCTGACTGACATCTGCTATCATGCTAAGCAGGTGTTCCTGTGTAAACGAACGTGCCCTGTTTGTGTTTCGCCATCCTCGCTACTGCGCACCCAAATGAGCAGCATGATTAAGAATCCTGTAAATTTTTGAAAGGAAACGGATGGCTGCCCTACTAGAACATAATTACACCGTTCCAACATCCGCAGCTCACTGCTGCAGCCGAGTTGGAGAACAGCAGAAATTAATAATATATAATAGCATCATTCTCGTAATTTATAAATGAAATAAAGTAGAGAGGAGATTCTGCTGATATGCATTTTCTTCTTAATTCTGCAAGACAAAGTATAGATTAGAATTTTACTGGGGTGAAACCTGGCCAGTAATATCACACTAGTTGCAAGTGTAGGGCCTGATTCATGAGAGGGATTTTGCTTAGGGAAAAGAGCTAATATCTTTTATTGGACTAGGGGAAAAAAATGAGTATACAAAGCCCTCTAAAGGCAGCCCCTGATGCAAGGAGGCCAGGAAATCTCCACAGATCCTCTACCCAGTTTTTAGCTTAATTCATTTGTAGGTACTGCAGGAAGAGTTTGCTGTGTGGTGGAATTTTTTTTCCCTGGCTAAAATAATACACTATCGTAGGTCACCCCCTCGGAGAGCAGAGGGGATTAATCAGCTAAAAATGTTGTCTGATCTCCTATTTTTGTTGAAAAACAGCGATGTTTTAAAAAACAATATTTTGAGCTACAGAGATGTGCCAGAAGGAGCTGTACTGCGAACCCCTGCTCAAGCCGAGCCTTTGAGTTGGTGCTCTAATCTCACCTCTCAACTCCTGCTTAAAAAAAAAGATACAACTTTCTGAAGACAAAGACATATTATTTGTAAAGACTAGGCCGAATGACTTTTATTTTTTCCACTGCATGTTAAATGCCTTTTATTTTACTTCTGTAGCTGCCCAGATATACTTGTCTGGGTGACAGCCTAGCTGAGTCCTACTCTTCCTGGGATAAACTCAAATGGGAGAGCTACCAAAACCCCACAACAGCGTTTACTTACAGGTTAATTAGGGACATTTTTATAACTTTTGACACTGTAAAACTCTAAAGAATGATAGCTGCTTTGACGGGAAAGGTCAGCATGGGTTCCCCAAGTTTAACGCAGCAAACACAAATGTACACAGAAATATTTCTCTTTTAAACTAAGGGATATGTTTGAGTCTTACTCTTCTAAAGGGCCCCCTTAATAGTTTGTTTCTGAGGAAATATGTGCGTATACAGATTTATTTCATTAACAGGTATTTATTTAAGTGGGCTGCACTGTATTTAAATCTCTGAATAGTTTCCATTACTTCCTCAGCTCACTTACTTCAAGTTGACTAATTTTAATAAGGCTAAGGTGCCTAGGGTCTTATTGAGTGTTCAGTTTGATCAATATGGCTAAATTAAAATAGTGCAAAATATAAGCAAATGTACTCTAACAACTCAGTGAAAAATGTGGAGTGCACCAAACATTGATTAGTGTTCCACAGACATTAATTTGTTGTTTTAAGTACACTAATGCTGCTCAGAAGCTGCATCTACCTCAGGCACACCATCTACCCCTGTGCAGCCCCGTTGGCTTTCATAGCACTGCTCTCAACCACAGACAGAGTTTGGCTCTGCATCCTGCAGAAAACAGCTCTGCACAGCCTGGGCTCACCAAACCTGGCCCATTTCAGGAGGAATAGCACTCCTGCACTGCTCGCAGAGAAAGCTTGGATCACACCTAAGGGAAGCAGAAGGAGGACAGGTCCGATTATTTGCACAAGTGGAGGCTGTTTAATAATCATATTCATTATGAATTTGGGGCCATACATCAATTCTATATGTGCATTTTTAAGACAGGCACAGACTCTTAGAGAAGTGGTTCTGCGTGCAAGAAGGTATTTGTTTTTGCCCTCCTGTAACAGCACAATATTATTGTCATAAAAGATTAATGTCAACCCCCACCTGGTACTAAATTGCTTTTGGTAGCCCTTGCATTCATGTCTTTCCACACAAGACAAAACCACTTTTAAAGTAACTACATGCATCCTCAAGTCAAATTACTGCTATTAATGGGTTACATTTTATTTTTCATATGCTTTAGTCATTGTGGTAGGTATTTTTTCCCATGGATGTGATGTTCGGAGCAAGGATAAGGGATCAGGAACTTAATTTTAGGGCAGAAAAAAAGGCATACTTTAGAAAATAGGGTCTTATCATAGTCTTGTTCATAGATGTTGTACTTGTTAATTATATGATCTTTTTTCCATATTCCAAAAAAAAAAAGCTGAATTTTCCACGTTTTAAAAATAATTTGGTTTTCCTTCTCATTCTCCTCCTTTTCCTTGGTTAGCAAATGCCTGAGATTGTCATACTTTGACATACAATGTTTGCACAGAGAGTTTTTAAAGATTTCTAAAAATACAACAACAACTCTATGAATTATACTTTCATATAATTTTAAACAGTTTCTGATATCTTTCTTGGTTTTTCAGTAGTTTTTCCCTCTACCTGTAGTGTGATCTTTCTGCTTATCTCTAATCTCCTTGGTAAGTGATATTTGCTCTGACAGTTCTTCCTTTCCTTGATACCATCTTGTCCTACGTGGCCAAAAAGTAATTTCACATGAGCAGAAGCTCATTTCATGGAAGGTAAATCAGCAAAGAAAGAAAGAGAGATAAAAGGAAATAAACAGGAGAGAGTTCATGTGTTTAAAAAAATAGAAAAACAAAAACTTGAAAGCAAATGCAGTCACGTTTAGGAAAAGTAAATTCTGTGAAGATGGAGTCAAATATGAAAAGCATTTCTCTAGTTTAAACTGCCCAAATAGAGTTATAAACAGAAACATTTGAAAGTTCCCNCTGGATCTTTAGCTTCTTAACCTTCCACACGGCAAGTAGAGCACACTGTGCAAAAACAATTTGTAAGTCTCTCAACAAACATCTCAAGTGAGGAGGACAGCCCAAGTGCAGAAGAATTGACTTTTCATTTGTAGCTATGCAAAAAAAATTGCTTAGGGTTTGCTGATGTTGTTGTTGATGTTTAGCTTTGGTGCGTGACAGTCTTGATTTTTTTGCAGCATTTTACATGTTTGGAGTTTTTAATATCAAAGGTATTGCTCTCTGTAAACAAGTGTAAGTTTACCAAGGCAGCTTCACTTACACTCTTCCCTTGTAATCAGATGTGAAAATTACACCCTCCCTTTTGGCTACATGATAATTACACATTTCAACATACAAAGGATTGTCTCTGTTTCAGTTGCTGGGATGAAACAGTGAAGGCACTTGGGAAAATATATTATTATTTTAAAGCACAGCGCCATAGCTGTTTTTAGTAAAAGTGAGGTTTGTAATCACAACTATGATCAAGATACTTTGATATTTACATATACAAACATATATATATGAGAGAGAGAGCAAGACAGAGAGAGAGGTTAAAAATAAAATTAAATGAAGTTGCACAAGCACAGAAGGTGAAACTTAGCCCGTGTGCCCAAGGCCAGCAAACAACCTTCTCCCTGCTTAAATCTCACCAAAACTCTATCTTGATGGTGAATTTTACCTCAAAAACATAATTTATTTGGAAAGTTTAACAAAGTTTCTCTGGCTTTGTCTTGCTTTTCTCCTTCTTTCTCCTGGCTGTTCACTCACTTAGAAACTTAGCCTGAATTTCTCGTGCATCTATCAATTTCCTTGCAAATGCTGGGTGCCGAAAGAATTCAGAATTAAGCATTGCTCGGAAAGAGCTGTGGGAAAAAAATTACATATGCAGCAAAACATGTTAGAGTTGTGTTTTGACAGTTTCATGACCAAGCCAAAAAATGTACATTTTTTTTTGTACCTGGCTCAGTTTCACAAAAATGTCCCCTCAGGGAATAGTCATTTTTTTGTCAGAATCAACTGTTTATTTACTTAAAAATCTAAAAGTTTTGCCTTGCATTGGAATCAGAGTTGCTGAAGGTTAAAGTGCAAAATCAGCTCTCTGTGATGCCTTCAGTGTAAAAGCATGGTTTGTGTCACAAGAGAGGGATAAAAGCATTAGCAGGGACACAGGATGGAATAAAAATGGGACACACGTTAGAAATGGGGAAGGTGAGCTTTGTGGGGTCTCTTGTTATGCATCCACAGCCAAGCCCTGGCCTGATGGCAAGTGGTGGGTGACCACCTGGTCCTGCCACCGCTGTGACTGGGCATGGTAGCAGTGGTGCAGGCTGGGCACAATGGGTTTATCCAACTCAGCCAAAGCCTGGCAGGGTTTATACGGTGACTACAGTGTTGGGAGCCTTGCAGTTGTCCATGGAGATGTTCGTGGCAGGCAGGACTTGGAGTGTCCTTCCTCACGTGCGCCTTGCTGGGCGGGAGGGATCGGGAGGGACACAGGGCTTCCCACCAGGATGGTGCATGCCGTTGGAAGAAGTAACCCAGGGCTGACCTTTGTCCTGCTCCAAGAGTGCTGCCTGTCCTGTTTCCGTGTCCAAATGCAGCCCAAATGTCCTGCAAATGTACAAAGTATGAGGCTGGGGGAGCCCAGGGTGGGACTGTGGCCGCCCTGCCTGCACTGTGGGGGTGTCCCCCACCTCCCTCACATTAATTCAGGCCATGAAGGCATGCTTGGGACAGAACCCCATATCATAAACAACGCCTGAGATCACAGGAATATCAGAAGATTTAATGACTTTTAAATCAATGTAATTGTACCAGTAAAGAAGTAAAGAAGAATTAGGTCTCCCACACTGAAGTTTTTTTTTCCCAGGGTAAAACTTGGTGTTCACAGCTGAGAGATGATTTTTCTTTCATTCTCACTTTTATCTCTGTATGCACATAAACAATTAATACTTTTTGCCCAGATCAGTTGATAAGAGATTAACAGAAATGCACCGTGTCAGATGCACTTTTGCCTGGATAGTTACCTCGACTGCAGCTGCAAACTGTTGGGGCTGGCAGGCTGACCTCTCACACTGGCTGCCAGCCATGGTCAGTGAAGGATTTTGAAACAGTTTTTTAACTAGGATTTTTAGCATAACTATTTATTTGGGGAAGCAATTTGCATCAGGGGAAAAAAAAAACCAACCCAAATGTAAATACAGATTTCCCCAGGAGATTAAAAGTAGTCCAAAACTAATAGCCTAATCTAATTCACATAATAATCATCACGAAATATATCCAAGGGGTCTAATCCTGCCCTCGTGGTCTCTCTCTGAAGTCAGGGACTCAATATACCTGTCTGGATTTGAGTTTACCCTTCATATCCCAGTTATAGCAGGGGAGCAGCTTTTGTCACTATGGTGAATAATATTTTGCAAATTAGACTTCACTTAAAAAAAAAAATGCAATATATAAGGTGGGGAGGGAATCTCTCCTGACTCACACTCATGGGGTGGAGGTCACAGCCGGAACTACTCTGGTAGGAAAGAATCGAGCATCATTCCAAAAAATAACATGAAAACTGTGAGTCAAACTGAGGAAAAGGGAGTTATTCACAGATAAGGACAGTTCTTCATCCTGACCAAGCGTTATCATTAGTGTGGCAGTTTAAGGTGTTCCTCCAGCCTCCTCAGCTTTGCATTTGTCCCCCTGGATTTAGTACTTGTTCCTTTTTCCTGCCCATCTCAGAGGCTGCATGTTTCCCCAGCCTGACAAGTCAATATCCGGTCCATGGGGTTTTCACTGGTCCAAAACAGGCAGGGCTGAGCCCAAAGCAGTGCTGTGGTAGGATGAGGGACTGTCAGCCATGAAGAAGGGGGGTGAGGTCTCCCTGCACCCCCAGCTCCTCCCTGGGCTCTTCGGGAAAAGTTCTGCCCAACTTCCCAAAAGTCAGATTGTCTTTTGTATCTGTATTTACCTTGAGTGGGGGGTCTGGGAGCCCAGTTAATGTGCACATGGCTGTACCGTGTACCTTCTGAGGTGATGAAGGAGCATATTGCTTATTTCCACAACAGCGAGCTAGGAAATGTTTACAGTGACCCTGCTACGCTACCTGGGGGGAATTTCTCCTCAGGTGACAGAACGAAGAAAGTTCTGATTATTTTTTTCCCCAAAATCAAGTTAAAATAACCCCCAAAAAAACTCCCCAGCAAACCAAAGTTGTTAGTCAGGGCAGAGACACCTCTTCCACCAGCCCACAGATATGATATAGCTTTAATTTGTATTCATCTTGTCCACTGGGGCTAGAAGATGGAGGAGCTATTATGAAACCTTTTTTTTTTTTGAATTTGCTTTATTCACTGTTTACTATGCCAGGCTGACATGATATGATTTGTGCATTGCAGGGTCACAACAAGCTACTTGCAGGACAATTTGCTGAATCAAGAGGGTGATTGTGTCTGGTGCCAGTCAGTCGCAATTAGGGCCAGGATCAGGGAGGCCCAGAGCTTGTGTATCGTCTTGGGCAAACCTCATAGAAATCAGCTCACCTGAAACTAATTGTCACAACAGAGACCTTATGCAAATGAGCCCTAGGGTTAGCGTGGGAAAAGAAAAACTGTCGCAAAGATAGGTGACCTGCTGAGCAGGGGGTCTGTTGCTGGGGAAATCTTTGTTCAATGAGTTAAAAAAATGTTCGCATTGTTCCAAATCCAAGAAAAACGTAGCAGATCCTCTCCCTAAGAAAGCGTGGCGAGCACACTCATCTGAAAGTCCAATAAAGTGGCAGCCAGCTTTCGAGCCGGTAATAAATTGGAAGTCTTTATTCTTTATAAGGGCTGCAGAAGGAAAATGATTTTCCTTTGCAAAGGGGCCTTTAAAGTTTAGCTGCTCGCAGTGAGCCGGCGCTTAAAACTTCGCTGCCTGCCTAACCTGTTGGATCCCAGCGGATTTCCCGACCTGAGGTTTTAGCAGCTGGAAAAAAACATCCCTCTGGCTCCTGGGGCTGCTTTTGGGAAGGTCTGGCTCTCGTACCGCAGCAAGACGTTGGGTGTGGAGGGCAGGAACAAACCGGGGAGCAGATCCATGCAGATTCTCCTGTAGAAATCTCCGGGGATCTGAGAACTCTCCAACTTTGAATGTCTCTTCTCCCGGTGCCTTCCCGCCAGTGAGATGGGCAGGTTTGAGCGTCGGAAACATAATCGTGAATTAAGCACATTTAACGACAGGACCACTGACGTCTGCACACGAAAACTGCTGTTTCTGACATGCCTCCCCTCTCCCTTTTTCTCTTCTGCCTCCAGCCCAGGCAGAGAAAAGCATAATTTTCAGCGAGCGCATTACACAACATTTGTCTTGTTCACTCCTTCCTCTTTAACAATTTTTATGGAGGTTGCTCAACACGTTCTAAAATAGGACTGGAGACGATATAATAAAGTGCTGAACCGATGATATACGCGGCAGTTTATGCTGTCAATGGCAAATTCAAAAGAAAGGGATGCAACACGCTCCAAGTGAAGAAATGCAAGCCCGTGCCCTATAAGCACAGAGTGAGAGGCAGCCAGGGTATTTTTGCACGTAAGGCTTTTCCAAAGAGGTTGACGGGGACAGAGGCGAGATTAATTGCACTAAGAGATACTGGACAAATTTCAGAGCCACGAGCGGCTTCATGCTATCATCGAAGGCAAAAGAATAGTTATTTTGTTTGGTTAATAATTAGAGCTGTGCTTTCGATGGGGCTGCTTTAAAGGGGTGAAATGTAGATGGTATCAGACCAGCAAGTTTGGAAATTAACTTCCTACTCACCAAACATCATGAAATAAGGATGGCTTAAAAGAAATGCAGATTAATCACCAACTTTTTTTTTTTTTTGATCTCTTTTGTCCCTTTACCACTGTCTGAAATAATTTCCACAAATAGGAGATGTTTCACAGTGGGTATGAAGTGCTCAGCTTTCACTCATCAAACTTTAATCGGAACTGCATTTTAGTTTTTGAATAAAGAACACTTAAAAAATTTAGATGCAAATTATTTTGCATTATTCATGCTCTAAGTGTCCTTGTAGATTTAAACACTTCTGAGGCCACCTTGATTCAAGTAATTACCTAGGCCCTCACTGCTCCATCATGAATAAGGTATTTTGTACAAGTAAAGTATGCACCCGATGAGCTTTTAAAGTGGCTTTACACTGAACTTGTGTATTGCTTCTCCTGCATGAGTGATTCGAACATGCGTCGCAATCTGTCTCAGGTGGGAAATCCTGGCAGAGCATCCATGAGTGACGGAAGGAAGCCTACCAGCCTCGGCGCACACTATTTCTTTGTCTTCGCAGAAGAATCTCAAAGTGATTCTCCTGCTCGAGTCTTGTGGCTCCTCTTGAAAGTCTGAGGGAGCAATAGCTGCTAGGAGGGAGAGAAATGACAGTCACTTTTTGGTTAACTCTTCATTCCCCGCCCCGGCACCCCTCCGCCTGCTGCCTGTGCTCAGTCACTTAAGGCATTCACAGAAGATAATATAAGTCTTTCTACTTTTATGTAGCATTGTACATCTGCCTCCCCATCTGTCCGCTCAGCCTCCCTCCCCTACCAGCTCTAGGTACCACCTGAGCGGGATTTTTCACACAATAGAGCCAGCCCAGCCCTGGGCAGCCTGGCTGGGAGCTGATCCCAACAAAATTGGCTGTGGGAGGGCAGGCTAAACCTACATCCACAATATATTGCCAGCGAAATGAGCTCGCAAGAGTTAAATTTAATTGGCTGAATCTCATAGTTGGCGTTTGTTGCAAAGTGCCCATAGTTGTTTTTTTTCTTTTCCAGCTACATTGCTTTGAAGAATTATAGGAATTTTATGATGTGCTATTGGAGTTCCACTGGCAGAGATTACAGTAAAGGGGTTAAAGTTGGTTTACGTTAAAAAAAATTATGCAGAAACCAATAAAAATAAACACACTCCAGTAGACTAAACTTGCTGGGCTTTTAGTTTTAGCTTAACAATAGAAGTTTAGACAACATCCAACATTGCAGCTTTTAGAAAATTAGTTGACACTCACAGTTGATCATCTTTACTACACAGTGGTATAATTAATATTTAAACATTCTAATAATGCAGCTTGCTTTGCATGCACTTTTCAGCCCCACCACAATATATTTTATCAGGAATACTGCTAGCTTTTTCTTAGGTAATGTCATTTTTAAAAGTGATATTTAAAATAGGTTATTGGCTTCTTGCTCAGTGCAAAAGAAATATCAATAGGCCAATAGGCAGGTTTCATATGTCAGTTTGTGATTAAAGTGTGTCTTTGCTGAAGACAATAGAAAATATATAAGGGGCTACTTCATTGCCATCATCATAAAATAAATATACCCGGAGACTATCGGTTTAGTTGGAGTTGGTCATCTTTCTTCATGCTTTCTATAATAAGAGGAGCTTTTAATATCCCGATGCAGAGGAAAATGAGGCAGTGCCCCACAGATCTGTGAAATACTGCACCTCTGACACCCACTCACAGCCAGAAAGCCTTTAATAAAGAAGTCAGGCAAGTAAAAGAAAAACCCAACCCCGGAGTTTTCACTTGAGTGTTGTCAGGGTTAAGGCTTCTGTCTGCCTGGCAGTTGAGTAAAATGGAGAGAAATGGTCAAAATGAGAAAGGACTGTGCTGGTTTATTTACTTAGGAGAGCTCTTTCCTCTTCAGGCGAGGTGGGGAGGAAAAGTTGTTTCAGGTGCTTTGCTCATCAGCTTAATCTGCCTGATTAGTGCAAGATGCCCTTTGTTCCTCAAGTTATAACTTCCATCAAGGCAGGCTGTTCTTCTCTGAACTGATCGGGGCTCCTCCAGAGTTTTCTCCTGGAGTATTTCACACACATGGGTCCTGCTGATGCCAGCCAGAGGGTTGGTGCTGCCTGGTTATTATTAACCACCACAGATGAGTGGGCACCACTGGCAAAAGCCATTCCCATAGCTCCTTTGGGCTGACCCAAGGAAAAAAACCAAAACCATATAGGCAGGTCATACATACCTATCCTGGCTGCTGTGTGATGCAAGAAGGATCTCCTGAATTTCCCAGCTGGAAAAGCATCCTGCAAAATGAGCTCCTGGTATTGCTCCTGGCCTTGCAGGTATTTAGTGGGATGCTCAGAGATGTGGGGTTTTTTTCACAAGAGGTGGGTTTTGTTAGGCAGGCCTGCACTGGGTTGCAAAGGTGCCTGAAGCTCAGCTGAGAACCCAGCCCTGGGTTTTGTCACGTTTCATTGCAAGTTTGAAAGCAGGCCTATTTCTATTAATACTGTTAATAAGAGACATATGTTTTGTCAAGCAAAACCACTCTTTCATTAAAACGGAGCATAATTTCATTCTTTTTTTTTTTTTTTCACATTCATGCAAAAATAGCCATTTCCCCAACTTGTCCCAAAAAGCCAAGTTGGAGAGCGTGTCTGCAAAATTTTACCAAGCCACAAATATTCCCAGGCCAAATACCACTGAACGCAAACTCTCAGCGCCTCACCGCTTTAAGCCAGTCCTAGGGCCTCAGCCTAATTGCCTGGGAGGCGATGGGAGTTTTTAATTTACTTAAAAAGTAGCAGAAATGGGCTTTAAATATTTTGTGTGTGCAGTGACCGTATGACTGACGCCATGAGATCCATAGCATGTGTGAAAATGGATTGCATATTGCTGAGAGCTTTCCCTGGGCTCTGCCATGGATCGCCTCGTGTCACGTGTGCCTGCGAAGAATTTGGGGATAGGGTTTGGCTTGGGAGGTGTCTCTGGGTGTAAAACAAAGTCGCCTTGTCTTGGAAAAGGGCGCGTGGGAGCCGCGGTGCCGTGTGCGCTCCGTCCGTAGGGCAGGGGTGGAAGTGGGAGTTTTAAGGAAACAGATAAACAGCACACAGAAAGTGCTTAAAACTAGGGCCATAACTTCCAGCCTTGCCACGTTGTGACCCGAGTTATGGGTGAGAACTGCCCTGACTCGTACTTGTCAAGTGAAACTAGAGCTGTGAGATGCTACGGTAGAGACTTTTGGGGTTGAGCTGGGAGCAAACCGTCCCCCATGGTCTGGCTTGCTCCTCCTTTATCAGGCTTTGCTCAGGAAGGGAGTTGCACACACCTTGGCTGCAAATAACTAGAAGAGCGTGATCTATTTTAAACCTGCTGCTGAGGTGGTAAAGAAGAGATAAGTCGAAACCTAACTGCTATCTCGCTTGTGTGTGTGACAGATATGGCCAGAAATGGATAAAATTAAAAGCATTTTTCATATGCTAATAGCAACTTGGATGAGGGGAAAACACACGGAAGGGAGCAGCAAAGCCAAGAGGTTTCCATCCCAAGTATATTTCTCCCATTACCTAAATTATAGGACTCCTTTCCCCAAACTGATATACATATTTTTGCTGTGTCTAAAAGCAAATTCTGTAGTAGAGTTTGATTTCAGCATCAACCTTATGGCAGCCATGTGGGAGTGAGATTATGGGACATGTGGAACAAAAGTCTTCCAGCCAGAGGAGGCCTTCTGAGCATAATGATTCTTATTTAAATCAGTCTATGTTTTATTACTCAGCTGGGGAGGGGAGAAGGAAACCAAGGAAAAGAATATTTCTTTAAAACCACCATCACCTGAATTGTAGATGAAGAGAAATTAAGTAGTTTTCAGCCTGTAGAATGGACAAACATTTTCATATCGTAATAATAATTTCAAGCAATCTTCAATTTTATTTTTGGGAGTTTTTTTTGAATTTTACATTTAAACTTGTTTTTCCTGTTGGCATGCCTGCCGATTCATTTGTAAATGTGCTTTAAATTCCTTTGTATATTACAATGAATGCCACCTCTTTAAACGCTCTTAGTAATTTAGCGAACTTCTTTGCCAGTGGGTGAAAGTACAGTATTGTACATGCATAAGAAAAGGTACATTCATTATGCTTCACGTATGAAAAGGTATATTAGGAACGGTTTTGCTTAAAGTGGAGGGGTGAATGGAGGAGCCCCTGATCCATCATAGGGCTTTTGCATGTGTGAGAATGTGTCTCTGTGAGCCCGACATCCCGAAATGTGGGTTGGGAACCTACCGGCGAATGTGTGCCTGTGAAACCTGAGAAGATTTATAACAAGTAGGTAATCGGTTCAGGCCCATGCGAGGGGAGCGGGAGGGAAAAGCTCACGCTGGGGCTGAACTGGAGGTTTAGGGAGAGGGACAGAAAACCTGAGGGTCTGGTTTCTCCCATCTGCCTCCATGGCTGTCGTGAGGCTCCACGCTGTGCCATGGGAAAAGGGTCGTGCCAGGCGGAGGTTTGGGATCCTCCTGTGATTTTAAACATGTCTTGGTGTCGAGGCTGATGCCTGGAGCTTGCCAGGCAACCCATTTGTGGTGTGCCATAGGTGGAGGGACAGAAGTGAGGTGGCCCTGGGAGCCTGGTCTTGCACTACTTCCCACCTCCTTCCCACAGCTCCTGGCTCTCTTCGCATGAAAGGGGAGGTTTTGTTAATGGCATTTTTCTTAGTGTGAGAAATACATCCTGTGCTGTGATGAAAGGTAAAGGGTGGCTATGGCCAGGCAGGGACAGCATCTCTGAGGAGTGCACGGCCACACTGGGACAAATCTTTCTCGTTGCCTCCCCCTTTTTCTTGAGACCCCTCACTTCAGTAAGGTGAGTGGGATTCAGGCCCTTGGTTTGGCATTTCTGTGAAGAACAACCACAGCCTTGCGGAGAGGGTTGGTCAGTTTATGGCCAATAAACATAAAAGCTGAGAGGGTTTCAATGAAACATTCTTCTCCAAACCAGAGGTCATTCATTTTGCACTTACTCCTTTATGTGGTTTCTGAAAGTTTAATTTTAAGGAGAGGATGTGGGTACGTTCTGTTTGTTTTCTTTCTCTTTCCTTCTCTTTCTTTCTTTCTGAGCTCCTTACTTCGAATTAATTTCAGAGAAACGCGTGCGAATGCTTTCCAGTGGCATGCCAGCTGTCATTTTTCGATCAGGGTCGGGGGGAGGAACGCAGAGTTTATTTACAAGACACAATTTTAAGCTTGATTCATTGTAATAAGTGTCACTGTAAGGCAGGCGAAGCAGAGTTAGTTTTCATTAACATTCTTCAATTCTGGAGCCCATCAGGAGGTAGATAAGGTACCACCGGGTCCGTCCACCTCCCGGACCACAGGAGGACAATGCCAGGAATGTTTGCAATGTGTTTCTATTTTTGTCACACCTATGTGTGGCCATCCATCTGGTCTTAATCAATCAGTCTCATCCCGGAGCTTTGCTGTTCTCCCAGCTGAAATAATACACTTCTTCAGCGAGAGCTGTGCCTCAAGGAGGGTCACTACTCACCGTTCCCCAGACAAGGCATATTAACAAGGCTTACATATTTGTAAACATAGGTAAACCCAGGAGGGGTGGTTGGGAAGGAACATTTTGAAATATGAATATTTTATGAATAAACCACTGTGTTGTTTACTTAGCGATATTACACAGGAAAACTTGATGAAGTACTAGAGGTAAATTTGTTTTAGCAAAAAAACAACAACCTCAACCCCTCAGAAGCACTGAGACAAAGATAAATGATGAAAGAGAGAATGATCCACCATCCTATTCAAGCAGCAGTAGCGTATATAAAGTACGTTTTTGAAGGAGCAGAGAAGTGGGTGGTGAACACTGTAAAGTGTGCCATTTATTTATTTAGATTGCACATCAGGAGATAAAACAAATGAAAACTCTGACTTGTTAATAATTTACATTTAAGTGGAAAATTCTTACATGCTGTTAAGATACCTCCAAGACCTGACACTGCAAACGCAAATAATTTACATTCTTTGTGTGCACACAACTTTGCTTGTCTGGAAGAAGAAAAAAAAAAAAAATTCAAATATGTGTTCAGGGGGCGATGAAAACCAGGAGACATTATAATTATGTTTCTTAATTTTGGATGCCTCTTTTGAAGCTTTCATGGAGCTGACCTTCCCCATTCATCAGGTGTTCCTGGCTGAGAATCTGCTGGGCCATACCTCCCAGCCTAGGAGGTAGGAGATGCAAAGAGGGGGGATTTCTTTTCAATAAGCAGCGCTATTACTTCTCCCCTGAACAGCTTATGCAAAAAGTTTTGTGGGGGAGAAAAAAAGCCCCAGAAAAAAAAAAAAAAAGAGGAGTGTGCATAACAATAACTACCTCTGTCCCTTCTGTTTTTGTTCTTTTCATGTCAGGGAACTTTTTAGCCATGCTGCCCGGGTAACTGCTCTGGAAGGTTGGAATATCTCTTGTTGAAGGAGGTTTGTGATTGAGGGCCCTCTGACACAACCTTTTGTTGCTCTGAGGTGTTTGATCCTCTTTCCCTTTCTTCTAAAACCAATCCCATCCCTTTAAAAAATGGATAACCAGCACTTCTTTTACTTATTGTCAGCTTTTGGAAAGTTACTGTGGGGGGTTGTAGAAGTTTAACTAGTTAACCCCTTGCATCCTGATAGCGGGGCGCTATTAGTCCTTCTCTCTCTCCCCTTCCTGGACGGGGAATATTTCCATAGCTGTGTCAGGTATGCAAATCCTCTTTATAGGGAGCCATGTGACGGATTGGCTTGTGGACAGTTTGCTCGCTGATCTTTCTTTCCCCTGGAGCTTGCTAAGGAAAACCAGGTTCAGCTCTGAGCTTGAGCAGGGGCTGAGCAGTCGGTCCCCAAATCAGGACGGTCGCTTCTCAATCGCGCTGAAATTTCAAAATGAGTCAGAATTTGTAGCTGCTGATTTTCTTCTCTTTCCTTGAACTGAAACTTGTGAGAGTCACCACAGGCGTGGGCTGATCTGATACACTTTTTTTCCCCCTCTCTCCTCTCTCTCTCTTTGAGAGCAGCTCTGAATAACAAGAATTCACAGAGAGTCGCTCCTCAAAAGTGTGTGGCCAAATCTGAAAGTAACAAAGGAAGAACACCTTAAAATGAGATGTGTAATAAGGACGCTTGCTCAGAGCCTTGAGATTAAAAATGAGACTGTTTTTGGTTTGTTTTTTTTCAAAGGGAAGGGACACAACCCAAGCTATAGGAAAGAAAAGCAGCTTAAATGGATTGTTTAACAAAAAGCAACTTCTAGCTCCTAGATAGTGACCTACATTCTGCACACAATGATGATGTTTTACGGTGGTGATAGGGTTAATAACCTAACATCATTCATGTAGTGTTTTTTGAAAATTGAATTTTACTGCTACAAAGTAAATGTAACAGCCCTCTGGAGACAATATTACAGGCACTTTATTGTTTGCTAAGCTGATGTCATCTTTCTACGGACTGACTTTAAAACAAAGGCAGAACATTTATTACAAATATCACTGTGTGAAAGGAAATCTACTGAAATATTGTTTAGAAGGTGGACTGATAAAAATGTATTAATACTTGGCTTTGATTATCTGCAAAGTTATGCCTGTGGAATGCTTTCTCGCGTGATCTCTGCTCATGAGAAATGTTCATCTTGGATATTGCACCTACTTTTATTTTAACGTTATCCATCTCTGAGCATGTGTTACTTTTAAAATGTGTTTTATAATATACTCTACAGCTCATTTATAACTCTTCACAGTTTCTTTGTAAGAATGTAAATGAGGTTTTGATCAAAACCTAAAATATTTCCCTTCAAAGCATTTTCATGTAAACAGGGCCATGTCCTCCGTGCTGAAATCACTGCAATTCTCACGTGAATAAAACCAGCGAGACTTGGGCCTCTCTTACAGTCACGCTTTGGCTCCGATCTGCCTTCTGCTGTGACCTTTCCCAGTGTCTGCAGTCCCTGCAGGCCATGGACCCATTAAGATCACTGTTTTCCGACCTGGAACCCCTGTCAGGTGCCTACAAAACCATCTCCCAGCATGGCAAATGTGCTGGAGACTGAAGATTCAGTGCCTACAAGTCAAGTTATACTCCTTGGAGAAGCACACCATATGTTTCTATACACAGTATCAATGAAATGACCAGGTCTGAAAATTTTAACCTGGCTGTAGATGACTCTGAGCTTTGTCATTCCCATGCAGCTTCTCTAAGTAGGTTTCAAGTGAACAAAATACATTTGTCCCTTTTGAGAAGAGCAAACGATTCATTTGCAAATAATTTAATATCCATTAAAGTTTAAATTTCCTTTGTTTACTCACTTGCAGAGTGAGTCAATGACCATTGCAAAGTAATAAGCACAGTGAGGGAAAATACATTTTCCTCTATCATGGTACCACTGTTGTGGCTTTTGCAGGTGAAGCATAAAAAGATGTGAACAGCTTTATGAGGACGGGTGTCTAAGCAACTGATTAGCTCATCTCTGTTGAAGGAAGACTTCAAGAGAAGTGTAGGAAAGAGGGACAAATTTAGAAAGTGAGTAGTGGAGTTAGCAGTAAAACTAGTAACTTAGTAGGAGTCTGTGATATTAGTATCACTTCTGCAGTCTGTGAACGTGTAATGCCCTTTGCAAAGGTGGACATCTACATACGCTCCCCAGCAGGAATTTATATTCATAACCCCCTTGTTATATATTTAATGCTGACAGGTTGTGGCAGCTCCTATCAGTGGGATTAAAACTGGCAATCAGATGATAACAGTTTACTTTTAATATCCTCAGAGCAAAGTTTTCAGATTGCCAACAATTATCAAAGGGTGTCTTGCCTGGTTCATTAATGCTAATATTCTTAGATGTTTGAATGTGATTTTGCATGTCAAGCCAATCTCCCTACCATACCTCTGGACATCCTTTGACTGGGGCTGTGTGGCATTTTTTGTTTGATCTTTGGGGTTGCTCAGATAAATTTAATCCTGACTTAAGCAATACTCATTCTGACATCAGTAGGATCTGATCATAGGTAGAGCAGGGACAGCAGGCTCTGTCAGAATGTTGGAAAGAAGTTCTACTATTTAAAAATATAATTAAGAGCAGACTATTAACCTTTGGCTTAACCCAGAATTGGAGGTTTGTCTTAACATGACTGAACACAATGTCCCTGTGTTTTTATGTAAAATACCTCCCAGAGGCTTCATTCAGAAACACTGGATGGGTCTGACCCAGGTTCTGCAGAAGTCACCTCAAAGGTTAAGTGTCTCAAGGTACCTCTTCAGTCAAGATGAGAGCCAAGGCTTGAGCTGGGCCTAAAGCTCTAAGGCCTTAGAAGATGAGAAGGTTTCTGTGTGGAGGCTGAGACCACAGCTTTATCCAACAGTTTTCATTTCTGTAAGAGCCAGAGAGAAGGGATGGAGGGCTCCTGGCTGGTATCATTCGGTGCTTCCCGACGAAAATCACTTGACTTGTGGCTGTTGATCCCAGCTCTGAGTTTGACTCATACTGGCCACTATTCCCAAGGTCTACAAGAGAGCTATATATAACTACAATGTATAATGGTTGCTGTTAAATGCCTCAGCTTTGCAAATAGATGCACCAGACATCTCCTTTCTGTCTCATGTACTACAATTGTTTCAATTGTTTGAAGTCGAGTGCTTGACGCCGCTGAGAAAGAAGCCTCTGTAATGTCTCCCACAGTAGATAAGGCCAGTTGTAATGAAAATAAAGGTGATTCTTTATTGAACCCTGGACACAGATGGGACTCTGTGGTTCTCTGGCGGCCTGACTGGAATAGTGCAGTCCTAATGCCACTGTGGAGGGCTCTGAGCACTGACCTGGAGCTTGTAGTCTTGAAAAAGAGCCCCAAAACACAGAGCAAATGCATGCAGAAAGGGAAAATAAGTACTTTCTTGCAGGGAAAATGTTGAAACAGCATGCCAGGTTATACAATAAACATTTCTTCATTATTTTAGTTGTACTCTAGAATTCAGAAAAGGTTTGGGCTTAAAAAACCCCATCCCAGCAGCAACAATGGCTATAATCACACAGTTGAACGTAAGAATTAGTTTTATGCGGCGCACTGGAAAAAATCCCCCAAAATCTTGAGAACACTTTCAAAATAACCAGAGAAAAATAAACCATTCCTTATGTCAGTCTTGTTAGAGAGGGATTAAGAAACTGGCAATTATTTTGGCGACCTTAATTGTTGCTCTGCAGGAAAATATGTAATTAGAGCACGTTCGCAGGCCTGCACACCTGCAGCACATCCTACAGTATAATGTCAGCTTTCAGTGCTTGCTGGTGCCAGGTTCTATCACAACCAGGCACAGTGATGCTCTGAGAACATTTCGGACTCGTGTAATGTAGCTTCTGTGTATGAAAGAAGCAGGCATTTACACTGCCATACAATGGAGTGCATTACTGCAACACTGGTTTCATTCTTTCCCGACGCCTACCTTCAGCGCTGCTCTGGTTTACTCAGTTTGAGGTTTTATTGTTACGGTATAATAGTCCTGTACATTTCTGAAATTCCCTTATTATTCAGCTTATTAATACAGTACTGGCTTGATTATCAGGCTGCAGTTGTGAAGGGGAAGATTCAGTGTGCTAGCAAAGTCAGAAGCTGGGTAAATTCCTGGGATAATGAGAACAATTGTTTGACGTGTTTGAGCCCGGCTCTGTGTGCACACAGCCGCCAATGCCAGCGTACATGTGTGCGTGCATGGAGTGCCCCTGCCTAAAAACAGAGTGAGAAATGCTGGAAGTCAGCTTTATTTCTTGACAGAATGGGGGGGGATATAATCCCTCCTTGCACTGCTCCTCGCCTTTGCCTCTTCCCCGCGTTGCTCCTCTGGAAAACTGGAAAGCGAGTTAAAATAAAGGCGCAGTGGAGGGAATAGCTGTCTTCCAGCTAAATTCAGTAATCTGGCATGCTGATAGTTAACAGACTTCTCCCCCTAAGGGAGATACACTGTATTTTGCTATCTGACATGTTGTCATATATAAAGAAATCAATTGGTAATTAAATGATGCACCTTGTGAAGATGACAAAAGGCATTTGGTTGCGAAAAGAGAACTGGGTTGTGAGGGGTTTGTAATGAAGGCCTAATGACTATTCATAAGAGATTTTCAGTCCGTTGATCCACTTGACTGGAAAGTTCTGCCCTGGAGAGTTAGTGCTGTCAGATTCTCTCACCTCAGAAAGCCGCCGCGATCGACGGTGTGGAGTATGAGCGAGAAATTATCTAGTTGTTGCTTCAGGCCTGTCTTAGGTCACATGCAGAAGGCACACATCTGGCTTCCTGTAGGTGCAACCTCGGGACATAAACTTTGACTAATTTTTAAACTATAAATATGTAAGGCTGACACTGAAGTAGTTACCTTTTATTCATGTTTTCATAAATTTTCTAGTGCGTTAAAGGCTTTAGTGGAGCTCCCATTTTGGACTTCGCAGCTTCTGTTGTTCTTGCAACAATTTTGTTTTCCTCTCCCCTGACAAATGACATTTTAAGAGATTTCTGTGGTGCAGACACTGCCCACGTTACCTCCCGTCTCCTCACCCACGACTGACAGGCCAGCCAGGATTGTTATGGTGTGGTCACCTACGGAGAGGACCTGGTAGAGATGTCAGGAGGCATTATAGGGTCGCAACACAGATTTTGCCCCCAGTGGGGCTTTTTCTTGCTATGCATTTCTCTGGTCACTAGCACTCAGGATAATCATGCCAGACCAATGAGAACCTCCTCCTCCGAGGTATTTCCTGATCTTTTCCATTTGCAGGATGTCCCCTGGATGGGATTGCTTGGAGGTGACACACCAGGAGGTAGATACCCACAGTGTCCTAGTTAAACTGAGAGTTTCACCCTAATTGCTGAGACTACAGAGATGAGCACCTTTTGCACATCCATCTCCAACGTTGCACCCTCTTGAGTGAATAAATCTCTCTCTAGTGAGTGGTATTTTATAATTAAAACTGAAAAGGAACAAATTGATTTCAGGAAGCTATTCCGGAGCGTGTAGACATTTCCTTATGCTGATCAAATCCAGCACAGCTCCTGGGTGAAAGCTCCGAGCTCTGTACATGTTTGCTTTTGAAAAGTGGCCATCCACCTTATCTTATCAGGCAGCTCACCTTATCAAAGGTAAACATATTTACCACCTCGTTAAAGGTTCTTTGCAACAGCACTCAAAAGCTGTATTTGTGGACAAAAACCTGTCAAAGTCATTGTTTAAGAGGGACAGGAGGACAGTTATGGTCAACTTTGGGGGTTTCAGTCTGTCAATAGTGGAGCAGCAAAGTAATTCAATACATTCTGCATATTTGAGATGGCCTCATTGGTGTTTCCTTCTCGTGTATTGCGGTTACTGAATTTTGCTGATGTGTTTGCCGGAGCTGACAAGGTAGACCAAATGAATGGACAAATGCCAAAAAAACAATTATGTTTATTAATGTACATTGATTGCTTGTTTAGGGTATAAAACAAATTAAAAAATACATTAGTATTTAAACCTTCTTTTTATAGCTGGCCTAATGACTACACGTAATAGAGTGTCTAGTAAAGGACAATCTGCAGTACCTATAACTCCTGGCTTTACTGTCATATTATTTGAGTTGAGTTTAAAAGGATGGTTCTTTTATCATTTCTTTAAATGACAGTCTGTATTTTTTTTTTTAATATATAGGCTTTAAGTCAACTTGTTAAGGCCAGAATTAGCTAATCTTATTTACTTTAAACCCCATATTACCTCAGCTGTGAGAGCATTCTGGTTTTGTGTCACCCACTGACCCTTGCCTCCTATGGAAAGCATGGTGGGACCCCAGCAGTGCAGGGCGATAACTTCCTCCAAACCCACAACCTTCCTGACACACCACTTTCCCCAAGGAAGGAGAACTCTACAAGGAGAGGAGACAAGCCCAAACCTTTGCCTGTATTCACTGCTTTTTTCCCCCATTTCCACTGTCCCCTCAAGCATCCAGGAGGCACAAGGTGCCAGGGGTGTGAGCCCTTTGAAGGAGGAGAGGAACGTGCTCAGTCTTCCCCCTCTTCACCCCAGTTCCCGTGAACATCCCCAAGACCCACCACACACCCACCATCAAACTGCAGCGTTTAAAGTAGGGCTGACTGACACTCAGGAGAGGACTCTGGGTTTATGGCCCAAGAAGTTGCTAAATAATTTTACAGTATCTCTTTTAAGTTTGGGCAAGAAAGTTATAGCGCTTTAAGTTAAGGGCAACATCACTCAGTTCGGCCTTAGAAGTTCTGCCAAATAGCAAAGTGAAAGCCATAAAGTAAACATGACTTAGCGACACCTGGACCTTTCAGGTTTTATAGCAATTGTTTATAATGTTGGACTGGCCTCTAAAATATGTCTGCAGAAACGGTGCCGGAGCTTTATTTTACCTAACTTGCTCACTTTTTATGTTCTACTCAGGTTCTACCCTTCATTATTTGCACTTATTTAAGGAGTCCTGCTTTCTTGCCTTGCTCTTTTACTTGCCTTTTTATTCACTGGCCAAGGCGATGACGTAGATTTAACAGCACAGTTTCCACGTTTAATGGGTGTCTCTCAGAATTCCTCACCATTATCAGCACATGTGGCTCAGAACACGGCTAAACTGCCTCCAAAATATGTTTTTACCATTTTCTGGGTTCTCTTCTGAAAGGAAAAGCAGAGATACTGTAGTTTCAAACAGCAGTAATTGGTTAAACTGGCTTCAAAATACACTTTTACTGTTTTCTGGGTTCCCTTCTGAAAGAAAAGCAGAGATGCCATTGTCTCAAACAGCAGCTAAGACTAAAAAAAAAAAAAAAAAGGAACTAATTCTGAATCCACAAAAGTTCCCTTAAAATGATTTTTTTTTTTTTGCTTCTCTGTTGGAAACTCTTCTCATACAAAGCCCCTATAAACCTACCTCAGTGCTACCAGGCCCTATTGGAACTAATGGGGCTTGACAGTTCTTCAGTTAAAAATTATACATGAGGGTCACTTTCCCTTAAATTATCTATTGTATGCCAGCTGTTCACAACTACAATGGTCTTACTTTCTTCCCATTGCCTAAAATGGTTAACTTCACCACAAAGCTGTCGTGACTTTCACTGCAGAGAGCTTTTAAAGGCACTACTTCAGCCTAAGCAACACCTTGATGACACTACTAATTTCAGATAGATTTTTATCAGGTCCAGGGAATGTTGGGAGTGTTCGTTTTGCTTGTTTCGTGTCACAACACTTGAGTTATATCATAATTTCTCATTTGCTGTACAACTTTATTCTATTTTTGTGCTTCTGAGTGATGCTGCTTTAAGTGCCCATGAGTGGTACTTCCGGACCATAAGCACTATCAGAGGCAACCTCAGACAGATAAAACTCCTTGTCTCTTTGTTGGGGAGGGGAGAAAGGGTCATCGTCAAGTGCTGGGGCGTTTTTTTTTTCCTATTTTTTCTTTCCTTCTTGCCTATTAAAACTGAAGCTACCACAGCTTAGTTTCATAGAGGAAACTACGTTTGGGTCAGACTTATTTCAGAATCAAAGCCTTCATCCTCAAATGCTTCTCATGACTTGCTAAAGGCTGCAGTGGTCATTTTGGGGCTTTACTTAGAAAGCCTGACACTTTTAAAGGATGCTTGTAGAATGAAATATTCCTCAAAGTTTTTTTGGGTGACTTTTTTTTTTTTTTCCAGTCCTGATTTGAAAACGAGAAGCAACCAACTTTCCTGGCCTCCTTGATACTTAAATAAACCTGCCACCCTTATTTCCATAGATTAATGAATAGTGGAAAATACGTGGCAAAGGTTTATTCTCATACTCCTCCCTGCCTTATCAGGGGCATTCTTTTTAATTATAAGATAAGTGTGATTTAGTGGTTATTTTTGCAACCTGGCAGAGCTACCACATCTGTGGGGCTGTTTGATTTTTAGCATCCAGTAGCTTTGACAATCCACACTTCCCGTACCTCTGGGCAACTAAGGAGCCTCCAGCAACACAACCAGTTGCAGCCGAAACCTGGCGCAGCTGCATATGGATGCTTATCATTAATTTATTTAAAAACCCGGTCACTGATCCACAGGCTGCGGCAGCTGGACAAGATCCCATATTGGTTGCAGTTACACGTTTCTCCCGCTCCATTATGTGATCTTTCAGGGGTTGGGTGCATTAATATGCAACTGTTCTGTTTTCTTTCAGCTGGCTTGTAAACTCTTTAACCAGCCGAACAGAGTTTGCAATTGTTGCGGGGTTGAGTGGGTGGATAGGAGCCGGGGCTGCAGCCTTGTCCAGTTGTAGATAGAATAAAATTGACAATGATGCAATGGAGCTGGCATCTGGACAACTCCGTGGGATGAATGGCACTGCTCTCGCGGTCCCTCCGGTGGTTGTACGCCTTGTAATAGCTAGCGTAGGAAGGGTGGTGAAAATTGATATGCACTATTACTACGTGTATAAAACTTAACACTGGGGCCATAGCACAGGTGGGGGGTTCCTGTTTATTGATTTTTATGACTCGGTTAGAACATACGGCTAATGCTTTTATACTCCAGGAGCTCTGGGAGTGCTCACCTCAGGTAATAAACCTCTCCGTACTTTGCAGTAGTTCACGATTTACATGTGAGCCTACGTTCTGCCGTACAAAGCCATCCCTCTCCCTTTAGGAACACGCTGAAAGGGAAAAGAAAGTGTCTTAAAGCGTTTTTATTTCGGATTTTGAAAACTACCCGTTCCTGCGATGGAAATGGTCCCTTATTCTAATTACTCATATTTCCAAGAAAATTAGTCACACAAACTTATGTTATGTGTTGTCTCAGAGGTTGAAAGCAAATTAGGTTTCCAATAAGACAGTACATCAAACAAAGTAGCATGTTCTTGATGCAGATGACTTTTTTTTTAGAATTATGGTTGGACACTTTTGGCAGACAGATTGTCTTTTACTCTATCAAAATGACAGTTTCTTTTGTAACTGCTACATTCATAATTAGAAGGAGAGAAGCAATCTGCCCAATTTAATATACTAAAAGAAGTTTAGTGTCTTGTGCTAGTAATTTCATTATTTTTAAATATGAATTAATTGTCTTAAAATAATATTGTTAGAAGTATAACTAGTAGGATTATGGAGCTAATTCTCTTCTTTTTTAAACAGAAAAATCAAAGCTCCTATTAATGCACTTCAGGCTAGATTAGGATTTTAGGTTTATATCAGGTGTTCTGTTTGAAGATTCAGGGGAACAGGCTGGAGGCGGGGGAAATGAATCCTTAATGTGAAATTCCTCTGTACAAAACCTGAGCTCTCCCAGGTTTACTGTAAGGTTGCGAAGCTTAACTCGGGATAATGAATGAGGAGAGCTAGATGGTTTAGCAGCCTGGGAATAGAAGAAAAGGCCTTTCACCTCGAGTTCACGCAGTTTCCTCAGGGAGCTCGGTGCCAAATGGGCTGCCTCTTTATTTTTTGGGTTGTTGTGAGAGGAGTTTCACACAGTCCCTGAGCTTTCTTTGTGCCTGGTGTTGATATAATGGTTATTCTAGTGCCCAAAATGGCACAGGTTTGCAAACACAAGGTCTCTAGTTCCCATCGAAACTCATGGATGCAAGGCGTAAGTCAGCAGAAAGGCCTCCAAAAAAAATCTGATGTATACTTTGTTCAGAAACAATATTAACCTTGAAAGTTTAACTTTCTCCCATGAAACGCAATCCTGACATGGGTCGTGCTTTGGTATTGCTTGAAAGGGGGAATAACTTTAAATTTCAAGTCAGATTCTTTTTGTTAAAAGTTCATGTTCTCTCTTGACCTCGAGGTAGGCACTGGCTGAAACCTGAACCTACCCAAAGGATATTCCTATCCCAAAGGAATGAGCTGAGGGTTTTGGGCAGGTACCTGGTGCAGGAGGCAGCATCCTTGGGATAACTGCTGTACATTTTGACACATTAATTAGAGGATGAGGCCATCCTGCCAGGCCAGGTAGGAGTCCCACCTGCGAGGGAGCCAGGGAAAGGAGAGTTTCTTTCCTCTGGCAGCAGAGAGATGCTGGAGTGCCCAGGACACCCACGCTTTCCTGCAGGGGAGGTGGTGTCTGGGGTGCCGCTATTAATACCACTTTTAGAAAAGGGAAAATACAGAAGGTCAAAAGAAAGGGAAAATACTTGAAGGCTTGAGGTCTGAAGCCTCATTCCACATCCCTTCTTTTACCTCTTAACCACAGGCAATGCCTCTGAAGTTTGCACACTTAACACAAATAATGCATTTTTAAGAGAGATGTTTTCTCTGTTGGGACATCCCCTCTCTTGCTGCTGTTCCTTTTTGCTCAGTATCAGCCGAGTCCCTGTCCTTTGCCATCATCTCCATAGGAAAACAGCTGCAGAAAGCCTTATCCCAACCAGAATAAAACCATTATGACACAGCAAACCCAAACATGACGTGTGGTTTCAACAGCCTCTTATGCCCTGCTCCGCATTTCCTTTTGGCTGCGAGGATAAGGTTGGGGACCTGCCTAATAAGAACATTTCAGCTGACCATGAGGCATATGTAGATAGGAGAAACTTTGAGCCATTTTAAGCTCAAAGTCTGGTGGGAAGCGGGCTCTGGAGGTGGTGTTACTTCACATACACACATGCTGGCAGCCAGTAGTTCCTCATGTGCACAGCAACAAAAATCTATGCTGAAAGAGCATCAGTTTCAACACCAATTGCAGCATTTCTAGTGCTGCAAGGCATGAATTTTGCCCTTTTTTGCATTGATCAGGATGTATTGAGTGAGACACCTGGTAGGAAAAAATAAAAAAGGGAAATAGGCCATGGAAAATATGTACTCAATGGAGGGGTAGCTGGAGGAGCATGGCTTGTTTTTCGCTTCCCTTCTCAGGTGTCTGGCAGAGGAGTAGGAAATCAGAGGTGAAGAGTGCTGGGGAAAATCCCGCATGAGGGCATGTCTGGGTCCGACCCCCCTCTTCTTCTTCCCGCTCCTTCTCCTCCCCATGGCACTTCCCATTCACTCCCAGTGTGATGTGAGCGCTGGATTGGGACCAGCTTGGCCATGGAGGGATGGGCATCGTTATTAATTTGGTGTTCTACCACCTTTCCCTTGAGAAACATGAGCAATGAAGGGATCTCGGACATTCAGGAGTTCTTGTCTTTGCAAAACCCAAGGAGAACACCACGGGCATGCAGAAGGCGTCTCTCCAGCCCCGGGACATTGTTCCCTGCCATGTTTTGAAGGCTCACGCTGAACAATAGAGGCTTTAAAGCCGGTTAGAAAGGACAATCAGATATTTTTTCCCTAACAGAAAATGCTGGTGGTTTAGATATATGGGTCACTGCTAACTCTCCCTCTAATACTTTCTGGTCGATACATACCAAAGGGGAGAGAAGTCCGAGGCATGTCTGTCCTTGGGACGAAGCCAAATGTTCATTTCAGTAATGCTATTTACTGGGAGACATCTTGATTAACAGAGCTTAATACTATGTGAAATCATTACCAGTTATCTAGTTCTAGCGATACCTATGCTGTTGGCTCTTTCTTTCTGGTTTTGGGGTTTTTTTAAGTGTTTCTCCCCATAACCATCAGCTCCCACTGGACATCCTGCCCTTCCCCAGGACATGTCATTGCCTATGTGCTCACATGTAGCGAAACACAACGTGAGGGCGACGGACACTGACTCAGAGGGCTGTTCTTACCTGTCTTAAAGCTGATGAATTTCTGCATGTGCCTCAGGAGTTTCACATCTGCCATATAATGCGGGAAAGAGCGAAGTAGCCCAGGTACTTTTTCATTTCTCGCTGGCACAGAGCTGCTGGGCTGGGAGTTAAGCATCGTACTCATTTCTGTAAATTCAGAAGCCGGTGCTGGTGGTGCAGTTTTTCACACAGCTTCTTCAGTGACCCCTAACATCTGCCTAACCCTTAAGCGTACACAAACCATTTCTGACTTGGGTTAGAGGGCAGAGGGATATTTTTGCCGTGCTCTTTTGCAAAGCATGTTTGTTGTAGCTCTAGGCCAATGATTTTTTTTTCCTAAGCGTTTTTACCTAGCGGATTTATGTACTGTGAGCATCTCTCTGGTCATCTTTTTCCAGCGAACAATGCCGGATTTCCCCTCAATATTGAATGTATCCGAGTTTGGCTCCTTTATCACGCCTTTTCTTCTTAGTGCCTCAGAGTTTCAGGGTCTTCCTCCTTTGTCTCAGAAAGGAGAAAGCACTGAAAGCATTTCCACCTGGATGTTTAAATTATTTAAGTCGCAGGAACCAGACCTTTTCCCTCCTGAGTAGTTGTGGGTTTTAAAGGCTAAAATTGCTTCATCATGCCAAAGTGAAAGTATGCATAAATTATTTAGTTAAACCTGAGAAAATACAGACTTTTCTCAGTGATCTTTCAAGGGCTGCCTACTTAAATTTCAGAAGAATGGGCAGGGGTTTCTCTTTCTCTCGCCTGTTTCTTTCTCCTGAAAAATATTTTAAGTACCTATTCAGTCTTTTCTGAGATAAAGCTGTGACCAAAAATTGGAGGGCTGGATTTTGAGCAAGTTTCAGAATAGAAAGGAAAATGCTGTACAAATCCTGAGTGCCCCTACTTCATCACGGACCTATGAATACTCTCACCAGAGCAGGTAACAGGCGGTCGTGCCTGCTCCCAGTGCCAAGCAGAGGTTTGTGTCAACATTTCCACTGTGGCCTCAGTTTATCAGGAGTTTATAGCTTGACTGTGAAAATACAGAGGAGAAATTCTGGGGTTTTTTTAGCTAACTTCCAAGGGCTTTTTAATTAATCTTGGGCCAGATTAATCTTTGCACTCCGCAATACAGAAACATCTTTTTGTGGGCACTAAGAGCCAGGTCATGTTCTTCCTGTAGCAGGATCCATCCCTATTTATTTTTAAGGTGTAATGATGCTGGTACTAAAGTTAATGAGAAAGCTCCCTTGGCTACAGGGGAGCAGGAATGGTGTTTAAACCTTCTCCAGGCCAGCAGAAGGACCCACCAGCACGGGACCTGGTTCTGTCAACACAGCAGAGTTTACAGGACTCGTCCCCTGTGTAAAGAAACCTGATCTTTCCCCGGCTGATGTCAATATTTCTGTCACTGGCTGTGGGATCTAGATTAGGGTCAGATATAAGGATGTAAAAGAGAGGGGGAAAAACCCAACACATTTCCCTGTGAAGGCAGTTATTTATTTTACAGTGGGTTTTTTCATACAGTCTGTCTCTCTTGTGTGTGGCGGTGGGAAAGGAAGGAGTAAAAAATACTCTTAGAAGAAGAAATACAGACCCTGCTCCGTGGCTGAGGCTAGAAGGAACTCAGTTGCAAATTGTGAGGAGTTATCAGAGGGATAAGATTGCTGCAGGATCCATTTCTTCATTTCGCAAACAATTAATTTGGCCTTGTTGAAATTGAAATTCAAAAATAACGAAAAAAAAATCATCTGAAGGAAAGGCTGTGGTTTGGAGGAGGTGGCCAGTGGGGAGGGCAGCCAGGCTCTTGCCCTTTTGCTGGAGTCAGGGACGTGGCTGGGAGCTGGAGGGTGACAGCAGCCACCGTGGGAGGGTGAGGTGTCAGGGCTCCAGCAGGGTCCATCCGCCGGTGATTCATTACGGGAGAGACGCCGACACCGGGCAGGGCAGTGACTTCACGTTTAGGGGATTGTGGCATGCCCTGCCATGAATATGTATTTTCAGAATGAGTGTGTACACCAAAATCCCTTCAGTTTTTAGTCAATGGGGCCCTTACAATCAATCAGGTAGATGATACCATATGTGCAAAACCAATAGAGATCACAAAAATACATATTTATCCAAGCTGGTCCTTCAAGCTGTTGTGGTAAGTCAGATAAATTTTGCATGTTTTCAAAATTGGAGCAGCAGCGAGCAGAAAGCTGGAAAGGATGTTAGGATCTGGTTCCTAATATAAATTCTGCTTAGCTGCTAGAAACTCTTCCTAGTTCCTCCTACTAACTCCCATCTACTTTAATCAACAGTTTGGGGAGTTTATCTCTTTTGCACTTTGAGGGGGAAAGGAACACAGCAGAAATAAGAGGAGAAATAACTTTTGTAGCTGTGGTTCAGCGAGACAGGGGAGACAGGAGTGGGGAAATGAATTGTTAAAAATCACAGTGTGAGATGGGGAATCAGCTGTAGCTGCAAATCTCATTGCTTTGGTTTAGTTTCTGCCACAACCTGCACATTAGCATTTTCTCTCTCTGAATTATTGTGAAGATTTGTATTATATGTAATTACAATACAAAGAGGCTCTGCCAGATAAAGCTATTTGCTGAAGTACTGTTTTCAAAAAACACGGAGTCCTTTCACACTTTAACTTACACCTTTTCATTACCTGCTAATAAAAGTACAGTGGATAGATTTGCCTAAACATGTCTCGATAAGAACATTAACCCCATGGGTAACTCTGGCCTTTTGAGATACAAGCTTTCAATTTTAATAATGTCTCCTTACAAATAAAAAAATAAAAGTAGTCAAGCAAAGGTACTGAACTATTTGTGCCCCTTTTTGCCGATGTTGCAAGCGTCCTCATATTGTAGATAACAGAGTTAAGTATAGAAAATGCATTGTGGCCAGGCTCCCAGATTCACTACTGCCATGTGAATTATAAATCTTACAAACAGGGGTGATACATCATTTTTTATTAAACTTATAACACGACTGCTGCACAAATAGTGTTTACATAGAAGGGTATACATTTAATTTACTCTCTGGGAACATTTCTAAAGAATATAAATTGCATTTTGAAAGCTTCCTTCTCCATAAAGTTCATCAATTTTTTTCCCCCTGCTTTTTAAAATTTTTTTTTTTTTAGCATTTTAATTGGAGCATCCAAACCGCACATCCTTACTCAAAGTATCAAAGACCAAATATCTGTTGTGCGGTTATAAAATCAACTCTAATTTTCTTCCTATGAAGTAGCAGATAATCAGCCTGTAAATTTTACCTACATTACTGTGGGGATGCAGAGCTATAAATTCCAACTGGTATGCAGGTTGGTGAAAATTGAGGTCTAGGCAGCAATGCATGTCCATAAACTTTTCTCAGGTTATTGGAATAGAACAAATCAAAAGCTGTTCCTGGTTGTATGATATTCTCTTTTGATAGACCGGGCTGCTTGTTGTTAGCAATCCAAGTGCAGAGGTTAGTCAGAGCAGAATGTAATTTCTAGCAATCTGACAGACCTGCGGATTGAAGCGGCAGGTTTTCCCTTCCGATTTCAGGGAATTGCTTCTTACTGTGACAAATGATTAGCTGTTATCTCAGACTGAATTTGATTTCTACAAGCAGCTGAGTCAGGTAACTTTGTGGTATTTGAGGGGGTTTTACAGGAAATGAAATCAGCTCCCCAGTCACATGCAGATCAAATGAAATCTTCCTGTTGGGGTAAAAATTGTGCATTTTGGTTAACTACTGGCAAGTTTACCAAATACACATCTATATATTGGCAATTTGATGGATTTTATTGTTTTAGCATCCCAATCAAGCCCGTGCTCCACTGGTGCTAAGTGCCAGCATGGACAGAGGGTGTTGAGGGTAAAGTTAAAGCTGGCGGTGCCAGATGTGCACTGTGAACAAAGGTA
>VWZW01004119.1:699112-716612 GCA_013397115.1 Edolisoma coerulescens
AAATAGTGACACTTACTTTAAAGGATCACATGGACTTATATTGTTCCATAATGCATCTAAAATAGCAGTTCCTGAAACATCACTTCCACTTTAACAAAATGTGTTACTCTCACCCTGGCTAAAACTCTATTTTCCTGAGGAAGGACTATTGAAGTATTTAGCTGGGAAGGGTTGGGTTAATACATGTAATTTCTTTTCTTTCATTGGACTTCCTTTTGCCAACTTTACCTTGTATAAATAATTTTGCCTGTGAGAGTCTTTACATGGAATGCAGATTGACTATTACTTCCTGAATAGATTTAAATTTAACACCAATTTAGTCACTGTAGTATTCCTATATTGGAAATAACAGCTTCCATAGGACTTCTACAAAGTGCCAGAAATATGATCTCATACGTGGAAACAAATTTAAATGTGTTTTCTTTTACATGTTTTCTTTTCGTATATTTTTCCCACCTATGTTTCCCTTGTTTCCCAAATTCTCTCCTGTGTTCCAGGGCTGTGAGAAATCTGGAAAATTACCCAGTGAAAAAAGCCCTAGCTTTTAATAAGAATTGCCAGTCTCACAAGCATTTTTATGTTAAAACTTTTTTTCTTTTTTTTTGAAGCAAGGTATTTGTGCTTCCCAAAAACCAGATGCTTTTAAGATAAAACTGGGCTGTCCTGTTCATAATTTCTGAACTGAAACATGAATGAGAGGTTTGATCAGGAGTCTGGAAACCATTTATTTAGCTTGGATGTTGCAAAAGTGATTGGCTCCTGCTTTGGGAAGTGGCATTTCCCATGAGCTGCTGGGATAGCCCTGACAGCTGGGCAGGGATCACCACCAGAGAAGGGGGTCGGAGAGGACCACGGCTCCTGACTTTGTCCTCGCCTTTCCATGGGGACAGGGAGGGGCCAGTTTTTGGCTCATAGATGTCAGCTCACATGGGAGGGCAGTGGGAAGTTGTCACCTCACCACCCCTGTGGTAGAGCTGGAGAAAACCATTCCTCCCACACAGCACAAACACTGGAGAGGGGACTGAGAGTGACCGTCCCTGTTCTACACCCTAATGTAAGGTTTAATATTTGTTTCCTCCTTTTTTTTTACTCAAAGAACCAAAACCAAATAAAACAAAACAAAAAAAAAGAAAAAGCTCACCTCGGGATGAGATCATAGCTCAATGCATTATGACTTGGATGCAAATGTACATTTTCAGTGGGTTCCTTGGCTCGTATGTCAGGCGCTATTGGAATTTTTCGAGTTATTTGGCAGTTGAATAGTACCGTTTCCAACTTCTTCTTCATCAGCTTTTGAGGCAAATAGAAAAGAGCTAATAATACACTTCAGTTTGCTCTCCAGGCTTGGAAAGCTAGCAAGCAACTTTCTGGAACTCTGATCCTCCTCCTCTAGCCTGCCTCCCGCTTTCTGCGGTCAGAAACCTCTGTGGGTGCATATGAAGACCACCCTCCGTCGGCGGCAGGGCCTTGCCTGCTCCCTGGCAAAGAGAAAAACTGCTGCAAGTCAGCAAGGTGACCCACCTTGTCATGAATACTGCCTTTATTCACCTTTCTGCAGGGGTTTGCTTGATGCAGGGCTGGACATGAAACTCCCTGGCTGAAAAGGGTTTTATCCATGTTCCTATATGATTCCTTTCCTGGGAGTTTATCAGTGGAGTTTGTCTTTGCTAACAATGTTAAAGCCTTACACATTTCTTAAAGTCATGGCAAAAGAGGGATAGACTAAGAGACAAGGAAGCATCTCCCATGTGGGACAAGCCACCTTGGGAGTGGGAGTGGGCTTCCTCAAATACCCCGTGTATTCCTGATGGCTCTGGTGCTCTAACGACCATGAAACTCCCTATGGCTCTCAAACTCGCCTACCAAGGGCTGTGCAGGGGAAAAAAGAGGGATGCTGATCAGCAGATTTTCTGTCTGATGGTTTGCCTTGCTGTCTTTTCCCTTCTACAGCCCCCGCCAAACTGTCTTGAGTTACCCAGAAATGCTTCTTCCATGAGTTTCATTGTCCACACGACCAACAGATCACAGAATGGTTTTGGTTGGAAGGGACCTTAAACATCATCTCATTCCAACCCTCCAGCCATGGGCAGGGACACCATCCACTATCCCAGAGTGCTCCAAGCCCCGTCCAACCTGGCCTTGGACACTTCCAGGAACGAGGCAGCCACAGCTTCTCTGGGAAAGGCTCTGAGATGCTCCAGAGTTGCAATCAGCCTGTTGTGCTAGCGGGCAGGCTCGCAGAGTAGCTAAACAGGATTATCTCCAATGGAGCAAGGACCCAACTGGCAGCAGGAGAAACCACAGCAAGACGCTGGGATCAGCCATCTTCATGTGTGTTTAGCCTGCAAAAGTAAAGCTAATTGCTCCTGCGTTAGGAGCAACGAAGCGATTTGCACACTTTCTGCAGGTAGTACGGCTAAGGAGCTTCAAAAAGCTGGTTTGGCAATTAGATAAGCAGATGCAGAACTGCCATAAAACTTCTAAGCATGTCCAAGGGCAACAGTTACTGTGAAAAAGTATAATTTTATCATTAGGTCTAAATCTGTCCCCAGAACAAGCAGCAGTTTGTAACTTGAGTCTATAGCTGGCAAAATGTAAATTACCAATATCAGCTCCTGTAGCTAATGGCAGTTTTACCGGAGGGAGCATTGCAGGATTGGGCTCGGAACAGATTTTACAGACGAGGGATCCTGGTTCAGCACGGAGCCCCACACAGGCGCAGGGATCCCTGCCATGTGGAGCTCATCTCTGATTCAGGATGACATGTGTCCACTCCGAGGACGTAATGGCTAATGCGCCGCGCATTAAGTTAAAAATATAACAGCAAGTCTGCATAGTCTGCGTGCCATTCGGGGAGCAAAACACTCACCCGTGCATATTAAACTGAATTTGTAGGCTCATTTTTACATCTCTTTTCTCCACGCACCCCAAAGGATCGTTAGGGACGAATGGTCTGTACATCATCATTGTACAAAACAAAGATGTGTTTGTTTTACATGAAGGCAACAAAAAAATCCTTGCTGGCTTTCTATTATTTTTCCCTGTGTCGTAATTTAAGCAGAAGTAACCGAGTGTTACACCCTTTTATCTCCCCACCACCGCAAAATACCTGCTACAGATGCACACCAAGGCCTCACAGTGGCTTTGCCAAATGCCAAATAGCAAAAGACCTTGGTCCTTTGAAGCTTTGCACATGGGCATAACTTCATATACACAGGCAATTCCATGTCCTCTATGGGACATAATTCTTCATAATTCCATGGCTGCATGAAAAACTTGGGTTTGCTCCAATTTTTTTTTTTCCAACTACTTAAATAACAACAGTGAAAGTATGGCTGATGCCCATAGCTTAGTGCTTCAGAAAATGCAGACAATTAAATCCTACTGTCCTCTAATTCCACCTTTAGCGTGTTCTTCCGTGCCTTCCTCAAAGTTTTTATTGCAAGGCAGAGCAAAAGAGAAAGTGTAAGGAAAAGTCCTTTCCTGATTTCATACAATGGAGGAGATAAACCCCTCTATTTAAATGGATATATATCTCTTATCAACTTAACTAAGCGAAGGAAGGTGTTCATTAGCTAGGCTGGATTAAAAAATAAATAAATAAATGAGAGAGAAGAAATTGAATGTGGAAGAGTGAGAAGAACAAACAAGTCAAAGCATTTGTTCATGCTGCAATCTACACATCAATTATCCTGCTGTGCTAATTACCACCTTTCCATACCCCAGGTACCTAAGCATTCGCACTTACTCACTCTTTCATGCCTCTGATCAAAAAAAAAAAAAAAAAGGAAAGAAAGAGGAGAAAAAAAAAAGAAATTATGGAAGCGAAGGCAAAATGAACCCAGAGGTGAAATAAACTCTTAGATCCAAATTTTCTTTACGTTTGAAAGTCTAAATAAGGGTCTTCATTGCAGTTTTAGAAAATGAAACATTGACAAATATTTTAGTTGTTAAGCGATAAATGGCTGTAAATCCAGGCATTCCTTGGGCTGGGTGCAGAGAGATGTTTCAGCTAGGTAGGATCGGGGTTGGTATTAGAGACAATGAGGGGTGATTTTCAATGCCATTATTAGCGCGTTACATCATTAAAGTCAATGGCCACTAATTATCAACCTACTTTTATGTGGCTGTTGTGAAAGGGACTCCAGCATCCAGCTCCGTGCCGGCGTTTGTTTTAGGCTCTTGGCGTCGCCGACCACAATTAAGCCTCCTTGGTGGCGAGGAGCCCAAAGGCTGCAATCCCTTTTGGTTTGCAGGGCCTCCTGGCCAGGGTGCTCATTTTCTCATTTCAGAGCGAAGTTGGATAAAAAAGAAACCTATTTCCTGGAGCTCATTTGATACCTGGTGGGGATGCTATTCAGGTGACAAGGATACAGGCACAGAGGGGGAACAGATGTGATTTACACACTCATTATCATTTGAATGAGAGTGCAGATAGGCTTGTTCAGGGGCCTGGGCATCACCTGGACAGCTTTCCTTCTGATCTTTATCCCATCTGAGAGACCAGGTCCTCCTGACATCTTTAAATCCCCGGCCCCCAGCTGGTGACACACAGAGTTTTATGACAGTAAGCAGTCCTCTGAAGCTCTAAGCACAGATGCCATTCAGCATTGTGCCTTCACACTGTTTTTTTCATTGTGCTCAGGCTTAATCAGGAATATATCCAAAATAAAGCTTTACTTGAATAATTTCTTTTGGTAGTTCTCCAAAAGCACTGTTTGCCACTCGGAGTTTGTGTACAGTATGCTAAAATAGCTCGGGTTTTGTGTTCCCAAAGTTGTATTCTCCTCCCTTCGTGCACTCTGGGCGTGCAGGAACAACGGGCTAAAACACGGCACAAGCTATAGATACATTATCAAATAAACTCCTGATCTCCTTTAAACCTGAGCCCAATTAAACAGGCTGTTACCACTCCAGATTTTATTTTTGGGATGGAAAAAAAAAAAAAAAATATCATGAAGTTTGGGTGCTTCCCGGTGGGATGTTTGAATTTTACATGTTCGCCTCCCGGTTTTTAAGAGGGGGTTTCAGAGTTCTTTTGTTTGTCATTTTGGGTTGGTTTTTTTCTTGTTGTTGTTGTCTGCTTGAAGCGAGGTGCTGTGAGATGCTGCTGGGATGAAGAGCGGGGTGCTGGGAGGGTGGGAGGGAGGTTTGTCCGGGTGGCTGGAAATGTTTGCTAATCTGAAGATCTGAAACGGTGAGTGCTGCGAGGGCCACAGTGTATTTAAAATCAGAGGGAGAAAAAGAAAGTTGTCTCCAGCGCAGGACAAGAATGCAAAACAACCTTGAATAACTTAAACTGTTGTTTTTAACCTTCCCTTATCTCAAGCAGGCTGACAGTTTTGGTGAGTAGCAAAAAAAAAAAGGGAGAAGGGAATCTGTGAGAACAAATGCTGTGGGGTTTCATGGGTTTAATTAGGTATTGTATTAAAGAGAAAAATATAATGAACACAAGCACATACACATTTTATTTCCCATCTAACATTAACAGTTAAAGAAAACAATCACTATCAAATTACTTTGTTACACTCTATAATTACAACTCAGGTTGTGCTTAACTGTTATTAACAGAATGTACAGTAATATGTTCTGGCATCGTAATATGTTATTGTAGCATTATAATTAATCTTACAGGAAGTATAATAAATTTACAGTATCAGATTGAAGCAATACTGCATATAGATTTATTAATGCTTTTAATCAGTTCTGGCAAAATTAATTTTGCACTGATTGCTTACACTGGAATTTGCATATACTTAGTGAAAGTAATTTATTTTTTATGGATTCCTTTTTATTAAAATAGGGCATATGGCCCTTCAGCTACAAAACTTTGCTGATTCTTTAGCTAAAACCCTAAACATTTCCAAATACCACACGTTATATATTGAAGAACATTCAGCTTTTTTCTGTGATTTATTTCCACACTTGTAGGAACCATTCGGAGTTTTCATATCAACTCAACAGTTGTATTTTTAAGTACCTCATTGTGGTCCCTGCATTGCATATATCATTGGGACTATAACTTAAGTTTGATTCAAGAATGAAAGCATTGATAAAAATATTACACTCATATCTCCAAAAAGTAGCAGAAGCATTCTGGGGAATTGCAAAGTAAAGATATTGCAAATTTCCCTGGAGGAGCAGATCCAGATAGTTCTGAGCAGTGGGAGGGTTGGGGGAGAACACAAGCAGTCGTAAAATTGCTATGGCTGGGCCCAACCCTGCAAAGAGTTATTCACTGAGCAACTGTGCAGCACTTGTGAGCTCTGATTTACATGACAGGGCTGCCATCCTGTTTGCTTGGCCCAACCAGAAGGGATCCAGTGCTAGGAAATCAATGCAGCTCTTTTTGTTGCTCCTTCCCCACCTAGATTTCCCAGCTAATCAAACCCATGGTCAATTATGAGCAGATAAAAGGCCTTTGCAATTCAAGGAAAAAAAAAATTCTGTTTTAAGGAAAAACAAGTGTATTTTAATGCTGATCTGCTGATCCAACAGCAGAGCTACAACAGGAAGAGAGCTAAAAATCCCTGGAGCTTCTCTCCCTGCTTCAAAACAAGGGGTGGCTGGGGAAGCTTGGTGGAGACTTTCTGCCTGGAGTTGAACCTTTGCAGGAGCTCAGTGGCCCAGCAAGGAGCAGATTTGCTCTGGCCATAGGCACACAGGAGGATTTTCCTGGATTCCAAAAAACCAGAGGCGATTTAGCTCCTCAAGTTTTAGGCAAGAGTTTAACTCTCTGTGGGGAAAACTGTCCCTTAGAATCAGCTGCTGAGATGCAAAATTGCAGTTGACTTGATATTGTGCTGAAGCAGAATTGGTATTGTCTCTACCAAAAAATGGGGAGAAAGGTTATGCTGTCTGGGAACAGAGCAAATCCCCAGTGGATTAGGTCAGAACATGAGGTGTTACAGCAAAATAACACAAATAATCCTAATGCATCGGCCATTTGTTGCATGATCTCTGCCGAAGCTTTCCCACCTCCTCCCAAAGAGCTTGCAAGTTTGAAGATGCTCATGTCCTACCTGGGCCCTAAATTCTGGATGATTTTGAGGAATTATTCTAAAATGAACAGAAAAATACTTTTGGCAAGCCTGGCCCTGACAAAGGTGCCTTGCCAGGTAGGAAGAGTTCGGATTTGTACTGAAAATGCAGCTCATGAGGTCAAACTATCATCAAGGATGAATTTGAATATCTCTTTTTTTTTTTTTTCTTTTTTTTCCAAGAGTGGCCTTATCTCCTCTGAACCTTTTGCATTCCACTATATCTTAATTGAAACGTAGGGTCTGTACTTTCTGCTCAGGGATTTTGATAAGTGTTTGCAGACTATGTAAACTTCTGAATAATAACTTTAACCGAGCCAGAAGGTCCCTTAAACATCTTCAGTATCACTTTGTGCAGTAATATTCTGCTCCCTAAGATAATGCGTTATCAATACTGCATAAGATAGCTTCAACTCAGGGAGGGGTAAAATTCATAGCTGCTTTCAAACTGTATTTTTGGGGTTTTTTTTTAGGGGGTAGGCCATGGATCATGCAGCTGTCAGCAAGCAGATGATCTTGATGACTAAAATGAAATCAATGCAAGAAAAAAAGGTGCCCAAATTCCGTGAGGAAAGGAGGACTCGGTTAGTGAGAGCTGACAGGAGCAGGGAGAAAAAGTTTCTTGATTTATTTAAAAAAAGAAAAAAATTCTGTTCCTTTTGGGTGGTAGCTTGAGAAAAAAAGCAACATAAAAAACCTGACAGTCTAGGTTGAACAAAATCTTCCTTTTCCCTATTTATTTTCCACCTCTTGGCAAGTTGTGATGGGCTAGTGTGTTATTGCCATACTGGTGGGGTGGCAAAAAGGGAAAGTTTGTGAAAAAGCTCTTGGAAGGGGTGGAGGCCTTTTGTTTCCTGATTTATAGAAAAAAAAAAAAGATCATTTTTCAGCTATCTCCCAAGGCAGAAGTTATTTAAAGTATTCTTAGAAAACAGATGACCCTCCCCCCTGACAATTAAAAAGAGAGAAAAAAACGGGAGCAGGAAAAGTTTGCTTACATTTGTGGAGTGTCTTTCCAATTGTGAGAATCACAAGGAGATTTACAGGTGGAATTGGAGAAATCAGGACCAAAAAATGAGAAACCTGAAATACTTAAAAAAAAAAAAACAAAACAGTGTTATAAAAAAATAAAATAAAATAAAATTTGGGGTTTCAAGGCAAATTGCACTCTGTGATGGAAAGCAGCACCAGAAGCAAAGCTCAGGAGTTGAAGTTTTGGCTGTTTTCAGTCAGCAGAGCTCAGGTCTGGTGTGAAAGCTTTACTCAGGTGAGCAAACCTGAGTTACCTGGGTCCCACTGGAACCAGAGTGCTCCGAATCTTGTCAGCTTCCATCCTCCTGCTCCTCATATGGAGCAACAGCTATGGCCCACCTGGTGCCATGGGAAAGCACTGAGTGCTTTGATATATGTGAAATGTTGTATGTGAAATGTTATATCTCATCAGGAGAGAGGAAAGGATGGATGGGATGCATGGATGTGCTTTGCAGACCTGGGGACTGCACAGCAAAACCTTCCTGGTATTTGCTCGAAGTTGCAAAACTCTTCATTGCAATTATTTTCCTCTCCCCCCTCCCTGCCAAAAAAGAAGGTCAAGCACAGCACTGGTCATCATTTCAAAGGATGGGTTGTTTTATCAGTCCTCAATGCTCCAGTGCCTTTGGAGAAAATGTTGCTGTTGTGCTTTTAAAAAATAATAAAAGTTACGGGATCCCTTTGAATTGGGCAAATGTTGGCAGTGTTGGCAGGAGAGACACGGAGCGTTTCAAAGTTCTGGTATGAGGGAAAAGATTCTGAATAAAACAATTTTATGTGATTTTGCAGGTGGTTTGAGCTATCATTTTATATGTACGTTTGTACCACTGCTCATTGGAATGTTCATATAATACTGACCTAATTATGCATAGAAAAAAGATAAGCCATTTACTTGATTCATTTCTTCTTTTTAAATCAAGAAAGGAACAAAAAGGCTCCTATTTTCTGAAAGAAATTGTTCGCTTTTATTGCAGAAAAGTAGCAGCTTGTGCAGAACTAGAACTGTAACAATTTTATATTCCAAAGGTTTTGTGTGTATTCGGTTAGTTACAGTAATTATACCCAATAACTGACAGCCAAAATCACGTAGGAGAAAGCAAAGGCTGTTTTCTCACACAGGCCCTGCTGCAGAACATCTGCTGAGAGATTTGCATATTAATTAACCCATATTAACTCTAATTATTCTGGGAAATTATCAAATAAATTGAATTTTCTAATTTTAACCTTTCTTTTACTTGACGCGTGTCGAGGCTGAGAGGACGCACCAGGCTATCTCACCTGGGCAATGAGCAAAGGATCTTTTCTTCCCTTTTTTTCTGCCTTGCTCCCGCAGACCTGGGGCAGCCTGGGGAGCTTTTGTGTGCCTGGTGCTTTTTTGGCTCCCGCGCTCGGTCGGGTCTCGGCGCATTTGCTGCGCGACGGCACATGTGTGCGTGTGAGCACAGATGGTGGATTTATACAGGGGTGAGGAAAGGTGGTACCTCCGAACAGTTGAGCAAACCTTAAGTTTTTTTCTTTTTTTTCCCCACCTCTCTCCTTTTTTTTTTTTTTTCCCCTCCCCAGCCTGTTGTTTAGGCCTGAGCAAATAAATGGGAGTTTAATTCAATTAGAGCCTGGCTTTAGCCAGTTGCCTCATGACAGAAATTATTCAATATTTTTTCCCCTCACATTGTTTGGTTTACACATCGCTGACTCCCTTGCTTTTGTGCTCTGTTTAGAGTGGCCGTAATGCGGTGAGCTTTTGTGTCTGCCATGTCGCCGTCCCTTTCACCGCTGTCTGGTTTTGTCAGTCCTGAGGTGCAACGATGCTATTTTGAAAACAGAAAGGTTTTAATGTATTAGGAACGGGGCCCGCGCTTGCACAGCAGCAAAACGCTGGGAACAAAGCTGGCGAGCCAGGACCGAGCGGCAGCCGCAGGGAGGATGCTCCGGGCTTGGGGGGACCATGGAGCCCCCGGGTCCCGGCCCCCGGGGCTCCCGTGCGCCTCGCCCGGCTCCGGCAAAGTTGGCGAGCTCAGCATCCCAGAGGTACCCAAAAGCACCCCGCTGCCCGAACACCCTCAGGATCCCGTTCCCTGGGAGGTTCAGCGTGAGCAACACCTCTGGAGGAAGGCTGGCAAGCCCTCATTTCCACCTTAATGGCCGGGATCTCCTCCCCCTCCCCTCGGAGCCGGGCAGGTGATGCTCGGTGGCGTTACCCCCGAGCGGGGCTGATCTCTCCCATTATTCCTCCTGATGGGCTCTCAAGTGGCGCGTTACCTGTTAGACACAGGATTTCCTGTTGACACCAGGAAATAGGAAAAAATCCCAAACCAACCCCAAACAATCCAGCTAGGGCTGCCAAAGAAATAGGCAGAGATTTTCAAGGCAGTTGTGGGGGGTTTTTTTTGTTGTTGTTTTTTTTAGTGTGTTAGATTTTTTTTTTTTTCTAAATGGAGAGGCTAGAGGTGCACAGTGCTTTTGTGTGGAAGTTTGGAGGATTCTTTCCAGAGAAGTGTGCCCTTGGGAGGCGAGATGTGGCTACATCAGAAGAAGGTAGGGTTAACAACATCAAACTGTTTTCTCCCTGAACTTTAAAGGAGGAAAGGATTGTCCCTCCTGAGCTGAAATGCTGGGTTGTTTAGGCTTTAAATTGTGGGTTAAATGCAATATGAAAAATGAGTCAGATGTGTAGCTATTAATCTTTGGGGTGGAGGAGGATAAAATGCCAGCAGATACAGAGCTTCTTAATAGAAACAGAGAGTCGTTATAAGGTTGCCTTTTTTTTTACATGGTGGCATTACTCATTTTAAGTTGCAAAATGACCAGGCTGTGATTTCTGAACCTTTGAATGCAGTCCAGCTTTTATGACTTTCTACCTACTCCATGGTTTATAAAGTTGAGCAACCTTTAGGGAAGAAGGTGATAGACACAATATCTATTTATGCAAGGACACATTTCCCTTTTCTTTATGTTCTGTTTATTCAAGGTTTTGTTTCCAAGGTCTTATTACTATAAAACTTAAAGCGAGACAAGGTCTGCCCTCATGTCAGATAACAACACCAAAACAATTCTGATGGCTCAGTAGCTTATTATTTCATACTTCCAGGTCTTAAATAAATTACAGTTATTTTCACATTCCTCCTGAATATCCTTCAGGCATGATAATAAGTGCATTTTTCTGAAAAGGCTGTTAATATTTCTTTTCTTCTCACTGATTTAAAATATTTTGTTGAATTGTCATGTACAATAATAATTAGAGGGGGTCTTGCTGAATTTCTTTCAGTGTGATGCTTATATTGTTTAGCTTCTTGACATATTTTACTAATCATTGCAGAACTGTTGGCAAATAGATTGTAAATTACAGTGAAACACAGAGGTGCACCAGTAGTTTAAGCATCTTTTCTCCAGCATTCCTTTGCTGCAGCCTTGCAAATTCCTCTTTTTCTGTCTTGAGTTTGTTGGTTTTTTTGGTTGGGTTTTTTTTTGTTGTTGTTCAGTCATCAAAGGCAATTATTGGCTTGGGTTTTGAAGTGCAGATTATCAAGGTATTATTTCCTTAGAAGTGCAATACTGTAGATTGTGGAAAGCAAGAGGACCTGAGTAATTTTCTACAGAGGAGAAGGCACTAGTCTGAGTGATTCAATGAATGACACACATTTAGGTTTGGGTTTTTACTTCCTGCAGCATCAGTATAATGTTCTCTCCTCTTCAATTTTTTTTTCTCTGTGGGTTAAATAAGGTAGTCAACACTGTTAGAATTTTACTAGAGGGGAAGAAAACCATGTTTTTCTGTTTTGTTGTTTTTTTTTTTTTAAATACGTAGTTGCAAGGGGAGTATAAAGTTACAGTCTGGGAATAAACAAATCTGGGTGATTTAAGGTCTGGCTGAGTGATGTGCAGGACCAGATCCTGGTTCCACTGAAATGAAGGAGGTTGTATCAAAGTGCCAAAGAAGAAACAATTGATATTGAAAACAAGGAGTTGTCCCAGAATGATTTCATTCTTTTCAGTGCTTCCAGTAAAAGGCAGAACTCATTAAAATGAATTTTTCTTGTATTTATTCCACCTGAACTTAAATATTAGGGCCCACAAGCCAGGCTGCTCAGGAACATGCCACAGGTATGAAGTCTCCAGGCCCTCCTTGCTGGTGCAGAACCCCATGTTCCCAGGTTTGGGTCTGGGTCCTGAGGACTTTCCTCTGAAACCTGAGGTGAGAGGAACTGGGAGCATGATAGTAACTTGTTTTGTTGGGAATGGATCAAGTATTGTGCCACTGGTTTCTAGTCAGTGCTTCCCACTTGCAGGAACTGCTGCTGGAGCAGAAGTTCTGCAGTGATTGGGATTTATCCTGTACATTGAATGATCTTGTCTCTGGTGTGTTCATTCATGATCTTCCCATTCCCTTTAGGTAGCCAAGGTGGTACTTTTGTATTAAAAAGCAGGTTGTGTGATAGTTTATAGCTGCTGGTTAATGGTCCACCATTAAAAAGGATGACTCTAAATCCAGGCTTACATACCACATAATGGCAACTTTGGACAATAAGTCTCATTTGAAATTCTTAAGGGATTTCAGAAAAGTTTTATTTGATATTTTTTTTTTAAATACTAAAATCTTCTACCTACAATATTTGGGTAGTTCTACCTCTCTCCCACCTGTCTGTCTAATAGGAATTTGATATGCAGCAACTCTCTCTGCCATTGTGTTAGCAGTGGATTTGACTTCCTCTTGCTTGAGGGTGAGGGACAAGTTGACTCATTTGATGAGAACACACAAACCACTCAGCCACAACCACTCAGCCACCATCCCAATCTTTCTTGACCAGAACAACAACAACAAATTGCTTTCTTGATCTGGATTTACTTAATGGGAGTAAGAGTTGATTTTTTAATTTATCTCTATTTTTAATACAAAATTCATCCTTAGGACAATCTTATTTTTACCTATGAAGTCAAGTAGCTGGGGGCTCCCTTCCCAGGTATCTCCCTCATAGCAGGAAAAACCTTTCAGATTCTTCAACCCAACATGGCTGGAGGAGAATTATTCTGTTAGCAATCATTTAAGTTAGCATTATATAAACTTAAACTCTTCCAAAGAGACAGTGGGAGAGCTGGGTCCCTAAAAACCAGCCATGTTCAGCTGTTTAGCTCTACCTGGGTGCGACAGCGTTGTACAAACTGTGTTTCAGGGCCTTCACAGCAAAAGAAGAAGTTCTCAACAGGCTGATAGACATTATGGTGGATAAATCACAATTTACTATCTTCCAGAGGCTGCCAAGCCTATATTTCGACAGAAATTATTCTTTGCTGGGGAAGTTGTACTACAGTATAACAAGAGAGAGGCACCAACATTTTTCTAAGAACTCTTCAAGAGTGTAAGATTGTATTCCCTATAAAGTCACACACAAAAATGCGTAGGCCTCAGAAAAAAACCCATGTTTTCCTTTAGTTAAGAATCTTTTCATTCTACATAAAAGCTAAAAACAATAATGAAAATAATAAAAGTATCTTTTGGACAAAAGATAATAGACAGCGATACACAGTCCCAGCACCTCTTTTATCTCCTCTGTCCCTCATCATCAGTCACCACAGCGAGGAAAGAGAACTATCAGACTTGGAACTGTTCTAGTCCAGTAAAAGCTTTGATTTTCTCTCCTCTGCCACAATTCTTAGGCGTGCTGCATAGGAGTTATCACTGCTGTTTGCAAACAGCCAGGAAAAGGAAAGGGGATAAAATATTCACCTCCAAAGTCAGCACGGAATGAAGCTATGCATCTATATTTCTCTTTCAAGGACATCATCAAAACTCATGGAGGCAAAGCCATCCACAGCAAACCATGAGGCTGTATAGATTTTAAGGTAATAAAGCTTACATTAACTGTCAGTCTCCAAACTGAAACCGTGTTAGCCCTTTTAACTAAAGAGAAAGTTATTTTTTCTTCTCTGAAGAGGCTGCTTCTTCAAAGACCCTATTGATGGGAAGGTAGAAGGAAACCTGACATCATTTTGGATTCTTCCCAGCCTACCTTCAGGCATCTCTTTCTACTGCTTCTTTCATGGAGGCACTCAAGTCTTAGTGTGACAATTTTAAAAATATGAAGCCTCTGGGCTATTATGAATTTCTGTCCCCAGAGTGAAACACAGCACAAATCCTACGAGTGAGAAGACTCAGAGGAACTATCTATTTTCTGTTGTTTTGAGATGGTCAGCTTGAAGCTGAAGGTGATATTGTAGGGGGTGAAAGCCACATCAGTTTTTACGAGGGGTAGCTCCTAACTGCACTGGAATACTTCACACAGGGAAATGAGGAAAGAGGTGTAAGGAGGAGAAAGTGAGAAAAAAGAAAGAGCGAGGTGATGGAGGATATGCTGGCAGATGTCAATGGACAGCTTGGGTGATTCTGAGGATGACATGTGTTTTCCAGACAGAACAATGGCATCCAAACTGCTAATCAGTACACAGGGTTGGCTCCGTCTCTACGCTGTAAATCTTGCATTCTTCTGTCTTTGCTGTAGCCAGCTTTTTCAGTTGGTCAGTGGAAAAAATGGACTAAATTCTGCAGTTGTCTGGAGGCTTTTTGTTCAAGTCAGTGAAGTGGTTTAAAATTACTGTGAAAGTAAAAAGCAGGTAATTTAGTCAAAATGCAGGTATGAAAACACCGGTGATTTCTCCTGTATAAAACACAAATAAATGTTGTGAACTAGGGGCTCCACAGCCAGATCCATTCTGCTTTCTAGTTCCCCAACATTGAGAACACAGGAAAAAGCATAGATTTTGCAAAATGAAAGTGATTATTTTGTGCCTACTCATCAGAGGCACTTTCAAATTGAAATAAATGGCATTAAACGTAAGAGAGTCTCTCAGTAGAGCTCACAACTGTTCTTCTTCCGTCTTTTGTTCTTCATTTGTCTGTCCAGTCCTGAAAAAGATTAGACTATTCTTAAATTTTTAAACTAATCAGTAGGATAACTCTGAGAATAGTTCAGTTCTCTGTGTTTGAGAAAGAGGAAAACAGAGTTCGAACAGAGAAAATGAAGTTGCACTGTTATGGAGAGAATTTTCTTCTCCAGTCTGATTCCTCCTAAGATAATGTGCTTGTAATTTCTTGAGACTTAGGAGATATGTCCCTGAATACTTAAAAATCATTGAAAGTGGATCAGGGATACAGTTAAGCAGCAACAACATCTTCTTGAACATCCTGAGCAGTAGACTCATGCCAATTCCATACTGATTTCACTGAAAAGCTGAAGGTATATTGTCTTCCTCCAGGCTATGCTTTTGCTTCTCCTGTGGACAAGCTCTGTAATCTACCAGGAGAGAAGGCTATCTTGGAGGATAAATAAATAATCAATTATTTATATTTCTAAAAGCATTCAGCTGTGCTCTTACTGCTGTGTAACCATTTAAAAGTATGTATTCAGCAGAGAAATTCCAGTCTGGGAATCTAGTGTATGTGATTTAATCAGCACTCTCAAGATTCACAGGAAGATGAGTCTCCTCCTGGTTGTCAGCATCCAACAAGCAGCCTCTCCCTGCAGTGCAGAGGCAGCTGTAAGGGTAGCAGGGGCTGGCTGACCACACAACTGCCAAAATTAATGTCTCTCAGTCAAGATACATAAACTTTGATGAATCCCATTGTTGTTAGCAGGAACAAAGAAACAAACACTTCCTGAGAAGAGAAGCCAAGAGGGAGCCAAGAGCCTCACCAATGTGTAGTATATCTCATCTGACAGTGCAACTTTGGTAGCAGCCTCAGGACTCCGGCTAAAAATATAAATAGAAAAAACATGAAGTCATTTGCCTACACGATATAGGAGTGTTCCTTGTTATTGGAGTTTGAAATAGTATCACAGGCTCTTCTTGGAGCCTGCACTGGGCTGGTTATCAGGGTTCAGAATGGTATCACAGTTTCCTGCTGAAGTCTGTAGTGGTTTAACTGTTTTAACTAAAGGCATATTTCAGAGGATGTGCTTGTGCAGGCAACCTGAGAGGTGAGACACTGACTTGAGCATCAGCTTTTAGGCTCCAGGATTAAGCAACCCTTAATCTGCATTTCAAATTCCTCTATTTTTTGCACCCTTCCAATATCAAATCTTCAGGACAGCTGAGGTCCTGTCTGTTGGCAAAATGCTGCCTTTCAAATCCTAAGCCTCCTTATAGTGGAGTTTACGTGTTGAAGGTACATTCTATTAGAGTCACCATTCCCATAGCGATTACAGTTGCCTGAGAAATATCTAAAAATGTATTTTTATTACCAATGTACCTTCCCTGAGAACAGTGTTTATTCTAGGGGGAAAGGAGTGGGTGTACCCTAAGCTTCCTGTCGCATCACTTGTATCATCCTCCGTTCTCTTAGGATGAGAGACACTCATTAGTAATAGAACAGAGGAGATGGCAATCACACACTCACACAAAGCAGGTAAGGCCTTCTCTGGTTAGAATCTGGAGAAGACAAAAGCAAGGAAATGTAGGGGCCATGCTCTTACTTCATTCTTAGATTGTATCATTTGTACTTAATGTGCTCCACTGTGTTGTGAGCATTACAGGATTCTGTTATCTCAGAAAGCACGAAAAAGTACTCTCCTGTCCACATGCAGAATTTACCCGTGTGTAAGCCCTTTTGCCCTAAATCATTTGCACACACCAAGCCAGGATACATGCTCATGGCTTGGGATGTCCAAGAACCAGTTGGAAGGAAGCAGTTTCTTCTCTCCTGTTTCCAGGCCTGCTGCTCCTAAGACTTACCCTGTGGTTTCTCCTCTGGTCATCCCACTGACCACTCCTGAGCGGGGCTGTCTGTAGATAGATCACAAGAAGTGTACAATTCTTTGGCACCCAAAGAGGAGAAAGGCATTTTTTTGTCCTTCTGTGGATACTTTCATTTTCAGCTTGCTCTGCGAATTATCGCCACTTTTTAGCAGCCACCTACTTCTATGTTCCATAAAAGAGGCAGGGAGTGATGTGACCTGATGTTCCAGCACACCTGAAGTGTCTGGGCACTCCTCAAAAGGTTAAGAAGCCACGGCTGAGGCTGTGCACGATGGGCCAGAGCAGGAGGAAACCAGCAGTTCCCATCCGGTGGCACGACCCACGCCACCGCCTTTCCCATCCCTCCTTCTGCAGGGAGCCGTTTGCATAAATTCCTTGCAGATCAGGGAGAAAATTGATCCCCTACTTTTCAGCTCCCTTCTTTTACTGGTTGTCACAACCTTAACAGTACTTGACATCAATGGGAGTTACATTGTGGACTGGGGGCAGTGTTTGGCCCTTAAGCGTAGTTTTTGCATGTTAATACATTAGCAACTGATGTCTTATTTGTTCAGTAACTGACAGAATAATGTACAGAGAGCACGTAAGTATGAAAAGGGGCTAGTTAGGTAATGTTGAGCAGAACATCTTCAAGACAACAGTGCAACCACTGTATTTCAAATGTCAGGCTAATTATTATC
>VWZW01004119.1:724112-749112 GCA_013397115.1 Edolisoma coerulescens
AAAAAAAAAAAAGCTGTTAACTGTTTTCTCCTTGCTGACTGGGTAGACGTGCCCTCAGATGGAAAACTTCTGATACTTGTGACTCCTTACTACCAGAAATCACATGAGATGATCAAGGAAGAAAATCACAATGGCTATATTTATATTGAAGGCTGAACTTCTCAGAAACACTGTACCTTGATTAAAATTTCTGGGAGGCCGCAATAAAAATATCAGATGTGAGACTGGCCCAGCAGATCAATTATCATAATTGACAACATTTTATTAATACATATTGAACTCCTAAATGTTTTGGACACAAGATAACCCCATGAAAATGATCCTTAGAGAGGCAGAATGCCAGATCTGGGAAAAGAATCAAGGCTGGCTTGTCTGCTGTACAGTTTAAACAAATATTTTTCATCTGGTCTGCATATTCTATGCTTTTGTACAAATTTAGCATCTGTTTGTACCTGCATATTTTAACTTAAGAGCTTTCATTAATTTTTTTTCTCTTTTTTTAAGCTTCAAAGCCATAAACATGTATATTTATACCACAGTATTGTACGCTGGTTGTAAAGCTCTGAATTAAGTCATTCTGTGCTTTAGTTTTGATTAGAATGATACAATTAGAACCTGTTATTCTACCAACTAATTACTTGTAGAATGTGACATCTGAAGAATACTACAAGATTACAAATTTAGGAATGAACTGAGAATGTGCTCTGTTTATATTATTCCCCTATCTTCAGTCAAATCATTGTCATGGAAATGGATTAATACTGGGCCAGTCTCTGTTCTCATCAAAATCTTTCTCACACAAAAAAAAAAAAAAAAAAGTAATAAGAATTTTAATGCTTCATGTATCAATAAGATTTTAATAGCATGCTTTGATCTTCTTGCCAGTCTATCACTTGATTGGCCGAGCAGCATCCATCTTCCTGAATCATCATCGACTGGTGTTTGTTTCTGGGAAATTCTCTCCTTTTTTTAAATTTATTTGGTCATTGTTGAACCATTTCTGGGTGCCTTGTGCCATTTTATTTCTTGCAAGTGCATCTCAGTGAATGATTAAAGGCAGATTTTTTCACTTAAATCTCAAATACTAAATTCTCTCACTTAAAAAAAGGAAAAGGAAAGGGAGAGGTTGTGTGTTTGTTCATGTCTTCAGATAGAGAAAGGCTGGCATTTAGAAGTTGAAAATGCAAGAAAGAAATGCTCTGTATATTTTTTTTGCCTGTGAAAACCGTTTGGAGGGTTAAATCTTATCCAGGCTGCATGTGTGAATACCTGTTGCACATGAACTAACAAATTAGCAGCAAGAAACCCAAGTTTGACAGGCACTGCCAGGCAGGCTGAAACATCCAGGAAAAGAAGTGTTCTCCCCAGTGATGGAGCCTCTCCTAAAAGCTATTTTTACTCGCTCCGAACCCCCGGGTTCATGGAAAGTAAACTGATCCATAAAAATACATAGTAAATAATTTTACATGTATCATGCTCATTTGCATGTGAATTAACCCAATTTATGGCCATAAAGACAGGCTTTGTCAGTGCACAGAAGATGCAAACAAGTAGTACGGGCAGAGGAGAACTGCCCACGGTTGAAGATTTGTCACATTTCTGCACCACTCAATATTAATACTCTCTGTGCCTCAAATGAGGTTAAAATGACGGTGACAGCTCAGATCTGTGTGGTGATAGATAGATAGAGAGGGAGATACAAGAAGTTCTTACATCTTCCTTCTGTATTTGCATTTTCTTCCAGGTATAGATCTCACAGTGTCTGTTAACTGATTATGTCTTTTAAATAAATAGGAAAAAAAAAAGAACAAGAAAAATCCCTTTTTCTCACCCGACTGCTTATTAGATTTGATATTGGGAAAAGCCCTTCATTTACCCCGAACAACAAGTTCTGTTTTCCACCACTCGCTGTCATGTTTAAAGTAAATAAGTTCTCGTCCCTCCAGCGCTGCTGAACTCATTCACTCCCCAGAACAAAGCCATTGTGTAGAGGTCCACAACAGCCCTTTTCTCTCCTTCCCCCGAGCGGGATCTTCCCCGGCATTGCTGTGTGCTCCCCAGCTTTGTGAGCCATTCGCTGCCGTGCCAGTGCTAAATGTGTGCATGCTTTATTTCACAGAAGAAATGAAGGAAGATTATGACACTATGGGGCCTGAAGCCACAATTCAGACCACCGGAAACAATGGTACAGGTAAGGCCTTGCATGGTGTGAGCCCCCCTTTTCTCTGGCATCACATAGAACCAGCTGTGCATGAAGAGTGAGAGCGACAAAACAATCTGTTTCTTGTTTTCTGTTTAAAATGTAGGAAATATTGACATAATTCTCCTGGTTTTTAATTTTCCTCCCCCAACTTGATCACGAGAGCGCAGTGACCAATTCATGCAGTGAAGAGTCCTTGCTACCCCTCCTGTGTCCCACAACATTTTAGCCTTTAGTTACTCCTTGTAGCTGCATCCTTGGGAGATAATAGCTCGCAGCAGTGTGAGATGTTTTCCCAGCCAGGGTGAACCTTGGATAAAGTAGCTGGGCCAAGATACAGTAGCCTTTTAATGTGAGAAACTCTAGGAAGAGCTTGATAATGAGGATGGGGTGCACCCTCCTTGGCAGCCCCAGATTCGGGTAGTGCACAGAGTGAGCTGCTTCAGAGACTGAAAACATCTTTTCAGCAAGACACACATAAACCCCTTACATAGATACACAGACACACACACTTTAAATGCATATTTATGAGATTATAATGTTTCTGGCTAATCTTTTTCTCCCCCCCACTTTTCGCATCTCTCTCTTTTCCCTCTTCTTAGAAATCAGTACATTTGGTGGCACAAGAAGTGTGACAGAGATATTTAGCAGGCATCACCTCTGAGCCATCTCTCTTTTTCTGTAGGAGAGCAAACTAGCAAAAGGTTTCTGTTGCTATTTTCTAATCCAAATGAATTCAGGGGTTTACCATGTTCTTTCCAAAGGCCCGACTCCATCCTCAGCACAGCTGAATGCCATACATCACCCGATGTTTCTTCTGCATTTTGTCACAGTTTGAGATGCTGCAGATAGATTTACACAGCTAAAAGGAACAGTTTTCTAGTATAAGTACATTTCTATGCATTCCATTATGAAATTTAGTTCATAGGTAATACTCTCTACAAATATTACTGTAAAAGGTGGTACCAAAGTCTCGCAAGGATTTTATTACTCACACTTTCCTAATGTTGGTAACACCCACATAAAACCCCAGTGCTCTTATTAAGCAACACAAGCAAATTTACTTTATCATTCTTGAGGGGGAAAATAATAGGAAAATAAAACCATGTCACTGCTTTCTTCATCCATTAGATTTATTATGCATGAAAGGAGGGTGGCACCGAGGCACAGTTCATCATTACGTATGTACTTAATGATGTTGCTGTGCAGAACTGGCTACATAAGTATCTCAAAAGCTTATTTTATTTCCAAGAGACGGCAATAAAGTGACAAATTGTGCTTAGCACTTGGAGAAACAGGACTTTAAAAGACATCTGATTCAGAAATAAGACTTGATGGTTATCTGAATTACCATTACCAGAGCCTTTGAGGTCCCCTATCAGTCCGTGTGACTTCCTTTGAGCATATTTTCCTTACCATAACAGGCCTTGACTCTTTCATGCTTGCAATGTGGTCTGTTTGAAGGGGAAGACTTCATGTCCTCTTAGTCCCTTCCCTTCCAGTATCTGATGGCCTTGTCTTTCAGCTCATCGTTGGCCTCACAAAATCTCTCTGGGGGCCAGGTACCATCGAGCCCCTCTGCTAACCCTGAGTGGGGTCCATGGGGTGTCCTGTCACTAGGAAAAAATAAGGGTTACCCCTACCCAGCTTGATGCACTGCAAACTCGTGGCTCAAGGAGTGGTTTGCATTTAGGTGGTCTGCATTTAAAATGCCAGAGCTTCTCTGGGTGTTGCTCCTGGCAATTCCTTCCCCAAATGTCCCGTGCAAGCCCCAGGCTCCTCTTTACTCCAGCTACAATGGGAGGCTTGCTCAAATAACCATCACAAGTTGCCCAGTGCTCTGATAGTGTTTAATTCAAATCTTTGTCACTGAGGTGTTCAGAGCCTCTTTCAGTGGAGGCTGATGCCTCGGCTCGTTAGAACATTTCTTTAATTGCTGCAGTCTCCATACTCATAACAGCACTGTCAGCTTACTTAAGCATAATAAATACTCTGATAAATTAAATGCTTATGCCAATCTTTTCACCTTGAGTGGAAGATGCCAGGTGACTGTGAGGACCTGTAGAATCCTTTATGCAGAGTAAAAGCTCCCCTTCATGCTCAATGAGGTGCCTCAACCACTATTTGACAAGGAAAGGGAAGAAATCAGTCCCTGAGCCATTGAAGATCCTTCCTGGATAGTCTGGGACATGTTCAAAATTTTCTTCTTCAGCCTCACTTTAGGCTTTGGGCCTGTCTGGGGTGTTTGGCCTCAATTTTCCCATGCAGGTTATAGGGGATTTAGTACTGATGTTCAATGAAGTAGCTGAGGTGAGTCTGAGACTCGACCCAATGAAAAAACTTGGATCAGTGACTCCCTCTTCAGCAAAAGCCATTCAACAGTGACCTTCTGGTCTCTTTAAGCCATTTAGGGCATCCTACAGATTAATATGGGCTCTTCCAGATGGGCTAAGGAGGTCTCTCTCATTCAATACAATATGTCTCCCCCTCATGACAACAGATCTCGCAGTGCTCCAGGACCTGGGCTGAACACAGAGGCAGGAGATACATTTTCAGGCTCACTCTCATACATCTAACCACCAAGTTTCTGTGGGTGCATGCAATAGCTGTGGTGCATTTTTAGCATCAAATTCTCTGTAGAATGTCATTAGTAGACAGAAAGAAAACTAAAAGAAAAGGTCTCCATTATTAAATTATTCTGCTATTGTCAGAGTGGCCACTTCCTAGTGGTACTTAAAGAGAAATCTTGTTATCCATACATTAATCAGCTGCATTTTTTATAATGAGCCGTGGAGGCTTCAGAGTGAAAAAGCAAAAGTGACCATTAGGGTTAAAATCTAAGATTTTGGTCCTGCTAAATGAATTTGTAAATATTTCTGAGGATTTCTGCAATGGGGATTTGAAAAAGTGATGTTTAGCAGAAGAGGTGTTTAAAATGGGAATGAAGAAATTCTTATGGTTTATTTTATTCTACCTTTTATGATTATTGCAACTGGGATGCTTGCAGAGAATAGATTAACAAAATCCCTGTAAACAAACAGAAAAATTTTCCTGGTTTCGATTACTAACATCTGACAAAATTCAAGCAAAGATCTCTTAACATAATTTAAAGAAGGGAAAGAAAAACTTTCAGGGGGAGGAAAACAGAAGTAAAACTTGGCAGGTTGGAGGACAGGCCGTTTTCAGGCTGTAATCTGTGTGTACCAATGGGGGCCTCTCACTTCCTGGCTAATGAAGGCTGTGGTTTTATTAGCTTTGCTTGTGATTAAGGGCAGCTATCACCATCTTGCAGGACGAGTTCCCACACAAAATGACTGGTCTCCCAAGCTCCTTGGACCTCTCTCCCACTTTATCTTGAAAGGTCCTAAAATGCCTCCAAAGATAGCTTTCCTTAATGTGTTTTATGTTTATGTGACACAGCCACATCAGCTTTTGGAGATGCAAATATTTCTGCTCTCCAGGCTCCAATAATTAATTCAAAAAAAGACTTATTTGGTGAGGTCACCTGCCGTAGATCTCGCTGAAGTTCTTGCCTCTCAGGAGGGGATGTGCAGTGTGTGTGCAGTGTCAGCCCACAAGGAGTCTGTGAACATGGCTTTGTGCATGGAAAATAAATCAGGGCATGGAGGGGGGAAGCAAGTCTTTCACCCAGAAGTCGATGGAGAAACCTAATGGTTGTCAGATGGGTCTTTTTAGTACCACTGGGTGAGCCTCCAACCATGTCTGAATTGTCAGTAACATCGCTGGTGAGAAACCAGACCCACATGGTCACCCTTCACTATTTGTGTTAGTCTGCAGCGTTCCAGCACTGGTTGTATTGTTTCAGTGAAGGATCTATCAGCTTTTCCACTAAATCCCCTTGTTTTTAGGGGTTTATAATGTAGACATAAACATTTGCTTTAGCTCCTGGATTGCATGCACAGACATAGAAGCTCAATAATCCAGAGAATTAGGAAGCCAAGGCCAGTAATAGCGCAGCAGTCCGCCACAGCCTGTTGGATCAGCCTCCAGATAGACTTGGGGGCAGGAAGGAAGAACCTTATTTGGGTTCAAGTTTGGGATGGAAGCTCCTAATCTTAACTCAAGCCTTCCTCCGTGGCTTGAATCCTCATCCTATAAATGCAGTTGCAAAATCCAAACCCTCCCGGTTTGCCTGGAGGAGAAGGACACATGCAACCATCTTATGGAGCCATTCCATTTCTCCTCTCTGGAGAAAAACTCCCCCTCCTTGCTTCACAGGTAGCACTTATTGGCTCATGACCTAGACTTGGCAAAAATAAACTTCTTTTCCTTGGATCTATTGCTAAGACAAGAGAAAGAGTGGAGCTTGGGTAGTGTTAAGCCAGAGGGTGAATGACCTTGTAACACTTGGAAGATCTAGGCATAACAGGGGAATGAAAAGTTAGATTTACAGCATAACAAGTAAAGCCTCAGCTTTTTTTCTGATAAAAACAAAAACTCCTACACCTACTCTGATGCTCTTATGCATAAGGTGTACTCAGTAACCACCATTTTGTTATATTTCTCTCCCTGAACAAAATGGAGGTAGAGTACTCCATCTGCTTCCCCACATCACACTCCCCTTCTCTAGAAGCTGCTTTATTTTGGGGTTGAAAGAGGAGAATTGTTTCTCATGCTTATAACAAACGGTAACAGGAGCTGCAGAAGGACCAAGAGGAACTCTGTGGTGGTGTAGCCATTCCCTACAAAACCACTGTGATAGGAACAGAAGTTTCCTTCCAAAACCAGGGTCCCGTGCCCTGTGCCATTTGGTCACTGTCACTAAAATACTGCAGAACGGTTGAGAAGCTGCTCAGCTCATATGAAAAATAGGGCATATTTGTCTCAGCCAGAGGATTTGATTTTATCGGCTAAAGGGATGAGGTTTACAGAGACGGATATCTACTTTTATCGATGACGCCAAGATCAGCGCTTCAAATCAGGCACTGCAGGCTTCCAGTTGTGCCCCAGTCAGAGGTCACGTCTCGTTTTCACTGCCAGTATCACTGCCTCGCCTTTTCGTAGGAAACGGAGGCAAAGCATTTACCCGTTTCTAAACACCAAGGAGCTGGTTAGTCTCTCATTTCCAGTGGTTACAAACCATAGCCCCCTTGATTTCCATGTGTTTACTCCATGTTGCTCCCTGGCATCACTGACAGCATAATTGTGCTGTTTAGTATTTTACTTTTACATGAACTCCAGAATAGTTCATGGTGTTTCCTCATTTTCTTATTCCGCCTCAGCAGAAATACATTAAAAATTTAATCAATCATAAGCTGTTATTTTCATTTATGGTCAGTTAAAAACAAGTATCTTTAGTTCCCTGCTACCAACTGTGTCTTCCAATACTTGTTAATAAAACAAAGAAAAACAATTTAGAAGAAGAAAATCATAATCTCCTTTTTTTTTCTTTTGTAGTAAAATTATATTATTATTTGTCTATAACATCCCAGAGTTTTAAGGTCTTTCCTGTAAGCAGTGTTCATATATGGAGGAGAAAAACACATTTTTAGTAACAGGATGCTTTGTGGCTGAGCATGTATTATGTTTCATGGACATTGCATGGGTAATAAAAAATTGAGGTTACATTTAAAGAAAAGACGGAAAACTCTTGTACAGACTGTCAGAGTGGTTTTGGGCTTGGTGACCCTGTTATGGTCTAAACCATGTGGTTCTATTGCAGAAATCATGAAGCAGTAAGTTTTTAAAACTACCTATTCTCCCATTATAAGTTAATTTTTCAGGGAGGAAAGAAAAAGGGGGAAGATGCTAGCAATTTTCTTCTTGTGCCTGACAAAGAGCAGCCTGAGGCAAGACCTGTCTCAAAAAAGTTTGGTCTTTTAGTACCTTTTAGTACCATCTCCCACATGAGGACTGTCTTGGGGTCTGTGTGATCCAGGGGCAGCCAAGCTCAGTCCTGTAGGTTGAGCTGGGCTCATGCCAAAAACTGTGGGACCCCCAGGAGCCCCGTGAAGATTGTTCAGGTTCCAGCAATGAAAGTTTACCTGCATTACCCAAGCCTCATAAACCTCTCCTGCTGCCCTGTAGAGCCCTTGTTCTTGTTAATTTAACTGCCCGCCCTTACTTCCATACACGCTGGTGGAAAGCCCACATTAATTTTATTGGGAGCTGGAGCAAGGCTGGTGAGAGCAAGGATCCAGCTGCAGCCCCAGCCTTGTTGCTCCAGTACTTCTGCTCAACCTGTAACGTTGCTGACTGGCCCAGGCTCTCTGGGACGATGCTCTCAACCACCCTTTCTTTTCCCCTTCTCTCATTTTAGTGAAGAACGCAAATTGCACGTCGGACTTTGAGGAATATTTTGCCAAAAGGAAACTGGAGGAAGGAGATGGGCATGCAGTCAGCATAGCAGAGTACCTGCAGCGCAGCGACACAGCCATTATTTACCCTGAAGCCCCCGAGGAACTGTCTCGCCTTGGCACTCCTGAGGCCAATGGGCAAGAAGAAAATGGTGAGGCTGTAATTCATTTTTAGCCAGTATCCTGACCTCGTGCAGCTGTTGCAATTATAAATGCACTACATGCCTGGGTGTTTACCTTAAAAATTGAAGAACAGCTGCAGCGGCATGGAATTTCATGAGCAAAGATTGGGGCTGTAATTTCAGTGTATTGTGATTTTTTAGTCAGCACATTTGTATTATTCGGGGGGTGAACTGTAGAGCTGAATTTAAACAGGAGAAAGGCTGCTGCTCTACTTGGGAGCTTGGAAAGTTTTAATAGAGTTTTAATGCAACAAATGACAGAGTGGCCAGCCTATTGCTCTCCAATGCCTTGATAAATAATTGGAGAAGAGTCAGTAGGAAGGATTCGGTCAATGGCATAAGTAACGTAATGAGCTGGGGCTGGAATGCAAATTGCCAATTGATCAGGAAAAGTATTTCTTAGTTTTCCAGCCAGCCAGGTCTGCAGGAGGAGTGATGCCCATAATTAATTTCCCGGCGGGGTCCAGAGCGGGCCCTGCGAGTCTGCCGTGGGCGTGCGCGGGTGCCGGTGCCTCCCGCCGCCGGTTGGAAGCGCCGTCCCTCCCTCCCGGGCAGCAGATTGCCGCGATTCCTCTCATACCATCCCGGGCAATCAGCCCATGAGCTGCCATTGATTTGCTGACCTTTTGGCCTGCCTCTCTTTCCCCCCCCATCCCGGGGCTCAGACCTGCCACCTGGAACTCCAGATGCCTTCGCCCAACTGCTGACCTGCCCCTACTGCGACCGGGGCTACAAGCGCCTGACGTCCCTCAAGGAGCACATCAAGTACCGCCACGAGAAGAACGAGGAGAACTTCTCGTGCCCTCTCTGTAACTACACGTTTGCCTACCGCACCCAGCTCGAGCGGCATATGGTGACACACAAGCCAGGGACAGATCAGGTGGGGGGCTGGTTTTAAGTGATTTCTTTCTGTAATAACCCCTTAGAGAAACGATATTGCTTTGATTGGCAATCATTATTAATTTTTCATGGCATTTTGAAGATGCAGATCTTTTAATGGTAATAGCTTTAATTGAGGTCTAAATGATTTTTTGATGGTCTCTTCTAATATGATTTAATAGTCTTATGTTCACGATCGAATGAGTGTGTTAATTTCTAATTTAGAAATTTTATTTGCACTTTAACTTGACTTTAGTTTCGTTTTTATGTTCCTCAAAAAGTGAATGAAACTGTAGCATTTTAATTATACATTATTAAACATCTCAGCAATTTTAATTCCATTTTTCACCTAGTTTTACTTTGCAGTGTTGCAAATAGGAGCTCCAAGACATACTAAAAGATCTGCTAATATTTTTTCATTACTTTTTGAGTAACCTTTTCAATCACATGAAATTATGCGTATTTTGTATAATCGTTTGTTAGACATAATTACACATTTTGAGAAGAACTCTTCCGACAGTACATATAGGCTATCATTTGTGATTGTGCCACTAGAATTGGGCATTGCTCTCATTTGTATAGCCCGGCAGCGTATCTGCAATAAATCAAAGCCGTTTTTTCCTCGATGGGGTACATGTAATATTATATCAGTGCCGCATTTAAGGAAATGCCGTGTGTCTCAAACAGGTGACTGAGCTTCCCTAGTGCTCCTAGATTGGCTGGTGATAGACCTGCGCCACAAAATTCCGTACACACCAGCAGAAAAACTGTTCCTGGCTGGAGAATTACTTCTGAAAACCCATCTTAAGAAAGGGCTGTAATGGAAACTCAAATGGCGTGGTTAAAAGTTGAATAAATAGATGTGTGCATTGTGTCAAATTATAAAGGCTTTATGCCGTATTTATTTTTCTTAAAAACCTGAAAATCACAATCAGCTGGATTTCTCTTGGTAGGTTTTTCTCAGCATAAGGTAAATTCAGTTAGGCAAACAGACATCTTCCTAATCACACGATTTTTGCAATTAGCATTTTTAAGAGAACTGTATCTTTTGCTTGATCTTAAATCAATATAAATGGCTCCAGAGCGCTTTCTCCTATTCTTTCCTTCCCATGGCTTTTCCAGTAGACAAACACATTTTCCCATATACATTTTTCCTAACCTGATCCACCGTAAGGTTCTTCCTTTTGCCTCATATCATTAAAAACACCAGGGGAGGGAACAAAACCCGCCTGGATATTTATCCAACGTAACCGCCTGAAATTTCACATGCGAGAGCGCACTGGTACTGGCGCATTATGAATGGTAGCTTTGGTGTTGAAAAGTCCCCTCATTTGCTCATGGCATTTACAATTAGTAAATTAAAATGATTGTATCATATTAACAGTGGCACAACTAAAGTTTATAGTAGTCCTCAGAGGGCGATGGGGGGAGACAAAACAGCTGTTGCTGTTTGTTTATGCAACTCAGCAACATATGAGCGCGGGTCCCTCAATGGCGCGCGGCGGGCTGGGCTCTGCTTGATCTTTGAAGGTTGCTGCTGTTTGAACAAACCTCCCTGTGTCCCATGTAACACCATCTGTCTCGCCAGGAATGTGGGAAGAGGCAGCACACCCTCGCAGTTGTCATACCATTTCGGCGCTGCCTTTTTTATTTTTTTTTCCTCTTCTTTTTTTTTTTCCCCCTTTTTTCCCCCCTCCCTGCTCCTGCAAAAGGCTTTTGTGTTGTGGTTGCCTGCAAAAGGCTGACCTCCTACCTTGAGCATCCAGAGTGGTTGGCTACATGATTATCAAGATAATAATTATTTTTTAATTAATTGGTTTTTTTCTCTCCAAATTCAAAGTCATGGGGCTTTCCTTGCTTGTTGCAAAAAGGTCAGCTGCCTTTGATTATATCTTTACACCACTTTTAACTTTCAACTTTCCCTCGCCCCTCAGAAGAGCACCAGGGGAAAACACGGCACGAAAGGTAGCTCAAGTCTTTCCTGCTGCTCTGTGATTTTAAAAAACATTTCCAGCAGCAGCTTGTGCCGAAGACACAGTCTCTCCTGCTTGATAATGAATTAAATCTTACACAAAATGCCACTAACGACAGTGTTTCTCTCTTTACTCCACATGCAGTAAGCAGAATTTTTAAACAAGCCGAGTCCCACATGTTCAGAATCTGCTAGGAATATTAAGAGCCACAAATCTTCTTATAAAACTGTTTCTCTCATCGTGAGATACCTTAAAGCAACACATTTCTGATGAGAGACTTAGGAAATAATTCTAAAGCAAATATCGAATGCTCATGTGAAAGTACTTTCTCATTTGTTTCGGTTTACTGCCAACATTTTGATTTTTATTGCAACACTGATGAGACAAATAAATGTACATGCAGACCTTTTGGTCCGCTTGACGAATTCAGAGCCACATTAATTTAATTTTTGTTTTTTAAGCTTGAAATTCATGGTTTCTCTTGCATAAAATTCATGTTGGTATCTCTTTTTTTTTCTTCTTTTCCTCCCAGCACCAAATGCTGACCCAAGGAGCAGGCAATCGCAAGTTCAAATGCACTGAGTGTGGCAAGGCCTTCAAATATAAACACCATCTGAAGGAACACCTGCGAATTCACAGTGGTGAGTAGTGGAGGTGCTGGTGTGCTCATTTGCATTTTGTTTAATTAGCTGAGTTTTAAAGACTGCTTAAAATTTACACAGTTCTGCTTCTGGCTTCTTGGAGCTACTAAGGTATTTCATAAGTGATATCTGAGTCATCCTCATTTATCATGCTGTTAATACCATGGTCTTGCTGAAAGATTTGGAAATAGTAAAGCTTCCTGCAAATAATATAGATTATTTGGCAGTTTGAGTTCAGAAGCGTTCATTCATCGCTGCGCAGCGGGAACCTGAAGAGTCCATTATATTTTCCAAAATAAAAAGTCCCCCCGAGTGAAATACAACTCATATTCTCAGATAACAAGTAACTGCCAAGCGTCTCAGATTGAATGACTTGGGCATTTTGGCTCTCCTACTTGATGCAGAATTCAGCACACAAAATGTCACCAGGCTCTGCCCAGGCACAAACTGACGTGGTTGTTCTAACATCAGGACTCAGTTTCTCATATTCAGTGAAAATTCCATTTTTGGGGGGGGAAAAAAAAAAGAGAAACAAATCAAATTTGAACAGTCTTGATTTGGTTTGACTCCCTTCCCCACCTGTGATTTGTCCTGGTCAGTCTTGAGCCAATCTCCCACCTTGATGGTTGTTGCCACCTGGAGACCTCGGGTCCAAACTGACCTCAAAACCTGTAGAAAGACGAGGGTAAAGCAGTGGTGGTGTGTGGCCATATTCATAGAATTAATATTTCCCCTCACTATTAATCACTGTATGCACAGGTGATCAGTTCGATATTGAATGCAATCTCTTGCAGTTGTAGCAGCAAGAATGATAACTAACATTTGGTTTTAATTATCATTTTAGGTGAAAAACCATATGAGTGTCCAAACTGCAAGAAACGTTTCTCCCATTCTGGCTCCTACAGTTCGCACATCAGCAGCAAGAAGTGTATTGGTTTAATCTCTGTAAATGGCAGAATGAGAAACAATATCAAGACGGGTTCTTCTCCTAATTCTGTATCTTCCTCTCCTACTAATTCAGCCATCACACAGCTGAGAAACAAGCTGGAGAATGGCAAACCACTTAGTATGTCTGAGCAAACAGGCCTACTGAAAATTAAAACAGAACCACTAGATTTCAATGAGTACAAGGTTCTTATGGCCTCACATGGGTTTAGTGCAACTAGTCCTTTTATGAATGGTGGACTTGGAGCAACCAGCCCCTTAGGAGTTCACGCGTCTGCTCAAAGTCCAATGCAGCACTTAGGTGTAGGGATGGAAGCACCATTGCTCGGGTTTCCTGCGGTAGGCAGCAATTTAAGCGAGGTGCAGAAGGTCCTACAGATTGTGGACAATACGGTTTCCAGGCAGAAAATGGACTGCAAGGCTGAAGAGATCTCCAAGTTGAAGGTTTACCACATGAAGGATTCATGCTCTCAAGCTGAGGAACAAGGAGTTACCTCCCCCAATATTCCCCCCGTGGGTCTTCCAGTAGTAAGTCATAATGGTGCCACTAAAAGTATTATTGACTACACATTAGAGAAAGTCAATGAAGCCAAAGCTTGCCTCCAGAGCTTGACCACAGACTCGAGGAGGCAGCTCAATAACATTAAAAAAGAGAAGCTGCGAACCCTAATAGACCTGGTAACTGAAGACAAGATGATAGAGAACCACAACGTATCCACTCCATTTTCATGCCAGTTCTGTAAAGAAAGCTTTCCTGGTCCCATTCCGTTGCATCAGCATGAGCGTTACCTGTGTAAAATGAACGAAGAAATCAAGGCAGTCCTTCAGCCTCATGAGAACATGGTTCCCAACAAACCTGGAGTGTTTGATAAGCAAACCCTCTTGCTGTCATCAGTACTTTCTGAGAAAGGAATGACTAGCCCCATCAACCCATACAAGGACCACATGTCTGTACTTAAAGCATATTATGCTATGAATATGGAACCCAACTCTGATGAACTACTGAAAATTTCCATTGCTGTTGGCCTTCCTCAGGAATTTGTGAAGGAATGGTTTGAACAAAGAAAAGTCTACCAGTATTCAAGTTCCAGGTCACCATCACTGGAAAGGGCCAGTGCCAAGGTGGCGCTGGCTGCCACCAACAACACTCCCACTAAAGACTCTTTGTCAGCCAGATCTCCAATAAAGCCTGTGGACTCTATAACTTCACCATCTATAGCTGAACTCCATAACAGTGTTACTAATTGTGATACTCCTCTCAGGCTAACAAAACCTCCTCATTTTACCAATATTAAGCCAGTTGATAAATTGGACCACTCTAGGAGCAATACTCCTTCTCCTTTAAATCTTTCTTCCACATCTTCTAAAAACTCCCACAGTAGTTCTTACACTCCAAACAGTTTCTCTTCTGAGGAGCTTCAGGCTGAGCCATTGGACTTGTCTTTACCAAAACAAATGAAGGAACCCAAAAGTATTATAGCCACAAAGAACAAAACAAAATCTAATAGTGTAAATTTAGAACACAATAATGTTTCTTCATCATCTGAAAACTCAGATGAGCCACTGAACTTGACTTTTATCAAGAAGGAGTTTTCTAATTCAAATAATCTGGATAAAAGCACTAACCCAGTATTTGGTATGAACCCATTTAGTGCCAAACCTTTATACACAACACTTCCACCACAGAGCGCATTTCCCCCAGCCACTTTTATGCCACCAGTCCAGACCAGTATTCCTGGGCTGCGACCATACCCAGGACTAGATCAGATGAGCTTCCTACCACATATGGCCTATACCTACCCAACTGGAGCAGCTACTTTTGCCGATATGCAGCAAAGGAGAAAGTACCAGCGGAAACAAGGATTTCAGGTAAATTGTTTCAACAGTTTTTTCCTTTGAAAGGCTAGAATTTAGTATTTTGTGATATGTCCTCTTACAGAAGAAAAAGCCCGAAGCTATGATCAACGTTTCCAACAAAATCAGCAGACTTAAATAAAGTCTGAACTTGGAAAGATGTGGTGGAGTAGGAAAATAAACTGCAGTTAACTTAAGAGTACCTCTACTTGGATTCAGAAGCAGTACCAATTACTTTGAACAGGCATAATGACCTTTATTCTGTTAAGAGTTCAGCCGTTTCTCATTAGATTTGTATAGTAATATAATAATAATAATATTAGTACTAATAATGTCCATGAAAAAATCGTATCCTAGAGAAAAAAAAAAAAAAGGAAACTTTGAAGGGAAATTTATCTCTTTGGGGCATAACTACACTTCACCACACAAAAAAGAAGCAGTGGGAAACCCCTTGGGAGTCACCCCTACACTCAGACAGAAAGTTGTATCCCTCTAAGCAGATGTCCATACAGCCTCATATACACTGTAATCAATTAAAAGCCTTCAGAGCTTCCTTCTCCATATCTTTGGAGGATTGTTCACCCACCATTCAAGGGAAAGTTGTCCTCTCTTCTCATGAATGTCTGGGGGATGAGAAACATTGACCCATAGCCCCTTCCTCTGAGCCACCTACTGCTCTTCCCAGACTCCTAGTCCTCTAATCCTGCCAGTCATCTGGAACAGCTTTGAAAAAACCCCCAAGATTAAACGAAATTATTTGAAGAGGTAGCAGCCAGGGCCCTTAATCACAGACAAAGTCCTTCCCTGGACACATAATCTGGGTCAGCACTTCTTCGTGCCCGGGTACAAACCTTAGTCCTTCCCTCAGGCTGTCCCAGAGCCAACACAGGTGTAGCAAAGGATTTCAGTCCCTTGCATACCTGCAGTGAAGAGCTGCTCCACAGAAGTCTTGTACATTTATAGCCTTTTGCTGGGTGTATTCACATACAATGTACAGAGTTTAGTTAAACGAGATTAACTGATTATAGATTAATAATTTTTTCTTACATTTGCGCCTGTTCCCCTATGTCCTATTACCATCTATTAGTAATTTTACTGACTAGTAAATGTTTTATAGTTTCAAATGTGAAAATCAGGTATGGTTTTACATTACAGACTGTAATCCCTCTTTGCACAATAGGAGCATAAATAGCACTGCACCTCCATAACAGCTGTTCCACTATTCCAATTTACAGTACATCTGCCCTCTTTGTAAATGTATTTAAGCCTATTTAATCTTCTCTAATATTAATTAGTGCAAACCTAGTCTAAGAAAACTGAACTGTGTGATAGCAAATGGAAATGTATGTTATCATGCAAGTTTGCACTCTCTTTGGATCAAGACAAAATAAATATCAAGAAATTTAATAATTTACTGATCCACATTCATTATTGCTTAATGCTGAAGGCTGTTTTAACATAGATAGAACATTGATAAAAAGTGTTATTAATATTCCCTATTTCAAATTACAAAATTAAATATAAAAATATAGCTTGAGGCCTTTAGTCAGGAGACATACATTTAAATGGATTGCATAATAATAACATTTGTACCTAAATATAAAATTCAATTAAAACCTTTCTACAGATACAGAATGTATCCAAGTTTTGGAGTTTTGAAAGGAATGATCCCTTAGCTGTTGCTTACATTTACCTCTGTAAAATATTACAATACCTTTTGCTGGCCGTGAGGAGCTTCCCCTTCACACTTTCTTGGAGATATTTAGTGCTGATATGATGAATACTGTTGCTTTGTGCAAACCATATTACTGCAGAGTACTCAAAGACAGAAAGTTGGTTTGAGGCATAGAAGTAGAAGGCTCCTCATTATTTCCGTACTTTCCATCAGCTGTAGTTTCATTATTCATATTCCTAAGCTAAGAGGGACCACCGAGGCATGATTTTAACTTCCCTGGGATGGCTGGTGGGCAGGATTGGTGGTGGAAGCGGCTGTCGCTGACGAGTGATTCCCTCACAGGGAGAATTGCTTGATGGAACCCCAGACTACATGTCCGGCCTAGATGACATGACGGACTCTGACTCCTGTCTGTCCCGAAAGAAGATCAAGAAGACAGAAAGTGGCATGTACGCGTGTGACTTATGTGACAAGACATTCCAGAAGAGCAGTTCCCTGCTGCGACACAAATACGAGCACACAGGTAGGGCAGCCGCGCACGCCGAGGGCAGGATTGAGGGTCATGCTGTGTTCCTCACAGCCTTTCATGAGTACATTTGTGCAGGTGCCAAGGCTTTCAAAAGATTCTTTTGCTCTGTTTGACTTATTTTTCTAATTTTTCTTGATGGTTATTGCTTGGCAAAGGACAGTTGGGTGTGATGGGGTGAACATTGGTAGGTGCTGTGCAAGATTTTGATGGCAGTTGTGGTAATCAGCGTCTCCCAGGACAAGCCCTCTTAAAATGAGACAGGCCCTAGCACTCAGAAACAACTGCAACTTGGTCAACACAAAGTCTGGCATGGGAAGGAAGAGTGACAGTGTATTTCTTGTTTCTTAGACACTATCTGACCCTGCTCCTTTTAATCCAATAGGAAAACTGCCACTGACGTTAGCAGCATAAGAGCTGGCTCTGGCCGAGTTATCTGAAAGTCAACAGCTCAGGGGGTTTCCTCTTGCCGTGATTTTGCACACCAGCAGCACAAGCAGGTTGCAGTTCACTTTTTCACTTCCCAGTTAATGCCCAGGGAAGGTTCCTTTCTTTCCTGAGTAGGAAGTGATTTTTGTCTAGTTCAAGGAAGATTGCCAAAGCTTGCCACTCACTGTCAGCTTAAAAAACACTTTGGTTTGAAAAAGACCTTCCATCACACCTATGCTGGCTGTGGCTCCCCTTACAGACAGTGCTTCCTTCCCCACTGTCAGCCAGGACAGAGCTCTCTGAGGGCCACACATCGGCTCAGCATGTTTCAGTTAGGGGAAAATGGGACCGGAGCTTCCCAAATAATAGAGATATCAAGTTATGTTGGACAAAGGGAATGTGAATTATCATCTGAATTATTGTGCAGCAGGACATAAACCAAACTCCAACTTCCTAGCGTTAGAAAAAGTTTACTCAGGAGGAAACTTTCCTTAACTTTGAAAGCTGAGTCCCGCTTCAGGAAATGAAGCAAGTCACATCATCCTTCAATCTCACCATGTGAGGGTAAAAACCTTATACCTCTCTATTAATATATCTTCCAGGCCCCACATAACCCTTTGGCTTTTCATAGATGAAAAATTTACAATTCAGAAGTCGACTGTGCCTTTAAAACAAAACCCTTTACTTTGTTATTTTTCCTTCTTATACTTTTCTTCCAAATTTTAAGCTAATCCCACAAAGGAAAATACAAAAGGAAGTTCAAATACACATGGGATTAGGAAAGAAAATTAAAAGCAACGTTTTGGACTAGATCAGCCAGTTCATTGGTGGAATGTGCTTCCCACTACATTATTCAGATCAAATTGTTTATTCAGTAGAAGAAGCTTTGAAGGCTTTACATCCCTGCACCTTTCCTCTCCTGAATGATTTTATTACAGCCATCTGCAAACATTATGGTTTACTACACTACTACTGTAAAGCTCTTATGTTAGAACTGGCCTTCATATATATCGGGATCTGGACATATGGTTGAATCCCATAAAGTTGGTAGTCCATAAGGTCGACAGACATATGGTTGAAGGGCTGAAAATTTGACAAGCTGAAATGTGTGCAATCACCTTGATTTGCAAAATAAACTGCATTTGTAATAGCAAAAATATGTTATGGTCTTGAAGTAGCATGGGAACCTACTGCCTAGGAAAATGCCACACAGCTGCAGCGCAGGGACTCTTCTCCTGCTTCTTTCCTCTGTCCCTTTTGGCTTCTCAACTTCATGTCCATCAATTTTATGGGACTCAGCCTTATGATCCAGAACATGCATAGGGTGTCAGATTTAATACGTTAGAACTACAGCACATCATCAGGCTGGAGCCTGGCATTTAGGGACAGGAAGGATGGTCTTGTGGCAAAGGCACAGGCAGTGAGAGCGCTGCGCTCTCCCCTGCCTTGCCGCAGACTTCCTCTGCGAATTACAGCGAATTGCTTCAGCTTTCTCTCACCTTCGCCCATCTTTGAAACACAGGGAAATGATACCAGTGTGCCTCTCTGGGGTGTTGTAAATATTAATTCATGAAATCCTGCGATGGAGCTCGCTGGATAAAGTGGGAAGCGCTATTATCAAGGATGTGTTTGCTTTTATGGAGCCTCAGTGCGTCACGCTGGTGTTTGAGTGGTTGGGAGCTCTGAAGGGCTTGGCTGGGCCAGCCCCAAGACCTGATGCACAGCCTTCAGGAGGCACGCTGCACTGGGACTCTGGCTGATGGCTCAGGTGCATCTTATGTGAATTTCAAATTAATTTGATAGTCTCAGGCAGAGCTTGTAATTGAATTAATAACATAGGTGTGAAACTGCAGTCCGTGTTCAGTGGAAGGAACCGAATTCAAAGTGACACCCTCTTCTGCCTCTGGGGTCATTGTAAGAGCAAGCCCAGGTTTTTCAACCAACTTTTTGAAACCTAAAAAAGAGGAAAACCCCTTTTTCCAAGGGTGTTGCTGTTTACTGAGCAGCTGATCATGACCTGTTGTAGCTTCATTAAAAACATGTTTTAGGAGGAATTGGAATGCTTCCTGTCTTTCCTGGAGAAGCACAAATAATGGATGCTGTTTATACCAATCTCCTTTTTTCTGTGTAAAAACAATATATGTGTTTTATTAGGACTTTGGGACAATCATATTTTTATTTGTCACCCCTTCTCAAGGTCTGCGTACCTATTGCAGACAGTGATAGAACAAGGGTTAAAAGGGTCAGGCAGAGGCCCCTAAAAATTTATCAGAGAAATTATTTGAAGCAAAACATTGACAGGTAAAATTACATAAGCTGCCTGAATCACTGTTTATTGTTAATCAAGTGTTGTGTTGTGGAACTGAGTTTCCCTGCCAGGGCAAGAAGAATGGGATTTGGCCAGTTCTTTTTGTCAGCCCAAGAACTTTTGGTAGGACCATGTGGCCGGCCACAGGACAAAGAGCTCTGTGATTACCTCTGTACACCATGCCTGCCACAGCTGGAGCACAGTAGAAAAAGGGCCCCAAATTTCATAATCCATAGTTTTTAATTTGTGCAGTATTGGTGGTATTCTGCAATAGCTTTCAGCTTCATGGGGAGAAGGAAAATTTATTGTGTTACTGCAATGAGTGAATTGCATTGGTTCTGGCTCATCTGAAATTTAGTGTAGAGGCCACTGTTTGTTGCGGAACCAAATTCTGACAAGTGAATTTTGGGATGCCATTGAATTTTGAGAGAAGTTATGTGTCCCTCTTAGAGTCTGAGCTTCACAAAGTCCTATTTCCTCACAGCCAGGGGATGCAGCACTGTAATCAGGGTGCAGCTCATGGCAGGTAGCACAGGCAGTCAGTGCTCACATGATTTTCCTGTGGAGTCTTACAGACTCATCCTAATTTGGTCAGGCTGAAATTAGTTGAGCCAATATGGGATGTGTCTAATCTCAGATTTTTCCAAGCTGCTTAGCACAAGGTTCAAGACACTTTCCTTACGAAGGGAGAAGAAGGTGGTTGCCTTCATGGCAAACCATCGGTGCTTTGGTGAGCAAAATAATCTTTGTGCTGCTGACAAGGAGGGAAACCAGGAGTGGGTGAGTGAGCAGGAGACCAAACAGAGTGGAGCATCTAGAAACAGAGAAATATCCTGGCTCCTGGTCCAGTGATTGAGGAGTAAGGTGAAGGTTAGTGTTTGTTCTGCCCTCGCCAACGCTCGTGTCTGCCACACACCAGCTTTGTTGTAGCTTCACAGGGGAACTCTCAGCCTGCCTGCTCCGCAACAAAAGCTGGAAACAGTTTTTCAGAATCCTACCTAGAAATTTAAAATCCTTTCATTGTTGTTCTATATTACATCATATTCTATTTTATTACTTGTGTGGGCTGTCGAGGGCCTCATAGCTGTGCTAGGGCTTTCATCCTTTCCTTTTCCACTGTATATTTTATTAAGACCTCTTTTTTATTTTTGTAGCTTTCATGCTGATGCAAGCACTAGTTTTATTTCCAGATTGATTCTGTAAACTAAATATTGTTCTTGAGCCTGGTAGCAAATCAGCTCTCTCTGGCTAGTATTTTGAATTCCCAGCTTGGGAGTTTTCTTTATTTAGAGCTTCATTCATAAAAAATTTACATGATATTTAAAGGTTATTTTTTCTTGCTTTACTCTGATACAAGTTTAGAATTCCCCATTTTACACTCAAATAAAGAAAAAAAAAAGGATATATTCTATGTTTGTGTCTGCAGACAAGGTCTCCTATTGAAAATGGAACAGGTGCAGCTTGGGCAATTATATATAAATTGCATTTATCTTGCACCTTTGACCGCTTTGCTATGCTCTGGACACTAATCCATCTCCACTGGGACTGCATCTAACATCCAAACCCCCGAGCAGCTTCAAAAGAACTGCCTTTAAAAAAAATAAAAACAAACTGTCACAAAAATGTTTCCTTCTTTCCTCCAAAGAGTGGGATTTCTTTTTGGCCCCCTCCCATGAAAAAGAGACCCACTTGCCTTAGGCAAAGGATGGGTGATATTTAGTCTGGGACCAGTGACAGCTTGTGATCTGATGTCTTGTGACTTTTATACCACTGCAAATGGGAAATGCACAGCTTTTCAGTCAAAGACTTTTAGCCCAGGAAGACTGAGAGATAGTTACTGTTGGAAATTTTTTTGTTGTCATCTTGTTTTAACAGAAGTGCAATTTTAGAGCCTTTGCAAACAGATTAGTTATAATTTTCCCTCTGTAGATTGAACGTGGGCCCCCACGGGAACCTGTGTTTTGCAATGAAGAAAATAAAGGTCTAAACTTTTCTTCTAGATATTTGAGAGATATTTATCATTTAGTTTCTCTGCAAAATGTGGCATCTACGTCACGCATGCATCTGACGAAACACAAGTGTTTCATGAGCCCTTCTGTGAGCTTCCTTGGGTCCACCTCTCCTAGCTCCATCTGCCATGCATGACACAGGGGATCTTGGATGGGATTGGATAAAGCCTGTGGTGTGGGATGTCAAATCTGCTTGCTTCCTTTTGACTTATCTCTACTCCAGTGATGTTATGAATGTTGTGACATTGCATGACAGTGCTCTAGGACAAGGTCACGGCTTCGAAATGAACAAGAGTGGGTTTAGATATTAGGATTTTAGATATTAGGAAGATATTTTTAGATATCAGGAAGAAATTCTTCACTGTGAGGGTGGTGAAGCTCTGGCCAGGTTGGATGGGGCCTGGAGCAACCTGGGATAGTGGAAGGTATCCCTGCCCGTGGCAGAGGGCGGAATGGGACGGATTTTAAGGTCCCTTCCAACCTAAACAAATCTGGGATCCTATAGTTTCCTAAAGTTGTAGGTCCTCCTCATCCACCTACAACTGCAGACTTATCCCCATCCCCAGTGTAAAATACCTTAGTCCAGCTTTATTTTATGACCTACTAACACATTGTAGGGATTAAACACTCATTTTAAATGGCTGAAATACTGGGTTTTGCACACGAGGGGAAGAAAATAATTCTTCTGCAAATGTTCGGAAACCCGATACATTTAAAAACATATTTCAATTAATGTTGTAACAGCTGCACACTGAGCACTGCTGAGGTATGTTGTGTGGTGTCTGAACAAAGAGCTTTGCCCGAGCTGTCAGGTTCCCTCAGATCAAAACTGAGGCCTTGATGTGGATGTGGTAGACTAAATAGCTCTAGCATTGCCTTTTTAGTACTAACATAAATTAATATGAAAATATGAAGTATTTTAATCTATTAATTTCTAAATTAATTTATAAAATATGGATGATTCTCTGCCAGGCTACATTGGTGTATGGCACGAATACCATGTGCAAGGGATGAGCAGAGCAGGCAGAGACTGAGGGATGAGCACATCACCCAGCCTTTGGAAGGATGGGTGGAGGCAAGTCTGGATGAGAAGCAGTGGTGGTGGTTGACTTCTGTTTCAGGAAAGGAAAAGTGCTGGGAGCTGGATGGAGCACAACTGTGGGGCATGAATCATAGATAGAATGGTTTGGATTGCAAGGGATCATTAAAAGTCATCTAGTCCCTGCAATGACCTGGGAAATCTTCAACTAGACCAGGTTGCTCAGGGCCCCATCCAATCTTACCTCAAATGTTTCCAGGGATGGGACAGAGAAGGGTGTAGTGGGCATCAGATGTAATGTGCATCAAAAAAAATCAGGGAATTTGAGGTAATGGAGAAGTAATGGTGGAGAAGTGGAACAAGACAAGGGTTGGGCTTGTTGATGTTAGGGAAAAGTAAGTCAGAGGGAGGGACTGAGACAACGTGGGCAGTTCAGTGAGGAGGGCACTAAAGAGGTGCCGAGGAAAAGCAGATAGTCTGCGAGGAACAAAAAAAGAAACAAAATTAGCAATTACGGAGGTATTAGTGAGGGGTCATCAATGTGTTGCTCTGACGGTAATCGGCAGGACAACTGGGTCACGGCAGAGGTTCATCCCATTGGGTGTTGGTAGCGCTGGGAAAGCTCCCACCTCACCCATAATGGTTTTCCACTGGCAGTGCTGGGGCTTGAGAGCGCTTAGGCTGAGAGTGCTTTGGGATTTTAAGCTAATTTGAGTAAGTGACTTGATCGTGCTTAAATCTCCTGAGCTAAGACTCTGGGATTTCCCCTTTGTGGCTAAACTTGTGCCCTGAATCGCAGGTAGCTGACTCCAGCTCTGGATTTGGTGCACCTCTAGGTCAAGGCTGGAGGTTCAAAGACAAAATACATTTATAGCTCAAAGCCCAGAGTTTTCTTTGAGTTTGACTTTCAACCAACAGGTTAGATTGGCAGAAATGCAGACTTAGGAAACAGCTCACACAAATAAATCTGCTATAATTCAATATATCAAGTTTGAATTTTCAATTTTACTATAAAGAGAAATAAAGGAAAAAAAGAAGCCTTGTATGTGTGCCGGCCTAGGAAACTCTCTTACGAAGAAATGCAGTCTGAGCCCTAATTTGCAGGCATCTACTAGTTTCCCTGTCACTTGGGTTACTTTAGCTGTGGTTTCTCCTGTATTTTCCTTGCTGCCAGATCTCCCCTTCATTTCATAACACAATTTTGGCTTCCTTGAGGATTCGTTAATCACACCTTATTAAATGTGAACTTTCACAGTGGGACTTGAAGGTAGCTGTGACTGGATCGAAAAAAAATTAGCATAGTCCTTGGTATTCATTCTTGACAACTTTGCTATGAAAGTGGAGTTTTTTCTGTGCCTGACTTTCCGTGCTCTCATGTCCTGGGGAAAAAAAGCAGATCAGGTTCATAAGGGAGCAGCTTGAGTTTTCCTGGAAGCTGAGATCCTTCAGTGGTCTGAAAGCGTTTAGAATTTTTCCTGATGGATTTCCTTCCATGCTGGTGCTTCCTAGCCCTTTGCTCTTGGCTGGCACTCCACCGCAGTCATCCTTTCCCTGCTTTTGCTTCTTTAAAATTAAAGAAACACCACACTTTCACAACCGACAGGATGGGAAGGCTCTGGTGTGAAGTTTATTCCTGTTCTGGTCACATGCTGCATGAGCTAAGTATGATAAATACGCCTGAGGAATCAGGCCAGTTCACTAATAAGTTCCTAACGATCTGCTCTAGCAATAGGACATGCAAAGCAGGGATCCACATTTCAGGCAACAAATACCAGGATTTTAATATCCATGAAAAATGGCATGAAACATAAAATAATGACCAATTGGCACTGTATGTGCCTGCATGGTTGCACCACTCAGCTGAATGACACTTAGATTATAATTTGACATTTACAAAATTTAAAAAAAAATAAAATCTGGCTGAAGGTACTAATGTTTGATTTTATTTTTTGCCTTCTGCAATCTAAGTTTGGTGATCGGTCTTCACTAATTCCAATCTTTGCACCATATGTTATGTCTGGAT